>CM065739.1:7706129-7726129 GCA_033310375.1 Conus canariensis
TTAAAATTAGATATCGAAGAAGGTAAAACCACACCTCAGGAAGGATTTAAACAGACTCAATAGATATATTGTGATCACTTACAGAGTTGATGTCTTTGATTTAGAAGCGTATAGTTCAAGGCCTAAACTTAACCGTGCCTAAGAATTAAATTGTCTTTTGTGTCAATCTCAAAACACTCATGGTGATCATTGTAGATCCTCTGTTGAAGAGTTGAGACACAGTTTTATCAATCCAAGAATGTATCATTCATTATACCGACTTGTTCATTTTATTAATTTTATCGATGGCGTCAAGAAATGAACAAACAAAAAAACCCTTGCTACAGATGTTTGTAAAAAAAAAAAAAAAAAAAAGAAAGAAAAAAAGAGATAACCGTGCTCTGGATTACTGTAGAGTTTCATTGTTGTATTCTTCACTTGTGCATTCTGTCAAATGTTGACTTTTTGGTTTTTATTTTAGGGTACTGGATGGCATTCTTGTTAATACAAGTGCTACAGTTTTCCATGTTCACTCATACCCTTTCGATCGAGCTTTGGTCTTAATGAATGAATATTCTGCTTTGTTTCTCTCTCTCTCTCTCTCTCTCTCTCTCTCTCTCTCTCTCTCTCTCTCTCTCTCTCTCTCTCTTCTCTGTACACACAGGCGCCTCTTCACAACGGGCAAATACCTTTTCAATGAATAAATTATTCACCTTCATAGACTCTGAAAATCTCTCTAAAGCGTTTTTATTTCAGTTTTTACAGCCTCTCTCTCCTTCCTCATCTCGCTCCCCTTCTCTTCTGTCTGTCTGTCTGTCTGTCTGTCTGTTCTGTCTGTCTGTCTGTCTGTCTCTCTGTCTCTGTCTTTTCTCTTCTCTCTCTCTCTCTCTCTCTCTCTCTCTCTCTCTCTCCTCTCTCTCTCTCTCTGCGCTTGAAGATGCTACCGCTGTTTTTGATGTCAAGGATTCCTGAAAACAGAGAGGACAAGCCACACACACCACAACTCACACACACACCACACACACACACAACACACACCAACACACACACACACACACAACACACCACACACACACACAACACACACACACACACACACACACACACACACACACACAACACACACACACACACAACACACAACAACACACACACACACACACACACACACACACACACCACACCACACACACACCACACACACACACACACACACACACACACACACACACACCACACACACACACACACACACACACACACACACCTCACACACAACAACACCACCACACACACACACACACACACACACACACACACACACACACACACACACACACCACACACACACACACACAACACACACACACACACACACACACCTACCATACACCACACACACACACACACACACCCCACACACACACACACACACCACCACACCACCCCCACCGCACACACACACAGCACGCAACACCACAGCACGCGCGCGCGCCGCACACACACACACACACCACACACCACACACCACGCCGCGCACACACACACACACACACACACACACACACACACACACACACACACACACACACAAACCCCGCACCACACACACACACACACACACACACACACACACACACACACCACACACGCACACACACACACACACACACACACACACACACACACACACACACACACACACACACACACACACAGGGACAGAGCCAGAAAGACAAAGACAGAGACAGAGAGACAAAGACAGAGAGACAAAGACAGAGAGACAAAGACAGAGACAGACAGAGACAGAGACAGACAGAGACAGACAAAATCCGGGTGAATTAAAAGAAAAGAGCCTGTAAAGGTAAGGCGAGATGGAATGTCCAATACACAATAAATACCTCAAACTCCAACAGACACAGAGAGATACGGAGAGGCAGGCAGACAGACAGACAGACAAGTCGACCAACCCGCGGAGCACAAAGCAGCTGCTGATGCCGCTGATGTCGTTTGGCGTTAAAATGACCAGTGCTATTGATCCATCACCTTGTTCCCATGGTAACGGCGAGTCACGGCGATCTGATAGGCGTTTGTGAACGGTTTGACAAGTGTCAGGTTGGTGGGTGGGGGAAGGGAGTGGAGAAGGTGCAGAAGATGAGCTGGGTGGGTAGGTGGGTGAATAGCTGGGTAGGCTGGTGAGTGGGTGGGTTGGCTGGCTAGTTGGTTGGTTGGTTGGTGGGCCTCGCTGTTCGAGCAGCTGGTTAGAAGGAAAGTGCGGCGCTTGTTGGTTGGCTAACAGTTAAAAGATGAATGCCCTGCTGGTTAACTGACAGGGTTGATCGGTTGTCTGACTGGCTGACTGATTATCCGACAGGTTGGTTGGTTATATGACAGGCTGGTTGTTATAATACAGACTGGTTGATTATAGGACAGGCTGGTTGGTTCTGTGACAGGCTGGTTGGTTATATGACAGGCTGGTTGTTATATGACAGGCTGGTTGGTTATATGACAGGGCTGGTTGGTTATATGGCAGGCTGGTTGGATCTGTGACAGGCTGGTTGGTTATCTGACAGGCTGGTTGGTTATATGGCAGGCTGGTTATGGATCTGTGTAGACAGGCTGGTTGGTTTGTGCAGGCTGGTTGGTTATGTGACAATCCAGTTGGTTAAATGACAAGCTGGTTGGTCATATGACAGTCCCGTTGGTTATATGACAGCCTGGTTGGTTGTGTGACAGGCTGGTTTGGTTATGTGACAATCCAGTTGGTTAAATGACAAGCTGGTTGGTCATATGACAGTCCCGTTGGTTATATGACAGCTGTTTGGTTGTGTGACAGGCTGGTTGGTTATGTGACAATCCAGTTGGTTAAATGACAAGCTGGTTGGTCATATGACAGTCCCGTTGGTTATATGACAGGCTGTTTGGTTGTGTGACAGGCTGGTTGGTTATGTGACAATCCAGTTGGTTAAATGACAAGCTGGTTGGTCATATGACAGTCCCGTTGGTTACATGACAGGCTGGTTGGTTGTGTGACAGGCTGGTTGGTTATGTGACAATCCAGTTGGTTAAATGACAAGCTGGTTGGTCATATGACAGTCCCGTTGGTTATATGACAGGCTGGTTGGTTGTGTGACAGGCTGGTTGGTTATGTGACAATCCAGTTGGTTAAATGACAAGCTGGTTGGTCATATGACAGTCCCGTTGGTTATATGACAGCCTGGTTTGGTTGTGTGTCAGGCTGTTTGGTTATGTGACAATCCAGTTGGTTAAATGACAAGCTGGTTGGTCATATGACAGTCCCGTTGGTTATATGACAGCCTGGTTGGTTGTGTGACAGTCCTGTTGGTTATATGACAGCTGGTTGGTTATATGACAGTCCGCTGACTATCTGAGAGGGCTGGTTGGTTATATGACAGCTGGTGAGTTATGTGACGGGCTCATTGGTTATGCGACAGGCTGGTTGGTTGTATGACAGCCTGTGTGGTTATCTGACAGTCTAGTTGTACAAGTTGACACACTGAAAGGTCTGCTATGAATCTGGTTTATGTGCTGACAGACTGTTGGTCTTACAACAGAATGGTGGCTAGCTTACAGACGGGTTCATCAGCTGGCAGGTTTGATTGGTTAATTTACAGTCTGGTTTATTAGCTGTTTAGCTTACAGAATAGCTTGTTAGTTGACAGATCGGTTGCATATTTGACAGACTGGCTAGCCAGCTGGCTGGTTTATTAGACGACAGATTGGTTCATTAGCTAATAGGCTGGCTGTTGGCTGACAGACTAGTTGATTAAGATAGGCTGGTGCGTGAGGTGACAGGTTGTTTGGTTGAGTTAGAGTTTGGCTAGCAGTTAACTGAGTGTTGATTAGCTGACAGGCTGGGTGGTTAGCTGACAGATGGGTGGTTAGCTGACAAGTGGTTGGTTAACGGACAGGTGGTTGATTAGCTGACAGATGATTGGTTAACTGATGGATGGTTGGTTAGCTGACAGGTAGTTGGTTAACTGACAGGTGGTTGATTAGCTGACAGGTGGTAGGTATAACTGACAGGTGGTTGATTAACTGACAGGTGGTTGGTTAACTGACAGGTAGTTGATTAGCTGACAGGTGGTTGGTTAACTGACAGGTGGTTGATTAGCTGACAGGTGGTTGGAATAACTGACAGGTGGTTGACTAGCTGACAGGTGGTTAGCATAACTGACAGGTGGTTGGTATAACTGACAGGTGGTTGATTAGCTGACAGGTGGTTGGTATAACTGACAGGTGGTTGATGAACTGACAGGTGGTTGATTAGCTGACAGGTGGTTGGTTAACTGACAGGTGGTTGATTAGCTGACATGTGGTTGGTATAACTGACAGGTGGTTGATTAACTGACAGGTGGTTGGTATGACTGACAGGTGGTTGATTAGCTGACAGGTGGTTGGTATAACTGACAGGTGGTTGATGAACTGACAGGTGGTTGATTAGCTGACAGGCAGGTTGGTTAACTGACAGGTGGTTGATTAGCTGACAGGTGGTTGGTGTAACTGATGGGTGGTTAGTATAACTGACAGGTGGATGATTGGCTGACAGGTTGTTGGTATAACTGACAGGTTGTTGGTATAACTGACAGGTAGTTGATTAGCTGACAGGTGGTTGATTAGCTGATAAGCTGGGTGGTTAACTGACAAGTGGTTGATTAGCTGACAGATGGTTGGTTTACTGACAGGTGGTTGATTAGCTGACAGATGGTTGTTAACTGACAGGTGTTGATTAACTGACAGATGGTTGGTTAACTGACAGGTGGTTGATTAGCTGACAGGTGGTTGGTAAACTGACAGATGGTTGAGTAGCTGACGGGTGGCTGGTTAACTGACAGGTGGTTGATTAGCTGACAGGCTGGGTGGTTTGCTGACAGGCTGGGTTGTTAACTGACAGGTGGTTGATTAGCCGACAGATGGTTGGTGTAACTGACATGTGGTTGATTAGCTGACAGGTGGTTGGTTATCTGACAAATGGTTGATTAGCTGACAGGCTAAATTGTTAATAGACAGGCTGGTTGGTTAGCGCGAGAGTGGTTGCTTTACTGACAGATGGTTGATGAGCTAACGGTAGCGGCTTGGTGAACTAAAAGAGTGGCTGGGATGTTGACAGGTGCGTTATCCAACTAACAGATTTGTTGGTGAGCTAGCAGGCCGATTGGCTGGCTGAGAGACTGGTTGACTGACTGGCTGGTAGGTTGTTTAACTGACTGGGTAGCTGATCAGCTGACAGCCTGCTGAGTCAATCACTGGTTGGTTAGTTAAGTGACAGGCAGACTGCTTAACTGACAGGCTGGATTTAATTGGCTGGTTGGGCGATTAATTGACAGGTCGGATGGTTTGATGACAGGTTGGATGGTTAACGGACAGGTTGGTACTGACTGGTTGGATGGTTAACGGACAGGCTGGATGGTTAACGGACAGGCTGGATGGCTAACGGACAGGTTGGATGGTTAACGGACAGGTTGGATGGTTAACGGACAGGCTGGATGGCTAACGGACAGGTTGGTACTGACTGGTTGGATGGTTAACGGACAGGCTGGATGGCTAACGGACAGGTTGGATGGTTAACGGACAGGTTGGTACTGACTGGTTGGATGGTTAACGGACAGGCTGGATGGCTAACGGACAGGTTGGTACTGACTGGTTGGATGGTTAACGGACAGGCTGGATGGCTAACGGACAGGTTGGATGGTTTGATGACAGGTTGGATGGCTAACGGACAGGTTGGTACTGACTGGTTGGATGGTTAACGGACAGGCTGGATGGCTAATGGACAGGTTGGATGGCTAACGGACAGGTTGGTACTGACTGGTTGGATGGTTAACGGACAGGCTGGATGGCTAACGGACAGGTTGGATGGTTAACGGACAGGTTGGATGGTTAACGGACAGGCTGGATGGCTAACGGACAGGCTGGATCGCTAACGGACAGGTTGGTACTGACTGGTTGGATGGTTAACGGACAGGCTGGATGGTTAACGGACAGGTTGGTACTGACTGGTTGGATAGTTAACGGACAGGCTGGATGGTTAACGGACAGGTTGGTACTGACTGGTTGGATGGTTAACGGACAGGCTGGATGGCTAACGGACAGGTTGGATGGCTAACGGACAGGTTGGTACTGACTGGTTGGATGGTTAACGGACAGGCTGGATGGCTAACGGACAGGTTGGATGGCTAACGGACAGGTTGGTACTGACTGGTTGGATGGTTAACGGACAGGCTGGATGGCTAACGGACAGGTTGGATGGTTAACGGACAGGTTGGATGGTTAACGGACAGGCTGGATGGCTAACGGACAGGCTGGATGGCTAACGGACAGGTTGGTACTGACTGGTTGGATGGTTAACGGACAGGCTGGATGGCTAACGGACAGGTTGGTACTGACTGGTTGGATGGTTAACGGACAGGCTGGATGGTTAACGGACAGGCTGGATGGTTAACGGACAGGTTGGATGGTTAACGGACAGGTTGGATGGTTAACGGACAGGCTGGATGGTTAACGGACAGGCTGGATGGTTAACGGACAGGTTGGATGGCTAACGGACAGGTTAGTACTGACAGGTTGGATGGATAACGGACAGGCTGGATGGTTAACTGACAGGTTGGATGATTAGGTGACAGGTTGGATGGTTTGATGACAGGTTGGATGGCTAACGGACAGGTTGGTACTGACTGGTTGGATGGTTAACGGACAGGCTGGATGGTTAACTGACAGGTTGGATGATTAGGTGACAGGTTGGATGGTTAACTGACGGGCTGGATAGTTGGATGCTTAACTGACAGGTTGGATAGTTGGATGCTTAACTGACAGGTTGGATGGTTCGGTGACATGTTGGATGGTTAACTGACTGGTTGGATGGTTAACTGACTGGTTGGAAGATTAACTGACAGGTTGGATGATTAACTGACAGGTTGGATGGTTAACAGACTGGTTGGATGATTAACTGACAGATTGGATGGTTAACTGATAGGTTGGATGGTTAACTGACAAGTTGGATGGTTAACTGACAAGTTGGTTGGCTAACTGACAGGTTGATGGCTAGCTGACAAGTTGGGGGTGGCTAGCTGGACGTTTAGTTGCTAGGCTGGTAGATTGATTGGTTGTCACTGGTGTGCGTTCAGTTATGTCCCGGCAACTTCCCAGCCTATTCTTTTCACCATAACACTGTTAACGCTCCGTTTCAATCCCCATGAAATTCAGAACATTAGATGGCATCGTACGACCCTCTGCCCTACACTACCACCACCATGATGATGATGATGATGATGATGATGATGATGATGATGATGATGTTGTTGTTTCTGCTGCTGGTGATGATGATGATGATGATGATGATGATGATGATGATGATGATGATGATGATATTTATGCTTCTGTTGCTGCTGCTGGTGATGATGATGATGATGATGATGATGATGATGATGATGATGATGATGATGATGATGATGACGAACTTAATAATAACATATACGTCTAATCGTACAAACACAGATGTTTGCGTATCACATGAAATTGAATGCTTGTGTTTGCTAGTCGTTCATCAGTACTGGAAGCTAATGAATCCTTCCGTTTTTTTGTTCTCAGATTGTAAAGGAAATGGGCTGTACAAGCAACAATGATGACGGTAGAAGGCATTCAACTGCAGATAATAGAACAAGGCATGTACCTGTGAAAAATATGACAGGAATTCCTCGCAAGCTCAAACAACTTGCATTTGTGTTTGTTCAGGGCAACGACCAAAATCAGTTCAAAACAGACGTGGAGTAAAATCGCAAAATATTTGGATTGCAGCAAAATCAGTAACGCTACCGTAACTGTCAGATGTAATAACAATAATGAATACTTATATATCGCCTATTCTCGGCTAGAGACCAAGCTCTAGCACTTTACACTCCACACTCGTTTACACAACGGACTGCCTACCTGGACAGTGCTGACTGAACAGCTGCCAGCTGGCGCTTCTTTCAGTCGTTTCCCGTGTCATCCAGTCAATATCGTTCACTCAGTTTACTAACTTCCTTCATTCTTTCCATTTCTCACGCAGGGTGCATGCTATGTGTAACGTGTCATCCATACCAACGGCCAAACTGGCCTACTCTTCTGAAAGTTGGTGATGGGATTTTACGTGTGTGCAAGATGTTATGCGTGCGTTCACACACGGAACCTCGCTTTATGTCTCATTCGAAGGACTGTATGGGAAAATGGAGTCAGAACCAATGTTAACTCCGAGGGGAAAATCCCCTGTACCGAAACGGCCCGGCGGAGATTCGAACCCGCAACCCCAGGATCACGAGTCCGGCGCTCTACCAACTGAGCTATTCCGGCTCCCGGTTGTTATAAATCAGAATGCTCTAAGAGCAAAAAGGCGTCAAACTGAATGCAATGCTACAAGGAAAGCTTTCGTCAAAGCTCGAGGCGCTGAAACATTATAGAAAAACAACAACAATATAGAGTGTACTAAACAACAACAACAACGACGACAACAACAGCAACAACAACAACAACAACAACAACAACAACAACAACAACAACAACAACAACAACAACAAAACAAAAACTACAGAACAAAAAAACGCAACAAACACATTGTATCTTTCCACAATGCCATGGATGGAAAATAAACTTCAGATCTTTTGGCATTTGCGATGAAGACTTTGGATCTTATGAAAATATCACTGACGGAAAAGACTCTTGAACCATTGGAATTCAATTGACAGGAAAAGCTCCGTACATGACCGGAATATTGCTGATGTGAAAAAAAAACTGATCTAATTGGAATAGCATTGACAGAGATGGTTCTAGATCATACTGGCTTGCTTTTGAACGGAAGGACCACAGACCTAACGGGATTATTATTTGTAGGAATAAACAAGAAGCCAGTAAAAGAATTATTCATGATTTTCTAAATCTCACTAAAATGGGAGAAAAGCAAATTGCAATGATTTCATCACGGACAATCATGAATCCATACTTATCCAAAGCATGCGATACTTGACATATCGTTCTAAAATAAAGTGAGCTACAAAAATGTGTGTAAGAAAACGTAGAGGAAAACATATCATGTGATAAGAATTACATATGATATATCATGTGATAAGAATTACATATAATACGATGCATAACAGGGCCTCCACGGCGATGTTTGGTCTTTTAAAAAGACAATGGATTCTGACTCGAATTGATATTTGATATTTTAGATAGACAGACAGACAGACAGACAGACAGACAGATAGATAGATAGATAGATAGATAGATAGATAGATAGATAGATAGAACACATACACAGATAGGTAGGTAGATAGCTAGACAGTTAGATGTGTGAGTGTGTGTATACCGACATACATACATAGAGACAGACAGACAGACAGACATATAGATAGAGAGAGATATAGAATAGATAGATAGATAGATAGATAGATAGATAGATAGATAGATAGATAGATGTGTGTGTGTGTGTGTGTGTGTGTGTGTGTGTGTGTGTGTGGTGGTGGTGTGTGTGGTGTGTGTGTGTGTGTGTGTGTGTGTGTGTGTGTGTGTGTGTGTGTGTGTGTGTGTGTGCAGTTGTTTGTGCGTGCGTGCGTGCGTACGTGCGTGTGTGTGTGTGTGTTAAGATATCTAGATAGACAGATAGAGAGGCAGGCAGGCAGGCAGGCAGGCAGATTTGTGCGTGTGTGTGTATGTGTGCGCCCGCGCTCGTGTGTGTGTATGTGTGCGTGCTTGCGCGCGCGCGCGTGTGTGTGTGTGTGTGCGTGCGTGCGTGCGCGCGCGTGCGTGCGCGCGCGTGCGTGCGCGCGCGCGCGTGCGTGCGTGTGTGTGTGAGGCACGGCCATCCACAACATTAGCCATTTGACGTACTATCCAGAGCTTGTTGCAGTCAATCTGCTTGATGCCTGTGACCAATGCATACCAAGCTTTTCTTCGGCAATCAGTTGATGGAATGCCTACACCACACCGCCAGCCGTTTCATGCAGTGCAGAAAGAATCCTGATCGCCTTCTGTCTGTCTGTCTGTCTGCTCTTCTCTCTCTCTCTCTCTCTCTTTCTTTAGTAAAATGTTCTCTTTCCCTTTTCCTTTACTATGAATTTGATTTGCTACCAAGACCAATCCTTTTTTTCATTTTTCTGTTACTTTATTTGGAAAAACTTTGAATGTTCACAACATATACTTACTCAGCTGTTGAGTGTACCTATTTTATTGCATGCAGAAAAAAAGACGATCAATGTTAGGTAGACACTCAAGGTCTGACCAGCGCATTGGGCTAATGCGTAGGTCAGACATCTGCTAAGTGGTAGCCACGTGACCCTCTTCTTCAATTCTCTCATCTTAGTTGTTAATTCATTTATCCATCAGCGTAAAACCATGCATAGTGTGGTCTCAAAACTTAGCGGATGTGGTGTAACGTATGTATCGACTGGACCGCACAAAGTGACGCCTCCTTGATGAAACTGAAACTGAAACTATTCCAGAACGGCTACTTAAATCCAGCACCACAGCACATTCAGTTATATAGGGATATTCACAATTTGGAATTGCAATACGCACAGAGCGTTACGTATTAAAAACACTCACAAAACCTGTTTTCATTTAAATTGTCTGATCCCTGTGCTTTTTCAAAGAAACCTACTTTCCTTTCAGAGACTTTTTACACACTGCCTGTTGATCGTCTCAACATTGTCAGTATATGACAGTAAGAATGACTGGATGGGAAACAAAAATGGAGGGAATGAAGTGCATGGGCTGGTTACCTATGACAGGCTAAGACTAAAGGAATGATGTCTTAAAGATATGGCAAGCCGTTTTTAGAAGTTAGGTTCTCAAACCTCAATGTTTGTTCATAAATATGCTGTGGCAAAACCACTTAACGCTCCTTCTGAACTGACTTTTCAAAGCACTGGGTTGTAATGTATGAAATGATCTTGTATTTAGGCAAATATTCAACACGTTTCCTTCTAGGGTTTTACATTTTCTGAAAAGTAGGACTCTGCCTGACAGTCTGTCCAAACTGAATGTTTATTCTTCTGTGACTATCCAAGTTGATTCCAATATGTGTTTTGGTCCAGTTACAGATGTGCACATTGCTTGGAATGACAAATGATTCATGTGATCTGTATTCCCTTTTCTGCCCCGTTTGCCAGATCAAGTCTAGGATTTCTTACAACGTGAAAGTAGCCTGGCAAATGTCTTGTTAATGAATGAGCGAGTGTATGTGCAAGTATAATTATGGTGTGTGGTGTGCGTGGTGTGTGTGTGTGTGTGTGTGTTCGAGAGAGAGAGAGAGAGTTTAAGACAGACAATGTATGTGTGCGTGTTTATAAATAGGATAGAGGAGGGAGAGAGAAAGAGGAGAGAGGGGGAGGGATATATATATATATATATATATATAAATATTATATATATATATATATATAGAGAGAGAGAGAGAGAGAGAGAGAGAGAGAGAGAATCTCCGTCTCTGTCCGTCTTGTTCTCTGCGTGCGTGCGTGCGTGTGTGTTTGTGTGCGCGCACTCTATGCAGATAAAACATCTTTCATACACATGTTCACATACACATGCGCGCGCTGCACCCATATACCTTCAAAGGGAGACAAATACATGTATGCACAGATGGACAGAACATGAAGGACTGACAAAAGACAAAACACTATAGCAAGATCACATACCGCTCTTTGCACAACTGAAAACCAGCCAGTGAAAGTAAGCACTCTCTTTATTCACGGTAGAAACATTTGCTACGTTTCTTTGGAATGACCTACAAATATGCAGACAGACCATCAAATCAACAAATAAGTGCAGACCAACTTCAGCCCTGCTTCCAGTCAGTACCTTCACCAACAGGAGTAACTTCCCTTACGTCTATCAGCACCTCCTCCTCATCCAACCCCATCTTTGCCCTATTCATCCTAAATCAAGGTCCACAGCTGTTTTGACCTCAAAACAAGGTCTCCGAGTTGCGTGGCATAAACTTAGTGCGCGACAAACAATGAACTCATAGTCTTAGTGTTAAAAAATATCAAGTGTCTCTGGCCACTTCGTTTGTCTATATATACACACAGAAATCATCGAATACGTGGAAGGGCGTTTTCTGGCTGGCCACTAGTGCTTCATTGGACATAGCAGTATTATCAAAGACACGCACAGACCTCCGTCAGCAATCCTCTCTATACCTTTCTACTGGATCCCATTAGATGAATATACAGATCTGTACAGACCTATGCTATTTGTAAAAGTCACGATCTTTCAGCCCCATCGTCGTTAGAGGAAGAAACGCAGTTTGGCAAAATAAAAAGAACATGACTTGAAAAAAAATGTACATTCCTAGCTGATCAAACGTCTTATAACACAAGAATAAAACTTTTTTCTCAAAATGACGGCTAATTTATTTTGAACATATCTTTTTTCCATGCGTGCTTCTCTGGGGTTCATTTCTAGAACATAACAAAAGCAGAAGATATCAATAGTACCAAACTAAGGGGAGATGGGGAATAAAGTAGGGGGTAGGGGTCTGAGAATGGAAATGAATGTGGGAGGGGTGGGGGGAGTGTTGTTGGGCAGAATGGCAAGGAGAGTCACAGTGCTGAAGGGAGAGAACTGGGACAGGGGGAGATAATGGACGTGTGGGAAAGCACGAGAAATGGAGGAGGGAGGAGGCAGGTGGCAAGGCAGGGGGGGGGGGGGTTATTTTGAAGCAAGATGGGGAGAAGCGTTGAAAGCTTACATGCCATGAAAGGGTTGGGGCAGTGAGCCATAGAGAGATGTTGACTTATCGGGGGTCGGAATAGCGGGGATAGGTGGATTTGCGTATAAGAATTGGGGTGTGGCGAGGGTCGATGGGGCAGGATGATAATGCCAGACATTAATGAAACCCTAGGGACTGGTGTTGGAAGGAGGGGAGGGAGGAGGGAATGAAGGTGGTGATAAGTTAGGAAAACCAGCGGTATAAGTAATGAAACTGACGATGACTGAAACCGCTGCAATGCAAGCTACAAAGGGAGTGAAGTGAGGAGGGACGGAGAGGGGCTGGAATGACGGGAAAGACGTACTAAGTGGTGAGAGAATGAGAGGCGGGGGAGGAGGAAAGCTCAATGCCCTTCTCAGTATCTTTAATACTGTTTATAGGTATATCGACTCCCGTTTCCTCGTTAACTGATTCCTGACCGACTAAATCGCTGAAAGGAGGAAAGGGGAAGAAGAGGCAGAGGGTAGGAGGTGGAATCAATGGGAAGTGAGGAGGGGGCCTTATGATTTGGTGCAAAAGATGATGAAAGGAAAAGAGAAAGGGTATTCTGGAGAGGAGTCGTCCAGGTTGAATACTAGAGGGAAGGTGATGGAAGGGGGAGGGGGAGGGTGCAGGGATGAACAAGGACAGGGGATGAGCCGGGTTTCCGAGCCATCCACCCCTTCCTCCGGCTACCAAAAAAAGGGCACTTTTGGCCAATTTGCCTTCTATATCCCCACTGAAGGGCGACTCCTTGACCGCCCTTTTCAACATTCCCCACCCTCCGATCTCTCGCTCTCTGTCTGTCTTTCAACTAAGCTGGCTTTGTGACTACACCCCATACATCTTTCTATAACCCGTTTTTTTTTTAATCGTGCCGTGTTTCTGGCGCTGGCAGATTGCCCCTTGTGTTTTTGTTATGATGTAATCCGGATGGTTCAGCGCGATGTTCTTTTTTCAGATTGTCTGTTTATACGACTACCTTAGCCTGTACCTCCACCATCCTTCTCCCAACCCCTTGCCCCACGCGTTCAATCAGGACATCTCTGCTCCTCCCCCCTCCCACCACACCCCTCCTGCTATCCCTTAACCTATTGTTAAGACTGTACTCTCAAAGAGTAGTTCCCAAGGAAATGGCCTTGACCGATGTATTTTTGCAATATCCAAACACACAAAGTCAGCTCTCGTTGTCATGCTTCAATGTAAAGTTTCTCTGGTGCAAGATGGCAACGTCTACATCGGGTTCAAATTCGTCAGTAGAAACACACATTGGTAGATATTTTTCCTCACAACGCTGATTGCGAGTAAAGTTGAACATGCTGTGGTTATGCAAGTTAAGCTTTTGTTGAACTGGAAAGTCCCATAGCAGTTCTGTTGTTGTCTAAAAGATGCATTCTGTAGGCCGAGTGCTTGAGCACTGGCGCCTCCCACAATCTTTGTGGTAGTTTGAGTAAGTGTGAGCCTCTCTCTCTGTCTCTGTTTTCTGTCTACCTCACCGTCTATCTCCCCCCCCTCCCCCCCCCCCCCTTTTAAACCCCTCCCTCCGTGTGGTGTGTCCGCCTGTCTCTCTGTCTGCTTGTCTCTCTCTCCTCTCTGTCTTGACTATCTCTCTCTCTCCCCCTCCCGTATCTTCTTTTGATTGGCTTTAAACTGTACGGTGGTGAGTCCACCTGCACTCATGTCAAGCACTGCATATGTGCCCCAATACCCACCCCCTTCCCAATATGACGCCTTGCATCCGCCCCCCCCCCCCTCCCCGCCTCAATGCACCCACCATGCCTCGCCCTTCATCCGCGTCCCCTCTGCTGCAATAAGACACCAATGTCACGGCCATTCATACGCGCCCTCTTTCCGCCAATAAGCCCACCATAAAACGGCCTTTAGCCGCCCCCACTGCAAAAGTCGCTCAGCACGTTATGCCCTCCATCAGTGCCCCCTCTGCCCCGATGAGACACCCACGTCACGTCATTCATCCACCCCTTCTGCCCCAATACGCCCACCATGTCACGCGCTTCAACCGCGCCCCTTCTGCCCCAATACGCCCACCATGTCACGCGCTTCAAACGCGCCCCTTCCGCTCCAATACGTTCACAATGTCACGCCCTTCATCCGGGCCCCTTCTGCCCCAATACGCCCGCCATGTCACGCACTTCATCCACGCCCCTTCTGCCCCAATACGCCCGCCATGTCACGTACTTCATCCGCGCCCCTTCTGCCCCAATACGCCCGCCATGTCACGCACTTCATCCGCGCCCCTTCTGCCCCAATACGCCCACCATGTCACGTCCTTCATCCGCGCCCCTTCTGCCCCAATACGCCCGCCATGTCACGTACTTCATCCGCGCCCCTTCTGCCCCAATACGCCCGCCATGTCACGTCCTTCATCCGCGCCCCTTCCGCTCCAATACGTTCACAATGTCACGCCCTTCATCCGCGCCCCTTCTGCCCCAATACGCCCGCCATGTCACGCCCTTCATCCGCGCCCCTTCTGCCCCAATACGCCCGCCATGTCACGCCCTTCATCCGCGCCCCTTCTGCCCCAATACGCCCGCCATGTCACGCCCTTCATCCGCGCCCCTTCTGCCCCAATACGCCCGCCATGTCACGCCCTTCATCCGCGCCCCTTCTGCCCCAATACGCCCGCCATGTCACGCCCTTCATCCGCGCCCCTTCTGCCCCAATACGCCCGCCATGTCACGCCCTTCATCCGCGCCCACTCTATCCCAATACGCCCGCCATGTCACGCGCTTCATCCCCGCCCACTCTGTCCCAATCACCCACTCATGTCACGCCCTTCATCCTGGCCCCCTCTGCCTCTGAGCACCCACCATGTCACGCTCTGCATCCGCAACATCTCCACCTCAGAACGCCTACTCATATCACGCCCTTCATCTGCGCCCTCTGCCCGAATACGTCCACCCACGTCACGCCTGCCATCTGCGCCTCCTCTGCCGCATATGCCCACCATGTCACGCCCTGCACCCACGCCCCCTTTGCCCCAACACATCCACCCACGTCATGTACGCCCTGCACACATGACCCTCTGCCCTCAGCCCCAACACACCCACACACCTCACGCCCTTCATCCATCACCCTGTACCCATGGCATATCTGCATCCACGTCTCCCATACCTTTCATGTGCTCCTCCTAATCCCCTACCACGCACGTCCATTCACGTCACGCCTGCGTCAGCGCCTTTTCCATCCCCCCGTTTCCTCTATAATGTCACGCCTTGCTTACGTGCTCCCTTCTCCCCCCTCCACGACCAATCCATTTCTCATGCTGCATCGGCTCCACACCCCCCCCCCCCCTCCAGCTCACACACTCATGTCAAACCCTTCATGCACGCCCCCTCTGCCACAACACCCTCCCACGTCATGCCCTTCATCCACGCCCCCTCCGCCCCAATACGCCCATCATGTCACGCCCTTCATCCACGCCCCATCTGTCCCAATACGACCACCATGTCACGCCCTTCATCCACGCCCCATCTGTCCCAATACACCCACCATGTCACGCCCTTCATCCACGCCCCCTCCGCCCCAATACACCCACCATGTCACGCCCTTCATCCACGCCCCATCTGTCCCAATACACCCACCATGTCACGCCCTTCATCCACGCCCCCTCCGCCCCAATACGCCCACCATGTCACGCCCTTCATCCACGGCCCCTCTGCCCCAATATGCCCACCATGTCACGCCCTAAATCTGTGCCCCCTCTGCCCCAATACCTCCACCATGTCACGTCCTTCATCCACGCCCCCTCTGCCCCAATACCCAATCATATCACGGTCCTCATCCACACAGCCTCCACCCCAATACGTTCACCATGTCACGCCCTTCACTCTCTTCTTCTGCCCGGACACACCCACCCACGTCACACTCTTCATCGAAGCCGCCTCCGCCCAGTATGGCAAACGGCACAAGACCGTTTCATCAGGTGTTCTGTGCCTTTTTTAAAATACTGCGGAGCATGACACACTGCTTGGTTATTACTAATCTCCTGACCTCTCTTCCGAGTTTATTCCTCATTGACAACACTGGTAATATTAACACTTACCAAGTTCTCCTGACCTACATTTCATTTTACAGCTAAGCGTGTTGACAGGTGTCAGAATTCTCAACGCCTCATATTTACTGCCAGAACATAGTCACTATTTAATCCCCCTGAACTCATTTAAACTTTCACTTTACATGAATCACATTGAAGCTTCTAAGACAGGTCAGTCCCCGACCTTGATTTTTTTTTTATCATACCAATCATACGGACACTTGTCAATAATGTAGTCGCTATCTAATCCTCTTGACCTCATTTGAAATGACCTTTTCTGTCAACCGTTCTGAAACGTTCAAAGTTGTAACATTAAAGAAAACATTGCCTTAACATCGTTCGAAATAAACAGTAAAAAAATCTTTCTCAGAATGTAGCCTAATTTTTCAGACCTCCCTTCAAACCCCACTTAATTCAGTATCAATGTAGCACAAATGTTACACACTCACACACACACACATATATATATATATATATATATATATATATATACGCACACACACACACACACACACACACACCTGCGCGCGCGCACACTCAGACACATGCATGCATTCGCACTACACACGCACATAAAATGCTTATATAAAAACAAGAATGTTTTGGCTTTTCCAAGCTCTTCACAGTTCCCTGAGCAAGGCTCCTTGTCTTGTCTGTCCCTTGCGGTTGTGGGTTGTTAATGCATCCTGAAGTCCCTGCAGTGGGATGGTCCAGCAGAAGTCACATTGCTTCTTGCATCCCCTGGGAATGGATTCTCTGGAAGCCTGCAGTAACGCTGTGAACTCGATGACGATGTCGGCGATATCCCGTCCCTGCAGTCGTTTGCCCTTGGCGAGGATGGAGGTGGCTGAGGAAGATGCCTGCAAGTGCGAAAGCTCGTGGTTGACTGGTACTGATTCTCGTAGACAGCCCGTCCCTCACGACCTGCCACAAACGAAACCGCGGATTAAATTCTGACCAAAAAGTCGCCGCTAATTCATAACAAAAAATACATTAAAGCATGAACAGTAGAAACTAACGCCCAAGAATGACGTTCATACACGCGGAGAATAAAGAAGACAGTAAAGTCCAACACTTTTTCTGCAATGGTTTAGGAAAATACAAAAGCATCTATCTGACAGCAAAGAGAACATGTAGAAACACTTTTCACAGCTGAAGTGTACGAAGATGATTAAGTAATCAGACCGACTGCTACACACCTGCTTGCGCGCCTCGAAAAATGAAATGCTATTTTCCGTTTTAACTTTTCCGAGTGTTAGCTTCCTGAATCAGAACCGGGCAGTTGCGTGAAGAGGAGGGGTGGTGGCAATCGCAGTTTGCACGATGGGCCGAACCTTAACACGGCTCATCACGGGCTGCTTTGCAACAAACACCACACACCTCCTACCCAGAACAGTGATCTTTGACATGCCCAAACTTCTGGCACTTGATGCACCGCATCGAAGACGGAGTGTAAATTGAATGCGCACATTCAAATAACCCACTTTGATGGCTTCAGGCTGTGAAGGGGTACAGAATGTCAGAAAGAGGGTGCTGGTGGGCATTCTGTCCGTCCCTTTTGCGAGTCCACTTTTTATCTCGGTTTCCGAGACGCCTCCAAGATCCGGGCATCTAATGACTCCCCTTGGATGTACTCGACTGTTTATGGGGAGTCACCCGGATCTCTCTGTCTACTAGTTTTGTGGCACACAGCAGCTGTTCCGACAAGCGCTATAGGAGGAAGGTACTAAAACCTATCAAAACAAGACAGTAAACCGATAAAAGAAGTTCGGAACTGTAAAAAAGGAGAACACTAAAACCTTTGAAGGAAAATGCTATATCTGTGGTGTGAAAACTCTACAACTTCTAAAATGGGGAAACCACTACCTAGAACTCTTACACTAGCCACTGAAAAGGGCCACTAAACCCTCTGAAAGAATACGAAAGGAGAGGATACTAAATGCTGTCACAGGAGGTCGACAACACTTGCACTATTTGAAAGGTGACCACCAGCTCCAGTAAGAGTAGGACAGTAAAACCCTTGAAAAGATTCACATGCTGGCTGATTACCATGTCGGGCTTTCTGTGGATATAAGGACACGCAGATCAGGAGTACCAAGTGCGCACTAGAGAGCATTTCAGGAAGAGGATTAAAGACTTCGTCAAGAGCTCTGCAGCTCAAACCAAAATGATCTGAAAGCATGCGTCCATGTTCCAGACCCCTTGATTCACGAGACCTGCTCCAGAGCTCGAGTCAGCCTTTCATGCCTATCCAGAAACCATTCCCTCTGGTACTCCGTTTTGTATCCTTGTTCCGCAGAAAACCGACGTAGGAAACTGTCCTATCTTCTTGGCCATATAAAAAAATAGATACCGAATCCCAGAAAAGAAGACTCTTATCCCCAAGACAGAAGCCAAATAAATTGGTGAATGAAGGAGACCCTGAAATAGGGACAGGACACTAAAACCTGTGGATGAAGAAAACACTATACCCAGGTAAAGATGACAGTAAACCCTTGGTATGGAGGAGGCACCCAACCTTGAAAAAGCGACTGTGAACCTGTGAATAAAGACACCCCGAGTTCTCAGGAAAAAGAAAAACAAAAAAAAATACCGAACCATTTGAAAGGCAAGATAATGCTGCTTATAGCCCAGCCGACCGCAAAGGGCCCTAACACCTAAAAACATACCAGAAACTTTGTGTTAAAACAAAAAGCTTGTCTTCTATACAACCCTCAGATCAGATGAAAAATGTTGATTTCTTTCAAGAATTCAACAATTACATCAGGAGGGAATCTCTTAACAAGGAGTCTGCTGTAAAGTGCTTTATGTCTCGTACCATGCGAGTCCCAACACTAAAAGAGTATGTTTCACTGCGAGTGGTATATGACATGGAATTCACCACGGAGCTTCTTCACTCTTTGAAACAAACGAATGAGTTATAAACGAATGGCCAGTGAGCAGCCGGCATGAAACAGTCTCTTCACTGCAACCACCAGACGCAGATGAGAGGAACTCTTAGGTTTGGACGGATCTGGAAAAGTTTGTTATCCGTCGGTGTATTTCAGTCCTCCTGCCAGGTCTCTGACATCACTGTTAAAATTCGGTTTCATATCCGAGTTGGGGATAGGTATGTTGGACAGTTTCTTCGTAGTGGCATTCCTGGCCAAACGACCCGCCATTTCATTTCCCTGAATACCAGCATGACTGGGAACCCAAGCTAGAGCAATGTTATGACATTTCGCATTC
>CM065739.1:7731129-7742457 GCA_033310375.1 Conus canariensis
GAAGGAGGCCCTAAACCTTGTGAAAAGAGGAAACTGAGCCCCAAGAAAATACCATATGAAAGGGCGTCTAAACCTCTCCAAAGATGACGCTAAACCCTACAAAAGTATGAAACTACACTGTAAAAAAGCGTAACTAACTGCAAAGAAAGGGAGGAGACTAAACCTTAAGGGGAAGGGAACAGCAAAGTCTGTGAACAGAGGAAATCCGGCCGTCTAGAAGGACAACACCCTCTACTTAAAAAGGATATTCATCCCTATGAAAGAACATTAAACAAGAACATACAAATAGAAACATTCAATACTATCTGAAAGATGACACCAAATCGTTCTAAAGAAGGGACATAATCAAGACCATGTAGTCGCAGCTAAACTCCGAGAGAGAATACACTAAGGCATAAAAAGTAGCCACTAACGGCTACGAATGGTGTTCATACACACTGAGAATAAAGAGGGCAGTAAAGTCTATGAAAAAAGACAGTAAACCTGGGAAGAGAAGACTGTGAATGAGGAAAAAGCCTTACAAAAGACAAATCAACCTACAGAACAAAGACTAGCATTTTGAAAGCCGCTTACACTAAACAATATGAAAAGGTAACATTTATCTGTATAAAGAAGCCGACACTAACTCCTGCCTGAAAAGGACTGTAAGCCCTATGGAAGGGAGACACTAAAACTATCAATAAGACCTAAAACCTATCAATAGACCTAAACTATCAATCACTATGAAAGAAGTCCACAGCTGCAAGAAAGGGGAACACTAAAACCTCTGATAGTAAGATGCTGTATCTATGGAGTGAAAACACTACAAAACACAAAGGACCCCCATGTTCACGCCGATTACCGTGCCACTGACAGATGTTCTGTGTAATACAGGACGCTCAGGTCAGGAGGTACCAGGTGCGCACTAGGGAATATTTCAGGAAGAGCTCTAAAGACTTCCTTAACAGCTCTGCAGCTCGGTCCCTGATGATCTGAAAACATGCGTCCATGTTCCAGATCCCCGAGTAAGTAGGAGACCTGCTGCGTAGCGGAGTCAACCATTCATGCTCTTCCAGATAATACTTCCTCTGGTAGCCCCCGTTTTGCATCCCTGTACCACAGAACATTGACATAAGAAATCTGAGCAACTAAATTAAGCATATGAACGACTGACACTAACGTTAGAAAGACGCACAATACCAGGGAAGAGAAAACACCATGTTTTGTGAATCAAGACAATAATCCCTGATTAAGATGACACTGAGCCCTTTTAATGAAGGCGACAAAACAATTGAAAAAAAAGAAACATCGTGAATAAAGGATACACTGAATCCTCAGAAAAAGAAGCCAAACCATCTGAAAGCACACGGTGAACATCTCCTACGAACCAGGTGTTGAACTCTTGTTTAAAAACAAGATTCTAGGTCTACAAAACACAACTTAAGTATGATGAACTGGGGAGCAGGGGGGGGGGGTACTGGAAAAGTGTAAGAGAAAGAATGAGACCAAAAAAAAAAGAGGAAAAGCTTTAAGTATAAGACCACCCCGCCTCCTCTCCTGGTAGTAATAAGCAGGATTCCCCGAGTTCACTCGTCTCGGACTCGTTTTCCACAGCCGTTGATGATGGAGTTCTTTGCCCCTGTTGATGCAAACAAATATTTTTAACAACAGAATTCTTGTGCAAATACTTCTCAAATACAAAAATTCACAAAAGTAATTTGAGTTTTAAAGTTTGCGCGAATCTTTCCTTTTCACAAAAAATATTGTTTACCTCACGCTTGTCAAAAAAAAATTTGAGTACACGTGTCTGTGGAGTGAGGGGGGGGGGGGGGTGGGGACATGCGCGTGTACGTGCGTGCGTGCGATTGATTTAATTTAGAATGTTTATACACTCTTCTTTCATCAGGTTTTGCATCACCCTGCCACATGGTTCAGCGTATTCGTCTTCCAGCACGCCCCATTTCTCCATCTCTTACCCCCAAAGAAAATCTGATGTCTGCACTGTTGCTGAAATCAATAACAGAATTTCCTCCCAAATGTTGTCCCCTTTTCTCTGTTCCTGTTGTTCCACAATACGCATTTGAGGTCAATTATATTCTGTGGGTTGAAAAAAAAAAACATGAAAATATTTTCCTCGGCAGTAAGTTACTAAAGAGCTGACAGCTGAGTTCCCTGCAACTGATCAGTCGGTAAAATCGGTAAAGATGGGGCAGGGAAAAGGCGGTGAGGCACGGAGAGGTGATGTAGGGAGAATGGAGGAATGAAAGGGGAAGGAGGGAAGAGGGAGAGTTGGAGATCCACTCCACAACGCATAACAAGGCGAAGATGAGGCTACAAGAATCCATTTGAAAAAAATAAGTAAAAAGCCTACAAAGACCTGAAATCAAACAAATTACTGTAACGAAGTCCGGAAATGAAACAAATTACTATAACTACACCCATCTGCCTGCCTGCCTGTCTCTCTATTATATGTCTTGCCAGGACCAGACTTACCAGCTACACACCAGCTTAAAGAACTGCTTCAAAGTACAGAATTTACACTTACATCATCGTCAGTTGTCTCTATAGCACAGCGTTGTCTTGCGAATCTTTTCCGAAGATTTGAATGTTCTTGGTGAGGATGGTACTCGTCATGGAAGACGTAGCCCAATGGTTCTCTGGCCGACCGATACTAATTCTCGAACAGCGGTCACCCTTGTATGACCTGCCGAAAGAAAAGCCTCAGATTAAATTTTGAAGAAGAGGTCACTAAACCATGAGAAAGAAAAATATATCATGCAAAGAAGACACCAAGGCCTTTAGTTCATGAACAGCGAATCTAAAAGGGATACTAAAAGCCAGTGAAAGACATTTACTCTCAAGAAAAAATGCTCTAAATCCTGTGAATAGACCAAGGATAAAACCCTTTTATAAGCTAAAATAAACTCTACGAAAAAGGTCTCCAACTCTCTGGACGATAACGTTAAACTATGCGAATGGGGGATGCTAAACCTGATGACAGAAGAGAGAAGTAAAACTTATGACAGGAGTGGCTAAAATGGAACACGTTAAAACATAAAACAGTACAATAATCCTTCAAAAGAAGACCATAAAAGCTTCAAGAGAGGGACACTTATACCATCATGAGAAGATGGCCTTACACCTTTACACACTCGATGATGATGGCATCCGTCTGTCTCGATAGACTGGTGTTGCACCGTGGATCAGTATTTTTTTTCACCTCCACCATCCCCGTCTTTATATTTGTTAATGTCTTTTTGGTATTTCTTTTCTTTCCTTTCTTTTTTTTTTTTCGTTTTGTAAAGACGGTCTTTTTTTTCAGTGGGGCCTCCATCTTTTTTCCCCCCTTTTTTTCTTCAAAGCCTCACACACCATGCAATGTCTGTGCGTTTCTTTATCGCTGGCGGTTTCAGTTTTTTCGAGTTTGATACAAGGCGTCTGGGTTTATTCATGTTCTAATACTTAGTGTGCTGTCGCTTTTGCTCCGCTGCATTTATGACTTGCACCGAAAGGAACAATTGGACAAATCAGCATTGCCGGCAGTACTTTTTAAATGGGAAAAAGATACAATGTGTGTGTGTGTGTGTGTGTGTGTGTGTGTGTGTGTGTGTGTATGCACACGCGCGCGCGCACGCCTGCGTGAAGAGAGAGAGAGAGAGAGAGAGAGAGAGAGAGAGAGAGAGAGAGAGACCTGCGCGCGAACGAGTATTTACATACGTGTCAGTGGGCAGTCCTCTATGGCCTTGTCAATGGTTCTGACGAAGCGTTCGCTCAGTTCCGACACCGACGTCAAGACTGTGTCGATTCGAGCTTGGAGCTTACACTTCAGTCCTGTTACAAGACGACACCAAACCATGTGAACGGAAACTAAATCCGAGGGAAGGAAGACACTTGATCCTGCTGAAGATTACACTAGCCCCTAGAAAACAGGACACTAGGCTGTACAGAGCAGAACATTCAACTCCATGAACGGACACTAAACTCCACGAAAACAGGACACGGCGTCGAACAGAAAGAGAATGCCAACGCCTGGGAAATGAGGACACAAAATCATATGGAAAACAACTAATCCCTTAAAAACCACCATGAAAGAACGCTAAACCTGATGATACTAAATCCTATGCACGGAGAACACTGCTTACTATTTGACGGACGACACCCTGTGAAAGAAAGACATTAATACCTATGGAACGATCCATATGTTCACTCGTGATTATCATTTCGGACTTTCTGTGGATTTATGGATACTCAGATCAGGAGGTACCAGGTGCGCACAAGGAAACATTTCTGGAGGACCAAAATATTGCTCAACAGCACTGCAGCCAGACCCAGTTTCCCTGAAAACACGCGTCCATGTTCCAGATCACTGAATCATGCAACACGCTGCAAAGCTTTGAGTCAATATTTCACGCCCTTCCAAAAAACACTCCCTCTAGTACCCTGCGTGATGTATCCTTGTTCAACAGAAGACCGACATAAGAACCCAGAGCACACATGCTGATCATATGAAAGAAAGAATCTGTAGCAAGGACAATTCTAAACCCCGGGAAGTAACACACACACACACCACACACACACACACACACACACACACTTGTGAATGAAGGGGGCACTAACCTTGAAATGGAATAAACAAAAACCTGTGACATTAAAAACAACATGGAACACTTTGAATGAAGGGGACACTGAATATGTAAACGAAGTGACTGAATCCTGTGAGTGAACAAGACACGGAGTCCTGGGAGGGGGGGGGGGGGGGAGACAAGCCATATAAAAAAAAGACAACCCCCTCCTATAGCACCAGGTGCTATGAACACCGCTTTGGACGATACGCCGGTGAAGCTCGTGATTGGCCGCATTCACGTGTCCTGGTCACCCTCTCAGCAGCCAATGAAGCAGGAGTTCTTGCTCCTGTTGACAGATACGGTAGTATTTCGTTTTAAACCCTGACTTTGTGTAAATAAATGTTGTCCACTCACTCAACTGAGCAAAACTGTTCTGATTTTAGTAAGTTTTCCTTTTCTTGTCCTCTGGTCATAAGACAATGCTTTGGTTAACAAGACATATCATGCGAACAACATTAGAAGTATTTCACCAACTTCCATATCAAAACTTACACGTTTTCCATGTTAAACACCATGAGAAAAAGGGTGGCTAGGAACAACACGGACCAGAACAGAGCTGCATAAGACCATCATCTGTATCATCACCAACAAAAACGAAGATTTAGGAGACCTTTCGTGCCCTGCTCTCAGAATGGCCTGAATTCCAGTTCCCTCTCCATGTGCTGAGTTTGAGCTCAAGCTGTCAGTGTCGGCAAGTGCCTGGGGACTGTAGCACTCTGACTGCCATGACACTCTCCAGGGGAGAATGTTCGAGCAGAATTGCTCCATCGCAAAATTGTGTGTGTGTGTGTGTGTGTGTGTGTGTGTGTGTGTGTGTGTGTGTGTGTGTGTTGCGAGAGAGAGAGAGAGAGAGAGAGAGAGAGAGAGAGAGAGAGAGAGAGAAGCCAGTGCATGTATGTGCGCGTGTACGTGTATATGTGTGTTTTATGCGTTTACTGGAGGGGGGGGGGGGGGAGGGGCGCAATGGGAAAGTGGGAGTGAGTAAAGCATAGCATCACTGTCCATCACAACTTTGTCACCCTCTTTACCAAAATAAAAGGTTCATTTCATGAAGTATAGGATAGCATAGGCCTGTACAGAAAGAAAAAAAATAGACGAAAGTAAATGCTCAGGGTCAATCAAAATTCCCATTCCATCCACCCATGCCTTTCTGTACTGCGTTGTCTGCTGTGTTCGTCAAACTGACGTGATTTCAACGTGGAAATACTACTCCGCTTCTCTTCATTGGATCCTAACGAGAACATCACTGTTCTACGGTAACCTAACTGTCTTCACCATGTGAAGTGGTGTGTACCTTGGTGAGTAGCCCTGGACTATTCTAGTTTGCAGTCACACCCGCACTCTCCCACTCGGAGAGGAACGTGGCTGCCCTCTGAAGATCCACGGGGCACTTGGCGCACCACCGACTCATCCGGCTTAAGTTCTGTACCTCAACTCGACATGCCTGGACATCCCTCTTCAGTCACAGCCAGCGTCAGCACTGTCTTCGCACAGCTGTCCGGTTCTTCTCTCTGCAGCAGATGGGAAGCACACACATGTCCGTCCGCACGCACACACGCACGCACGCACACGCACACACATCCCACCTTCATAACACGAAAACCTACTGAAAACAAGGCATTAAACAGTGGGTAAGAATAGCCTTCTAGATCCCATGAACTGAACGTCCTACACAGAACGGCCATTTGAAAAAGAGAACTAAAATATTGAAAAGATGATTCCACTAGAGCGTACTCAAGCAGGACACTAGCCCTACAAACCCGACACTGCATGTGATGAGAGGATCGTGCACCCGTGGGAGAAACATGTTCAAACTTAGTGAGAGAGGACAATAAACTGTAACGACGGAGACCATAAACTCTTCAAGAAGAAGACATTTACCCACACGAAAGAAGGGTCCACAGCCCTATGAACAGAAGACGCTAAACAATACAAAGCACACTAAACACTGCGGAAAGAAGACACTAAACTGTATGCAACAAAGACACAATACCCTTGGAAGAAGAACACAAAGTGTACGAGAAGAAAACACTAGTTTCAGCAAAAAAACAAATCACTAAACCATATGAACATGGGACAATAAATCACAGAGAAAACAAACACAAATAACCCTATACAAGCACGACACCAATCCTGCTCATGGTAAACGACAATGTCCATGAAAAGAGGACACTCATTCGTATGAAAGGACACAAAACCAGGGCTCCGAAAGGGGATGCTAAACCATATGGAAGGACGACACTGAAGCCAGTGAAAGGAGAAATGTAAACCTGAAAGGACGACACTAACCCTGCTTTAAAATGTGAAAACAAGACACGCTGACAGGGAAACACGAACAGTGTGAAAGAGGAGAGAAAATGAAAATCATGGAAAGAAAAGAAACTGACCCGTTTAAAAGGAGAATACGAAACTGTGGAAGAGAGTTGGGGGGAGGGGGGGGGGAGGGAGGAGGAGGGGGACACTAAACTCCATAGAAGAGGAACACGAAATTATGTGGACGAGAGTGGGGGAGGGGGACATTAAACCCCATAGAAGAGGAACATGAAACTATATGGGGAGGGTGGGGGGAAGGAGGAGGATGAGGACATTATACCCCATAGAAGAACACGAAACTATGTGGAGGAAGAGGGAGGGGGAGGGGGACACTAAACCCCATAGAACACGAAACTATGTGGAGAAGGGGGGGGGGGGGACACAACCCCATAGAAGAACACGAAACTCTGTAGAGGAGGAGGGGGGAGGGGAACACTAAACCCCATAGAAGAGGAACACGAAACTATGTAGAGGAGGAGGGAGGAGGGGGAGGAGGGAGGAGGGGGGATGGGGACACTAAACCCCATAGAAGAGAAACACATAACTCTGTAGAGGAGGAATAGGGAGACACTAAACCCCATAGAAGAGGAACACGAAACTATGTAGAGGAGGAGGGGAGGGAGGGAAGGGGACACTAAACCCCATAAAAGAGGAACACGAAACTCTGTAGAGGAGGCGGCGGAGGAGGGGGGGGGGGGGGAGCGGGACTCTAAACCCCAGAGAAGAGGAACACGAAACTGTAGAGGAGGCGGAGGAAGGGGGGGGGGGGAGGGGGACACTAAACCCCATAGAAGAGGAACACGAAACTCTGTAGAGGAGGAGGGGGAGGGGGGGACACTAAACCCCATAGAAGAGGAACACGAAACTCTGTGAGGAGGATGGGGGGGGGAGGAGGGGGACACTTAACCCCATAGAAGAGGAACACGAAACTCTGTGGGAAAGGAGGAGGGGGGGGGGAGGGGGACACTAAACCCCATAGAAGGGAACACGAAACTCTGTAGAGGAGGGGAGGGAGGAGGGGGACACTAAACCCCATAGAAGAGGAACACGAAACTCTGTGAGAGGGGGGGGGAAGGGTGGAGGGAGATAGGGGACTAAACCCCATAAAGAGGAACACGAAACTCTGTAGAGGAGGGGGGGGGGGAGGGGCACACTAAACCCATAGAAGAGGAACACGAAACTGTGAGGAGGGAGGAGGGGGGGGGGGGACACTAAACCCCTAAAGGGAACAGAAACTCTGTAGAGGAGGAGGCGGAGAGGGGGAGGGGGGGGGGGGAGACCTAGAAGGAACACGAAACTCTCAGAGAAGAGGAAACAGAAACCTGTAGAGGAGAGAGGGGGAGGGGGGGGGGGAGGGGAGCGGGCTAAACCCCATAGAAGAGAACACAAACTCGTGAGGAGGGGGGGGAGGGGGGCGACTAAACCCCATAGAAGGGAACACGAAACTCTGTAGAGGAGGGAGGGGGGGGGGGGACACTAAACCCATAGAGGAACCACGAAACTGTAGAAGCACGAACTTGTAGGGGGAGGGGGAAGAAGAGGAGGACACTAAGCCGAAGAAGAGGAACACGAACTGAGGAGGGGGAGGGGGAGGGGACACTAACCCCATAGAAGAGGAACACAAACTCTTAGAGGAGGGAGGGGGGGGGAGGGGGGGACACTAAACCCCATAGAAGAGGAACACGAAACTGTAGAGGAGGAGTGGGGGGGGGGGGGGGAGGGGACACTAACCCATAGAAGAGGAACACGAAACTCTGTAAGGGAGGAGAGAGGAGGGGGGAGGGGAGGGGACACTAACCCCATAGAAGAGGAACACGAAACTCTGTAGAGGAGGAGGAGGGGGAGGGAGGAGGGGACACTAAAAACCCTAAAGAGGGGAACACGAAACTCTAGTGGACGAGGGGAGGGGAGGGGGAGGAGGGGGACACTAAACCCCATAGAAGAGGAACACGAAACTCTGTAGAGGAGAGGGGGGGGGGGGGGGGGACACTAAACCCCATAGAAGAGAAACGAAAACTCGTGGAGAGGATGGGGAGGGGGAGGGCGGGAACTAAACCCCATAGAAGAGGAACACGAAACTCTGTAGGGAGGAGGGGGGGGGGGGGGGGGGGGAGGGGGACACTAACCCCATAGAAGAGGAACACGAAACTCTGTAGAGGAGGAGGTGGGGGTGGGGGGGGACACTAAACCCCATAGAAGAGGAACACGAAACTCTGTGAGAGGAGAGATGGGGAAGGTGGGGGGGGGGGGAGGGGACACTAAACCCCATAGAAGAGGAAACACGAAACTCTGTAGAGGAGGTGGGGAGGGGGGAGGGGACACTAACCCATAGAAGAGGAACACGAAACTCTGTAGAGGAGGAGGGGGGGAGGAGGGGGGACACTAAACCATAAAGGGAACACGAAACTCTGTGAGGAGGGTGGGGGGAGGGGGAGGAGGGGACACTAAACCCTAGAAGAGGAACACCGAAACTCTGTGAGAGGAGAGTGGGGGGGGGGACACTCTAAACCCCATAGAAGAGGAACACGAAACCTGTGAGGAGGATGGGGAGGGGGAGGAGGGGACACTAAACCCCATAGAAGAGGAAACACGAAACTCTGTAGAGGAGGGGGGGGGGAGGAGGGGACACTAAACCCCGATAGAAGAGGAACACGAAACTCTGTGGAGAGGGGGGGGGGAGGGGGAGGAGGGGACACTAAACCCCATAGAAGAAGAAACTAGAACTCGTAGAGGGGGGGGGAGGGGGGGACACTAAACCCCGTAGAAGAGGAACACGAAACTCTGTAGAGGAAGGGGGGGAGGGGGAGAGGGGGGACACTAAACCCCATAGAAGAGGAAACACAAACTCTGTAGAGGAGGGGGGGGGAGGGGGACACTAAACCCCATAGAAGAGGAACACGAAACTCTGTAGAGGAGGGGGGGGAGGGGGGAGGGGAGGGACCACAAACCCATAGAAGAGGAACACGAACACTCTGTAGAGGAGGAGGGGGAGGGGGACACTAAACCCCCTAGAAGAGGAACACGAAACTCTGTAGAGGAGGAGGGGGGGGGGGACACTAAACCCCATAGAAGAGGAAACACGAAACTCTGTAGAGGAGGGGGGGAGGAGGGACACTAAACCCATAGAAGAGGAACACGAAACTCTGTGGAAGAGGATGGGGAGGGGGAGGAGCGGGACACTAAACCCTAGAAGAGGAACACGAAACTCTGTAGGAGGAGGGGGGAGGGAGGGGGACACTAAACCCTAGAAGAGGAACACGAAACTCTGTAGAGGAGGGTGGGGGGGAGAGGGGACACTAAACCCCATAGAAGAGGAACACGAAACTCTGTAGGAGGAGTGGGGGGGGGGGGACACTAAACCCCATAGAAGAGGAACACGAAACTCTGTAGAGGAGGAGGGGAGGAGGGGGGGGAGGGGACACTAAACCCCATAGAAGAGGAAACACGAAACTCTGTAGGGAGGAGGGGGGGGGGACATAAACCTAGAAGGGACACGAATGTGAGGGAGGGGGACACTAAACCCATAGAAGAGGAACACGAAACTCTGTGAAGAGGATGGGAGGAGGGGTGAGGGGGGACACTAAACCCCATAGAAGAGGAACACGAAACTCTGTAGAGGAGGGGGGGGAGGGGGAGGAGGGGGACACAAATAAAAAACACGAAACTCTGTAGGGGGAGGGGGGTAACACTAAACCCCATAGAAGAGGAACACGAAACTCTGTGGAGGAAGGGGGGGAGGGGGACACTAAACCCCATAGAAGAGGAACACGAAACTCTGTAGAGGGGGGTGGGGGGGGGGGGAGGGGAGACCTAAACCCCATAGAAGAGGAACAGAAACTCTGTAGAGGAGGGTGGGGAGGGGAGAGGCACTAAACCCCATACTAGAGGAACACGAACCTCTGTGGAGGATGGGGGGGGAGGGGGGACACTAACCCCATAGAAGAGGAACACGAACTCTGTAGAGGAGGGTGGGGGAGGGGAGGAGGGGGACACTAAACCCCATAGAAGAGGAACATGAAACTCTGTGAGAGGATGGGGGGGGGAGGGGGACACAAACCCCATAGAAGGAACATGAAACTCTGTGGAGGAGGGTGGGGAGGGAGGAGGGGACACTAAACCCCATAGAAGAGGAACACGAACTCTGTGGAGAGGAGGGGGGGGAGAGGGACACTAAACCCATAGAAGAGGAACACGAACTTCTGTAGAGGAGGGTGGGGGAGGAGGGGGGACACTAAACCCCTAGAAGAGGAACACGAAATTCTGTAGAGGAGGGTGGGGGAGGGGACATAAACCCCATAGAAGAGGAACACGGAACTCTGTGGAGGAGAGTGGGGGGGGGGGAGGAGGGGGACACTAATCCCCATAGAAGAGGAACACGAAACTCTGTGGAGAGGATGGGGAGGGGAGGGCG
>CM065739.1:7742557-7750057 GCA_033310375.1 Conus canariensis
GGGGGGGGGGGGGGGGGGGGGGGGGGGGGGGGGTGGGGGGGGGGAGGGGGGGGGGGGGGGGGGGGGGGGGGGGGAAGGGGGGGGGGGGGGGGAAAAGGGAAAAGGGAGGGGGGGGGGGGGGGGGGGGGGGGGGGGGGGGGGGGGGGGGGGGGGGGGGGGGGGCGGGGAGGGGGGGGGGGGGGGGGGGGGGGGGGGGCGGGGGGGGGGGGGGGGGGGGGGGGGGGGAGGGGGGGGGGGGGGGGGGGGGGGGGGGGGGGGGGGGGGGGGGGGGGGGGGGTGGGGGGGGGGGGGGGGGGGAAAAAAGGGGGGAAAGGGGGGGGGGAGGGGGGGGGGGGGAAAAGGGGGGGGGGGGGGGAGGGGGGACACTAAACCCCATAGAAGAGGAACACGAAACTCTGTGGAGGAGAGTGTGGGGGGGGGGGGAGGAGGGGGACACTAAACCCCATAGAAGAGGAACACGAAACTCTGTGGAGGAGAGTGTGGGGGGGGGGGAGGAGGGGGACACTAAACCCCATAGAAGAGGAACACGAAACTCTGTGGAGGAGAGTGGGGGGGGCGGGTGAGGGGGACACTTAACCCCATAGAAGAGGAACACGAAACTCTGTGGAGGAGGTGGGGGGGCGGGTGAGGGGGACACTTAAACCCATAAAGAGGAACACGAAACTCTGTAGAGGAGGGGGGGGAGGTGGGGCACACTAAACGCCATAAAGAGGAACACGAAACACTGTAGAGGGGGGGGGGGGAGGGGGAGGAGGCACACTAAACCCCATAGAAGAGGAACACCAACACTGTGGAGGAGAGTGGGGGGGGGGGGGGGGACCTAAACCCCGTAGAAGAGGAAACATGAAACTCTGTAGAGGAGGAGGGGAAAAGGGGGGGGGGGGGGGGACCTAAACCCCATAGAAGAGAAACATGAAACTCTGTGAAGAGGAGGGGGGGGGGAGGAGGGGCACACTAAACCCCATACAAGAGGAACACGAAACGCTGTGGAAGAGGATGGGGGAGGGGAGGGGGGACACTAAACCCCGTAGAAGAGGAACACGAAACTCTGTAGAGGAGGGGGTGGGGAGGGGGAGGAGGGGCACACTAAACCCCATAGATGAGGAACACACACTGTGGAGGAGAGTGGGGGGGGGGACACTAAACCCCGTAGAAGAGGAACATGAAACTCTGTAGAGGAGGAGGCGGAGAAGGGGGGGGGGGGGGACTCTAAACCCCATAGAAGAGAAACACGAAACTCTGTAGAGGAGGAGGGGGAGGAAGGGGGGGGGGGAGACACTAAACCCCATAGAAGAGGAACACGAAAGTCTAGAGGAGGAGGGGGAGGGGGACACTAAACACCATAGAAGTGGAACACGAAACTCTGTAGAGGAGGAGGGGGGAGGGGGACACTAAACCCCATAGAAGAGGAACACGAAACTCCATAGAGGAGGAGGGGGACACTAAACCCAATAGAAGAGGAACACGAAACTCTCTGTAGAGGAGGAGGGGGGAGGGGGACACTAACCCCATAGAAGAGGAACACGAAACTGTACAGGAGGAGGAGGGGGGGGGAGGGGGGAGAGGGACACTAACATAGAAGAGGAACACGAAACTCTGTAGGGGGGGGGGGGGTACACTAAACCCCATAGAAGAGGAACACGAAACTCTGTAGAGGAGGAGGGGGGAGGGGGACACTAAACCCCATAGAAGAGGAACACGAAACTCTGTAGAGGAGGGGGAGGAGCGGGGGGGAAGGGGAGACACTAAACCCCATAGAAGAGGAACACGAAACTCTGTAGAGGAGGAGGGGGGAGGGGGACACTAAAACCCATAGAAGAGGAACATGAAACTCTGTAGAGGAGGGGGAGGAGGGGGGAGGGGGACACTAAACCCATAGAAGAGGAACACGAAACACTGTAGAGCAGGAGGGGGAGGGGGAAGAGGGGGACACTAAACCCCATAGAAGAGGAACACGAAACTCTGTAGAGGAGGGTGGGGGAAGGGGGACACTAAACCCCATAGAAGAGGAACACGAAACTCTGTAGAGGAGGGTGGGGGGAGGGGGACACTAAACCCCATAGAAGAGGAACACGAAACTCTGTGGAGGAGGGGGGGGGGAGGGGGACACTAAACCCCATAGAAGAGGAACACGAAACTCTGTGGAGGAGAGGTGGGGGGGGGAGGAGGGGGACACTAAACCCATAGAAGAGAACACGAAACTCTGTGGAGGAGAGTGGGGGAGGGGGGGGGAGGGGGACACTAACCCCATAGAAGAGGAACACGAAACTCTGTGGAGGAGGTGGGGGGGGGTGAGGGGGACACTAACCCCATAGAAGAGGAACACGAAACTCTGTGGAGGAGGGGGGGGGGAGGGGACACTAAACCCCATAGAAGAGGAACACGAAACTCTGTGGAGGAGGGGGGGAGGGGGGAGACACTAACCCCATAGAAGAGGAACACGAAACTCTGTGAGAGGAGGGGGGGGGGAGGGGGGACACTAAACCCCATAGAAGAGGAACACGAAACTCTGTGGAGGAGGGTGGGGGGAGGGGGACACTAAACCCCATAGAAGAGGAACACGAAACTCTGTGAGAGGATGGGGTGGGGGGAGGAGGGGGACACTAAACCCCATAGAAGAGGAACACGAAACTCTGTGAGGGAGGTGGGGGGAGGGGGGACACTAAACCCCATAGAAGAGGAACACGAACTCTGTGGAGGAGGGTGGGGGGAGGGGGTGAGAGGAGATGGGGGAGGGGGGGGGAGGAGGGGGACACTAAACCCATAGAAGAGGAACACGAAACTCTGTGGAGAGAGAGTGGGGGGGGGGGGGGGGGACACTAAACCCCATAGAAGAGGAACACGAAACTCTGTGAGAGGGTGGGGGGAAGGGGACACTAAACCATAGAAGAGGAAACGAAACTCTGGGAGGGGGTGGGGGGAGGGGGACACTAAACCCATAGAAGAGGAACACGAAACTCTGTAGGAGGAGGGGGGAGGGGGAGGAGGGGGAACTAACCCCATAGAAGAGGAACACGAAACTCTGTAGAGGAGGAGGGTGGGGGGACACTAAACCCCATAGAAGAGGAAACGAAACTCTGTGGAAGAGGGGGGTGGGGGGGAGGGGGGGGGGCACTAAACCCCATAGAAGAGGAACACGAAACTCTGTAGGAGGAGGGGGGGGGGGGAGGGACACTAAACCCATAGAAGAGGAACACGAAACTCTGTGAGGAGGGGGGGGACACTAAACCCCATAGAAGAGGAACACGAAACTCTGTAGGAGGAGGGGGGGGGGGGGAGACACTAAACCCCATAGAAGAGGAACACGAAACTCTGTAGAGGAGGAGGGGGGGAGGAGGGGACACTAAACCCTAGAAGAGACACGAACCTCTGTGGAGGAGGAGGGGGGGGGAGGGGGACACTAAACCCATAGAAGAGGAACACGAAACTCTGTGGAGGGAGGGGAGGGGGGGAGGGGGACACTAAACCCCATAGAAGAGGAACACGAAACTCTGTAGAGGGAGGGGGGGGGGAGAGGGGGACACTAAACCCCGTAGAAGAGGAACACGAACCTCTGTGGAGGAGGGGGGAAGAGGGACGAAGGTGACTAGACCAGAGGGACATGAACACTTGAGAGGAGGGGGGGGGGAGCGGATGAGGGGGAACTAAACCCGTAGAGGAAATAACTCTGTGGAAGATGGGGAAGTGGGGGGGGGGGGAGGGGGGGCACTAAACCCACAGAGAGAAACGAACTCTGGAGGAGGGGGGGGGAGGGGGACACTAAACCCAAAAGAACACGAACGTGGGGGGGGGGATGAGGGAGAGAGGGAGGGGGGAGGGGCAACCTAACCATAGAAGGAAACTGAATGTGGGAGGGGGGGGGGAGGAGGGGGACACTAAACCCCTAAAGAGGAACACGAAATTCTGTGGAGGAGGTGGGGGAGGGGGACGACTAAACCCCATAGAGAGGAAAGAAACTCTGTGAGGGAGGGGGGGGGGGGGGGGAGAGGGGACACTAAACCCATAGGGGAACGAAATGTGGGGGACGTGGGGGGAAGGGGACCTAACCTAGAAGAGGAGAGCGGGAGTGGGAGAAGGGGGGAGGGAACACTAAACCCCTAAGAGAGGAACGGAACCTTGAAGCAGGGGAAGGAGGCCTAACCAGTAGAAGACGGACCTAACAGCAGAGGGGCGGAACGGGAGGATAAACCGGGGAGGGAACACAAACCTGAGAGGAAGGTGGGGAGAGGGGCGACCGTAAGGGAACCGAACTTGAGAGGACGATTGGGGGGAGGGGGACTAACCCTGAAGGGACAGAAACCTGTAAGAGTGGAGGAGAACTAAACGTAGAGGGGAGGGACGAACTCCTTAAAGAGGGGGAGGGACACAAACCCGTAGAGAGGAACACAAACCTGAGAGAAGGGGGGCGATGGGGACATACCCGAGAAGAGGTACACAAACCCTTAGAGAGGGGAGCGGAGGGGGACTAAACCCATGAAGAGGAACACAAACTCTGTGGAGGAGAATGTGGGGGGGGGGGGGAGGGGGGACACTAAACCCATAGAAGAGGAACACGAAACTCTGTGGAGGAGGTGGGGGGGCGGAGAGGGGGACACTAAACCCCATAGAAGGGAACCGAAACTGGGGGAGAGGTGGGGGGGGGGGTGAGGGGGATAACCATAGAGAGGGACACAAACCTTGGGGGAATTGGGGGCGGGTGGGGGACATTAACCATAGAAGAGGAACACGAACTCTGTGGGGAGGTGGGGGGAGGGGGGGACATAAACTCCGTAGAAGAGGAACATGAAATCTGTAGAGGAGGGGGGAGGGGGGGACACTAACCCGTAGAAGAGGAACACGAAACTTGTAGAGAAGGGGGGGGAGGGGGACACTAAACCCCGTAGAAGAGGAACACGAAACTCTGTAGAGGGAGGGGGGGGGGGGGGCACTAACCCCGTAGAAGAGGAACGAAACTCTGTGGAGGAGGATGGGGGGAGGGGGGACACAAACCCCATAGAAGAGGAACACGAAACTCTGTGGAGGAGGTGTGGGGGGGGGAGGAGGGGGACACTAAACCCCTAGAAGGGAACACGAAACTCTGTGAGGGAGGTGGGGGGGGGGGGGGGAGGGGGGGACACTAAACCCCATAGAAGAGGAACACGAAACTGTGGAGGAGAGTGGGGGGGCGGGTGAGGGGACACTTAACCCCATGAAGAGGAACAGAAACTCTGTGGAGGAGAGTGGGGGGGGGTGAGGGGGACATTAACCCCATAGAAGAGGAAAACGAAACTCTGTGGAGGAGGGTGGGGGGGGGGGAGGGGGACACTTAACCCATAGAAGAGGAACACGAATGTGGAGGCGAGTGGGGGAGGGGGGGGGGGAGGGGGATACTAAACCGATGAAGGGAACAGTAACTCTGTGGAGAGGGTGGGGAGGGGTGAGCGGGGGCCAAACCCCATAGAAGAACAACCGAAACTCTGTGGAGGAGGGTGGGGGTAGGGAATCTAAACCCCATAGAAGAGGAACACGAAACTCTGTGGAGGAGGGGGGGGAGGGGGACACTAAACCCCACAGAAGAGGAGCACGAACCTCTGTGGAGGAGGGGGGGGAGGGCACTGAACCCCATAGAAGAGGAGCACGAACCTCTGTGGAGGAGGGGGTAGGAGGGGGACACTGAACCCCATAGATGAGGAAAACGAAACTCTGTAGAGGAGGGTGGGGGAAGAGGGGGGGAGGGGGACACTGAACCCCATAGAAGAGGAACTCGAACCTCTGTGGAGGAGGGTGGGGGGGGGGGGGGGAGGGGGAAACTGAACCCCATAGAAGAGGAACACGAACCTCTGTGGAGGAGGGTGGGGACATGGAAGACAAATCACGTTAAATCAAGGACACAACACCCTGTCAGAGGAAAGAGAGAACGAACCTTCCAGAAAGAAAACGGTCAACTCTGAAAGGGGTGGGGTGGGGGGAAGACCGCAAACCTTGTAACAAGATGGCACAAAAGAGGAAGGGGGGAGGGGTGGGGGTAGTAGTGGGGACTGAGCAACGAAGACTTGTAGAAAGAGGACTTGAAACCCGGAGATGCAGGGGCGGGGGGAGAGACAGCAAATCTTAAAGAAAGAGGACTTGAAACCCTGTGTGTGAAAAGGGGGGAGGGGGCGCGAGGGTATAGAGCAAACCTTATAAAAGAAAGGAATCGAAATATATCGAACTTTGTACGAAAGAAGACTGAAAACCTGGAGGTGGGGAATCTCTAAACCCAAGAAGGGGAGAGGGGGGCAAGGGGGGCGGGAGAGAAGGTTTACACTGAACCTTATAGAAAGAAGATACGAAACCTGATGGATGGAAGGGAGACACCAAATCTTATAGGAAGACACGAAACCCCTGGAGGGGGGGGGGGGGGGGGGGGGGGGGGGGGGGGGGTAGAAGAAACACACCGGGACCTCAGGAGAAAAAAAAAGACACACAAGTTCATGGTGGCAAAAACAGATACGGACCATGGTAGGACACAAAATTCTGGAGTGGAGAGACACAGAACCTTTGCAGAAAGAGGTCTTGCAACCTGGGGGTTGGGTGGGGAGACTTCGAGCCTCATAGAAAAAAGACACGGAACGCTGTTGGGTGGGGTGGGGGGTAGAGACACTGACTCTTACAGAATTTACGAAACACCGAATCTTACAGATGGACAAGAAGTTCTGTGAGGGGGAAAGACACCGAACCTTACAGGAAGACGACAGAATTCTCTGTTAGGGGGATGGGGGTTGTGGTGGAGGGCAAGATACACCGAGCATTATATGAAAGACGATACAGAGAGCGGAGAGGGGGTGGGGATGGAAGAAACATCGAACGTTATAGAAAGAGGAGACTAAGTCCTGGGGGATGGGACACCGAATCGTAAGGAAAGACGACACGAACATCTGGGGGGATGGTGAACTGGGTATAAGAGACACTGAACTTCATAGAAAGGACGCAAGACTGGGGGGGGGGGGGGATGTCAGGAGGACGTGGAGCAAGAGACATCGAACATTATAGAAAGAGGATGGAGTAAGGGGGAGCGGGGGGTAGATGCTGAACCTTACGGGAATAGGACAGGACACCCTGGAGGTGGGGAGGACGGGGGAAGAGACATCAACCTTGGTAAGCAGACACCACACCTTATAGAAATAAGACACGAAGCCCTTTGAAAGGCAAGAAAGACGCCGAACCTTACAGTGCTAGAACACGGAGCCCTGTGAGGGGTGAAAGAGACACCGAACCTCTAAGAAAAAGAACTCGAAACCCTGGAATGAGGGGGGGGGGGGGGGGGGGGGGGGGGCAAAGTAGACACTGAACTTTACAGATATAGGGCATGAAGCCCTGTGGGAGTGGTGAAAGACGAAGAACGAAGACACAAAACCCTTGGGAGGGAAGGGGGCTTAACGACACTAAACCTTATGAGGAGGGGGGGGGGGGGGGGGGAGAGGGCACTGAACGTTACAGAAAGAACACGAAAGCCTGGGGGTGGGTGGGATTAAACCTAAA
>CM065739.1:7755057-7761321 GCA_033310375.1 Conus canariensis
GTGGGGTGAGGGGTGAGGGTGAAGGGACACCAATTTTTATAGAAACAGGACACGAACCCAGTAATGGGAAAAGAGAAAGACAGAAATTCCTGGAAAGAGGCGAGGAACACCTGTGATGGAAAGAAAAGACAGAAAACTTTATACTGAGGACAAAACTAAGGCACGGGAAAGAGGAACCAATTCCCAGAAAAAACCAAGAGAAAACGAAACCCTTGGTAAAGGTGGGGCGTTGAGCGACACTGAACCTCACAGAAAAACGACATACATGACAATGGAGGGGGAAGGGACACCAAATTTAACAGAAAGAAGGCACGACATGTAGGGAGACTCCAAACCTTGTAGAAAGTTGGCATGAATCCAAGGGAAGAGGGCATGGGGGTGGAAGGAGAGACGCCGAAACTTAATGGAAAGAGGGCACAAAACCCTGGGGAGAGGAGGGGTGGGGTGGGGGTGGGTGGGGAGAGTTACAGAACCTTATGGAAAGACAACACTAAATCCTGTCGGGGGAGAGAGACAAAACCTCATAGAAAGAAGAAACGAATCCCTTGGGGGTTGTTGGGGGACACGGAACCTTATCGATGGACAATATTAATCCTCTGGCAGGAAAAAAGAGACACCGGACTTATAGAAAAGGGGACGCCTGGGGTGTAAAGAGACATCGATTCTTATCAAAAAAGGACATGAAACCCAGAAGGGAGGGAGCGGCGCGCGCGCGCGTGTGTGGGTGGGTGTGGGGGGGGGGGGGTAATACACAAAACCTTAAAGGCAATGGAAATGAAACCCTGGGAGGGAAAAAGAGACGTCGAACCCGGTAGAAAGCTTCAAAACCGGGGGTGGGTAGGATGGTGAAAAGACTCCAACCTTGGAGTTAGAGGACCCATAACCCTGCTGGAAGGGGGGGGGGGTGAGGGGTGAGGAGGTAAAGACACCGAACATTCTAGAAAGAGAATGCAAAAAATCCTGTGTGTGGGGAGGGGGGAGGCGGGATGGGGTGGGGGGTGGGGAGATGCCGAACCTAGCAGACTGAGGACACGATATGGTATGTGGGTGAAAGAGACTCCGAAACTTATAGAAAGAGGACACAAAACCATGTGCGCAGGTGTGTGTGTGTGTGTGGGGGGGGGGGGGGGGGGAGGAAGACATTGAAACTTTTATGAGAGGAAACGAAATTGCACGGGCTGAATACAGGACACCATTTCTTAGACAAGAGAGAGAGAGAGAGAGAGAGAGGGAGAGAGAGAGAGAGAGAGAAAGGGGAGGAGAGAGAGAGAGAGAGGGGGGGGGTGGTCAACGAACCATACAGAAAGAGTACAAGTAAACCTAAGGTGGAAAGAGACACTGAACATTACAGAACGAGGACATGAATCCATGGGAGGAGGGAGGGCTAGGGGCAGGGGGTGGGGTGAAGAGGAGAAATACCCAACCTTGGTAAAGAGGACACGAAACCTTGGGGGTGGGGAGGGAGGAAGAGACCCCGAACCTAACAGGAAAAGATGAATCCACGTGGGAAACGCAGGTGGGGGGGGGGGGGGGGTAAGGGGAGCGAGAAGACACAGAAGCTTACAGAAAGTTGACTCGAACCCTTTTCTTGGAGGGGGGAGATGATGGGGAGGGGGATGACACCGAACCTTACATTAAGAGGACACGAAACGCTGATGAAAAAAGAACAAGAAATCCTGTGTATATAGAAATACGAGACTAAACCTTGCGAAGAGGGGTGTGGAGACGGGGGAATCGGAGAACGAAGCGTATTCTACGAGGACACAAAAATCAGGGAGGGGGGGGGGACACCAAACCTTATAAAAAGCAGGGCCCAAAACCTTTTGGCAGGGAATAGACACCAAATCGTATGGAAAGGGGACACGAAACTGCCCGAGATCAAAACAGACATCGATTCCAAGAGAAAACGGACACACAGTATGGGAAAAGGAGGGGGCACAAAACTTTCAACAGGACACAAAACCCTGTGGAGGGATAAGAGACACCGAACCTTGTGTAAAGAGAACACGAAACCTATCGGAGAGTATGGGGAGGAGGAGGTGATGGAGACGCAACATAACCTTTCAGAAAGTGAACACGAAATCCTCAGTGCGTGTGCGTGGGGAGGGGTGGGGTGGGGGTGGCATCGAACCTTGTGTATAGAGGACCCAACACCCTCTTGGGGCAGGGAGGGGGAGGCGAAGGTTGTGGGGGGGAGGGGGGAGGAAAGAGACACCAGACCTTAAAAGTAGAGGACACGAAACCCTGTGGAAGTCAGACACTGAACCATACAGAAAGACAACACGAAACCCTGTGGAAGTCAAACAGACACTGAACCGTACAGAAAGAGAACATGGAAGCCTGTGGAAGTAAAACAGACACTGAACCATACAGAAAGAGAACATGGAAGCCTGTGGAAGTCAGACACTGAACCATACAGAAAGAGAACACGGAAGCCTGTGGAAGTCAAACAGACACTGAACCATACAGAAAGAGAACATGAAAGCCTGTGGAAGTCAGACAGACACTGAACCATACAGAAAGAGAACATGGAAGCCTGTGGAAGTCAAACAGACACTGAACCATACAGAAAGAGAACATGGAAGCCTGTGGAAGTCAAACAGACACTGAACCGTACAGAAAGAGAACATGGAAGCTTGTGTGTGGAGAGGTAACGATGTAGCGGGGAGTAAGGGGGGGGGGGAGCACCGAATCTTGCAGAAAGAGGACACAAAAAGGGAAAAGGAGGACAAACATTGGGGATGGGGTGAGGCAAAGAGGCATCGAACCTTATATAAAGAGAACACGGAACTCGGAGGGAGCGCGGGACAGGGGGGAGGGGGGACACCAAAACTTCGAGAGGTCAGGAAACCCTGTAGAAGGGAAAGAGACATTTATAGACACAGGAAGAGAACAAGAAACACTGAGGTGTATAAAGAAACACCAAACACAGGGGGGAGGGAGGCGGACGGAGAGGCGAGAGACACTGAACATTATAGAAAGAGAAAATGAAATCTGTAGGGAGGTGGAGGTGGACAGACACTGAACCTTACAGAAGTAGACACCAAACTTTGGAAAATGGAGGAAAAGACACCAAACCTTACAACAGAGGACATGAAAAGTGGGAAAGGAGGGGGCTGAACTGTATTGAAAGAGGACATTTACAACCCTGTTGGATTTAAAGCTTCACCGAACTCACTGAAAGAGAACAAGAGGACACGAAACCTGAGGATGCGGAAGGTGGCAGAGACACAGAAAGCAACAGAAAGAAGACTGGGGTGGGGTGGTGGGGTGGGGGTAGAAACGGAAAACTTTGAAGAAAGAGGACACGAAATTGTGAGATGAACAGAGACACTGAACCTTAAGGTGAGATGACACGAACCCTGTAGAAGAAAAGAGAGAGAACCTTACTGAAAGAGAGCACAGAACTTGAGTGGGGGAAGGGGAGGAAGGAAGCACCAAACCTTCATGAAAGAAGACACGAAGCCGGGGGAGAGGGGTGGGTGGGTTACTAAGCCCTACAGTAGGCAGACACTAAATAATATAGAGGGAGGCGGGAGTGGAGAGACACCAAGAATTATAGAAAGACAAAAACCTGTGTGTGTTTGGGACGGGGTGGGGGTGGGAGGGGAGGTAGAGCCTAAGTCTTTTAGGGGAACATCAAAGCCTGGGAGCTGAGGGTGGGGAAGACACTAAACCATAGGAACAGGACACAGAAGTCTTGGGGGATGGGGGGGGGGACACCACCAACCCTTATAAAGGGACAGGGCGCCCAGTGAAGGGGGTTGGGGGTGGAGGAGACACCGAAACAGAGGACACGAAACCCAGGGGTAGGCTTGAGAGAGCGGCAAACATTCAAAGGACACAAAACCCTATGGTCCCCTGACACCGGAAACTTTGGGAAAGAAGACACTAAACCCTGTGAAAAGAAAAGACACTGGAGACGACCTGGGGTGGGGATACACTAAGCCTAACAGGACAGCAAAGCCATGGGGGAGGGGGGAACTAAACCTTATATGAGAACACGAAACGAAGGTGGGCACGGGGCTAAGGGGGGGGGGGGGTGTTGGGAAGAAACACAGTATCTTGAAGAATGAGAACAAGAAACCCTGTATGGGCAGAAGAGAAACCAAACCTTATAGAAAGACTACTTTTAGAAAGACTACACGAAACCATATGGGAGAGGAAAAGGCACCGAACCTTACAGAAAGACACAAAACCCTTTGGAGGGTGGGGGTGAGGAAAGTGAAGGTGACGCTGAACCTTAAAGAAAGAGGACACAAAACCCTGTTTGGGGACAAAGAGACGCCGAACCTTGTACAAAGAAAACAAAACCCTGGATGGGGTGGTGGGTGGGGGTGGGGGAGAACTTAACAGAAACAGGAAACGAAAACCTGTGACGGGCAATAGAGACCCTGAACCTTGTAGAAAGTGGACACGAAACCGTTCGTAAAGAAAAGAGACACCAATTCTAGAAAGAGGACAGGAAACCCTGGCAGGTGGGGGAGGGGTGAGAAACAGAACCTTACATGAAGAGAACACGAAAGTTTGAAAGAGGACACACCGAAAGAGGACACAAAACCATGTGATGGGAGAGGAGGCACTGAACTGGATAGAAAACGTAATCCGATAGAGAACACATTATCCTTTTGTTTTTTTTTTTTTTTTGGGGGGATGGGCATAGAAAGAGGACACGAAACTCTGGGTAAAGGGGAAAGGAGACATTGAACCTTACTGAAATAGGACAGGAAATTCTGTGGGGAGAAACGAGATACAGGACAAAATAGAAAGAGGAGACAAAACCCTGAGGACCGTGGGGGGAGGGGGGGGGGGGCGGAAGGAGTTGGGGCCAAGTGTGTGTTTTGAGAACTATCTTTGTAGAAAGAAAACCCGTAACACTGTGGAGAGGGGACGCGAGACACGAACTTTGTAGGAAGAGGACATGAAACTCTGTGGCTGCGAAGAGACGACAAATCTTAAAGAGGACAAGAAACCCTGGGGGCGTGGGGGAGATGGGGGGGGGGGGGCGGGGTATGAAGAGACACCGAACCTTATAGATAGAGGACATGAGACACTGGGGGTTGGGGTGGGAAAAAAGTCGGCGAACATTAGGGAAAGAGGACAGGAATTCCGGGAGAAGAAAGCCAGAAAGCGGTCAGAGAGAGAGAGAACGACACCAAACCTTATGAAAAGACAAGCAACCGTGTAGAGGTGGAGAGGAAGATACACCATGCTTTAGAGAAAGAAGACACGAAACCAAGTCGCTGGGAATAAGAGAAACCGAAACTTGTAAAAAGAGGACATAAAATCCTGTAGAAGCGGGGCAGGGCGGGGAGAGACACCGGACCTTGTAGAAAGAACACTACACCCTGAATGGGTGAAAAGAGACAACAAAACCGAACCCTAAGGGAGGACACGAAACCATGCGGCGGGGAAAGAATACACCGAACCTTATATAAAGGGGGGTGGCAACCGTCTGGGGAATAAAAGACATCGATTCTTCCAGAAAGATGACATGAAACCGAGGGAAGGTGGGGGAGGGGTGGAGGAATAGACACTGAACCTTATAGAAAGAGAACACGAAACCTTGTGGGAGGTAGGTGTGTGTGGGGGGGGGGGGGGGGGAGACACGGAATACTAATGAAAGAGGACAAGAAATCTTGTGGAGGGGAAAAGAGAAACGGAACCTTGTAGAAATAGGACACGAAAGCCGGGGGCAGGTAGAAGAGAAACCGTACCTTACAGTAAAAAAAGGGGGAAACAACGAAAGCCGAGCGGGGGCAGGTAGAAGAGAAACCGTACCTTACAGTAAAAAGGGACACGAAAGCCGGGGGCAGGTAGAAGAGAAACCGTACCTTACAGTAAAAAGGGACACGAAAGCCGGGGGCAGGTAGAAGAGAAACCGTACCTTACAGTAAAAAGGGACACGAAAGCCGGGGGCAGGTAGAAGAGAAACCGTACCTTACAGTAAAAAGGGACACGAAAGCCGGGGGCAGGTAGAAGAGAAACCGTACCTTACAGTAAAAAGGGACACGAAAGCCGGGGGCAGGTAGAAGAGAAACCGTACCTTACAGTAAAAAGGGACACGAAAGCCGGGGGCAGGTAGAAGAGAAACCGTACCTTACAGTAAAAAGGGACACGAAAGCCGGGGGCAGGTAGAAGAGAAACCGTACCTTACAGTAAAAAGGACTCGAAACGCTGGGGTAAAGAGACGCCGAAGCTTACAGAGGGCACGAAACTCGCCCGGGGGGGGGGGGGGGGGGGGAGGGGGGAAGATGCGGAGGG
>CM065739.1:7761421-7771421 GCA_033310375.1 Conus canariensis
CCCCCCCCCCCCCATTTTATCCACCCCACCCCCCTTCCTTTCTTATCCCCCGCAAATAAAGTTAATAAAAATATTATAAGTATTTTCCAATAGGGGTGCGCTCTAAGTGTACAAAGAATTCGTACGTTAAAGCTGGTGACTGAAAAATGGCCTGCACAGTATTTTGCTTCAATACTGGAATGATTTTTTTCATATCATTGCATGAAACAATATGAATTGGAGTAATTTTGTTTCCACATACGCAAACTACGTTTTTTACATATTTTGTTTTAAATGCATTAAGTTTCCACCTGTGCATTAATGAGAGTAATTTTCTATTAAGATTAAAATTCTCTTTGATTCTTTTAATATCAAACTGTTCTTTATAAACGTGATCTACCATACTATATTCGAAAGCTTTCCAGATATGCGACTTAACTAAGTTACACTGTTCATGTACTGATAAGGGGAAATCAAACAGTTCTGAACCAAAACTATTTTTGGCTCCACGTTTAGCTGCCCTGTCTACTTTTTCATTATAATGAAAAGAACAATGTGAAGGAATCCAACAAAAAACTACATGGGTTCCTCTTGCAATCAACATGTGTATCATACAAATTATCTCTATGACCATTTCAGGTTTGTGTGCAATTGAGAAACTTTTAATGCCTGAAGAGCTGATTTAGAATCAACACAGAACAGAATTTGAAATATTGTTTTTGGAAAGTTTAAAAGATAATTTAAAGCCAGGAGTATCGCTGTTAATTCTGCTGTAAATATCGATTTGTTAATTCCGATATAAAATGATTTCTCTACTCTTAAGTCTGGTATTAAGAATGCACAACCTGTTTGTTTATCAATGCACGAACCGTCTGTGTATATTTTCAAATAATTTGAATAGTTCTTTTCAATATGGCATTTGATACAGCTTGCTAACATGTTTATGTTTTCATCTTTTTTCATATTAGTATGTTCAATATCAAAATGTGCTTTATTAAGCTCCCATGGTGGTATAGGAGAAAATAACGGTCTAATGGATAGAGCATCGTTATCGATTAGAACTCCAGAATCAGTAATACTTTTTGACGTGTACGTTGCCAGTGTTTTTTGAGAAGCTATAGATTTTGCTCTTTTAGGAAAATCAATATCTGACCTCATTTTTATTTCAGATCTAATGTGCGTTTTATTAGTTGTACTCTTGATAACAAGTTTACAACACGCTAACTCTCTGTATTCATCTAAGGGAAGCATCTGCGCTTCATAATACGTACGAGAAGATGATGCATGCACCGGAAGGCCAAGTGCTAATTTCAATGCCTTGCATTCAATACTTTCAAGCTTTTTCAATAGGTATTTGGGAGCGCTAAAGATTACTTCTTGGGCATATGTTATTTTCGACCTCATTAAAGATTTACATAGAGTTATCAATGTAGATGAATTCTGTCCCCATTTTTCTTTAGAAATAATTTTAAGGAAATTTAATATTTTCCTCGCCTTTGTTAATAAGTATTCAATATGAGCGTTCCATGATAGTTTAGATGTGAAATGGACTCCTAGGAATTTAACTTCTGTCACGTATTTAAGAGGTGTTTCGCCCAATGTAAAAACAGGCAGTTTTTCTGGATTATTGCCACTATTGAAAAGAATTATATTTGTTTTTTCAACAGATAAGTTCAATCCATTTAACTTCATGTATTCCGACATCCTATTTAGTTCGTCTTGATAGATCTTTCTGATGAAACTTATATCACGCTGTGGAGTTTTCTTTTTAAGAGTTACTTCCATCCACATGCAAATGTCGTCTGCATATTGAACGAGAACTACCTTTTTAGATAACTTATTTGGCAAATCATACAATAGCAATGAGAAAAGAAGCGGAGCTAACACTGACCCTTGTGGGATTCCCATTGACAGAGTTCTACTGGTGGAATATGATTTTCCTACTCTTGTTTGTATTACCCTATCTTTCAGAAAGCATTTAACATAATTGTATACATTTCCTGATAGTCCAATATTTTTAAGTTTGTTTAATAGCTGTGGCGGAAATCAAGAAGGTGGTCGACAAAGCCAGAGCCAAATCATCACCAGGGCCAAACGGAATACCTTACCAGCTTTACAAGAAATGTCCCAAGGTGCTGGAGTGGCTCCACAGGCTGCTGCGATCGGCTTGGAGAAACCAGAAGATCAGCGGCCAGTGGATGACGGCAGATGGTGTGTACATCCCCAAAGAGCAAAACTCAAGTGACATTAGCCAGTTCAGGCCAATATCACTACTGAACGTCGAAGGGAAAATCTTCTTCTCTGTCATGGCAGCAAGGCTGACCAAGTACCTGATGGAAAACAAGTACTTGGATGTGTCAGTCCAGAAAGGTGGCATCCCAGGCGTGGCTGGCTGTGTAGAACACGCCACAATGATCTGGGACGCAATCCAAAAAGCAAAAACAGAAAAGAGAGACCTGGACGTAGTGTGGCTTGATCTGGCAAACGCATATGGATCTGTGCCCCATGAGATGATACAGTTGGCTCTTGAGATGTACCATGTGCCAAAGAACATCCGCGACATGCTCAAGAAGTACTTCAATGGCTTCTCAATGCGGTTCTCTACCAAGGAGTACACAACAGACTGGATCAACTTGGAAGTGGGTATTGCAATGGGCTGTGCGATTTCCCCAATACTGTTCGTGCTGGCAATGGAACTCATCTTGAAAGCAGCAACAAACAACGCGAGACAAACAGACCTTGGCGATGGATACAAGATGCCTCCTCTCAAGGCCTTCATGGATGACACTACAGTGATTTCATCCAGAGAAGACGAGACACGTCATGTGCTGGAGAGGCTGGACGACATAGTTGCCTCATCCAGAATGAAGTTCAAGCCAAAGAAATCACGGAGTCTCTCACTGAGGAAAGGAAAAGTGGCCGGATCTGTGGTCTTCAGTGTTGCCAACCAGGCCATTCCAACAGTCACAGAAGAACCAGTCAAGAGCCTTGGAAGATGGTATGATGATACGCTGACAGACACACAAAGAGCAAAAGAAACCAAGCAGATGGCGGAGGAAGGCTTGGAGACCATTGACCAGTGTGGGCTCCCTGGCAAATACAAGGTCTGGTGTCTGCAGTTCATGCTGATACCAAAGCTGCTATGGCCTCTGATGATATACGACATCTGCACCAGCATAGTGGAGGCAATGGAAGCCAAAATCAACAAGTTCACAAGGAAATGGCTTGGTGTCCCACCCTGTCTGACTGACATAGCGCTGTACTGTCGCCAAGCAAAGCTGAAACTACCACTGAAATCCATCCTGGAGGAATACAAAGCAGGGAAGATCAGACTTCAAAGCATGCTGGAGGACTCAGGAGACAAGGTGGTAGAAGCAATCAAGCCCCAGCTGAAGACAGGCAGAAAATGGAAAGTTCAAGAGGCGATGGATTCTGCAAAAGAAAGTCTCAAGATCAGAGAAATAACAGGACACACACAGACCAACAGACAAGGACTGGGGGTGACCAAAACTGAATGGTGGTCAAAGGCCAAAGGAAAAGCCAAAAGAGACATGATGATTCAGGAGATGAGAAAAGAAGAAGACCAAAAAAGACTCCAAAAAGCAGTCCAGCAGAGCCAGCAAGGGCAATGGACAACGTGGGAGAATGCACTCCAAAGAAGTCTCACTTGGAATGACATTTGGCACATGGCCCCTCTCAGGATCAGCTTCATTCTCAGATCTGCATATGACCTTCTGCCCTCAAATGCAAACCTGGTGAAATGGGGGAAAACAGACGATCCTGCATGCCCCCTCTGCCATGAAAAACAAACAGTGGAGCATGTCCTAAGCTCATGTAAAGTAGCCCTGGCTCAAGGAAGGTACACATGGAGGCACAACCAAGTGCTCAAAGAAATTGTACAAGTAGTCTGGGCTAGTACCAACACCACAAAAGGGAAAATCAGGACTCCAAAAGCACCCGCAACATTCTTCACGGCAGGAGGCAGCAAATCATGGCCAAGAACAACAGTGCCACTCGAAACATGCAGGCAGAGTCTGCTGGACGGGGCAGATGACTGGGAGTGCACTGCAGACCTCCCAGAATGGAAGAGTCACCCAGAGATCATCAGCAAGAGTGGCATGAGACCAGACATAGTAGTCCACTCTAAGTCAACCAAGCAGCTGATCATGATCGAGCTCACGGTGCCATATGAGAACAGAATGGAGGCAGCTCAAATCTACAAGACTGAAAAGTATGCTGATCTGGCAAACAGCCTGAGGAGAGAAGGCTATCAGGTCAAAGTCCTCACTGCAGAAATTGGAGCTAGGGGGTTTGTAGGAACGTCTGCATACAGCCTCATGAAACAGCTCTCAGTTGCAGGGAAGGAAAAAACCAGAGCCCTGAAAGCAATGGCAGAAGCGGCAGAGAGGTGTTCAAGCTGGATCTGGTCAAGGAGGAACAAAAGTGAACTTCATAAGGCTTAATTTCCCTACAAATATCAGGTGTCCCTGTGGCTCAGTGGTTAAAGCGCGAGTCATTAAGTGGAAAATGAGCATGTCCAGAGGGTCATGGGTTCGAATCCCAGCCATGGCTCGTCCCAAGATGGGAAAAAAAAGGGGCAGCAGAGGGACATCCGGAGTCATGAACCGGGTGTGGCCCAACCCCCCTAGAGTGTCAGGAGATAAGGGCCGAAACACTTGCTTGAAGGGGGCTTCTCTTCTGAGGACTCTCTGCTGCCACGCTCTCCACGAGTTTCTTTCTACTGTGAATGCCACACTTGATCGTAAGCCTTGGTTATGTCAAAAAATGTAGCCAGGACACATTTACGTCTTGCAAATTGTTTCTTTATATTTGTTGATAATTTCACTAATATTTCTGTAGTAGATCTCCCTTTACGAAAGCCAGCTTGATTAATAGGAATGATGTCATTTTTTTCGCAGTAATATGCTAGTCTATTCAAAACAATTCTTTCTGATAGTTTACAGACGTGTGATGTTAATGCTATAGGTCTGTAATTTTTAGGATCACTAGAAGACTTTCCTTGTTTATGAACTGGTACAACAATTGTCTGTTTCCATATTTTGGGCATGTCGCTACTATTCCAGCAAGTACTTAGCAAAGCATGAAGAAAAACTACAAGATTTTCAGGTAAATTCTTTAGCATCTGATTAGATATTGCATCTAAACCAACTGATGATTTCCGTATTGGAATGGCTCTAATGGCTTCTTTTACTTCATATACAGTTATAGGAGCATTAATGTTTATGCTATTATCAGGTGGTGGATCATCATATGTTATATTACTTTCTTCTTTTTCTCTGTAAGTTCGGTCAGTGTTCGTTAGACCCTCAGGACGGCTGACTTCAGCGAATAAGTTTACAAAAACTTCTGCTTTCTCTTTAGTAGTGGGCAGATTGTTGTTATCTATTTTTATGGGATACTGTGGTGATGTCAATCCATTTTTCATAGCTTTCAGTTCTTCCCATACTTTCCCCATATCCTTACAATGTTTTACTTCAGAGTTACAGAAATCATCCCAATGTTTCAATTTTGCATATTCTATTGCATCATCACTTTCTTTACCCGTCTTTTTCATTTTTTCATGATTACTTGCTGATCTTTTTTTACAATATATCTTAAATCTTTCTTTTTTCTTGTTATTTGCGCGTTCACATTCCTTGTTCCACCACACATTTCCATTGTGTTTTTTAGATTTTTTGTTTTTTATTTTTGGGATCGATTTATCTGCTGCTGTTAGGATAAATCTGCAGAATTTATCATACTGATTGTCTATATTTTCTTCAGTAGAATAATCTAAATCTATGTTTTTAAGGATGTCTTTGAACAGTGACCAATCTGCACACTTGTAATTATACTTTGGAATAACATCTTCTGTGTTTTCTTCTTCTTCTGCTATGTTATTTAAAGATATTATGACTGGAATATGATCTGATCCTAAAGAGTCATCTCCCGTTTCCCACACTGCGTTGACTACCAATGATGGAGATACAAAAGTTAAATCAATGGCTGAGGGATTATGGGTAGATATATCTGGAATACGAGTTATGTTTCCATTATTCAGTATGTAAAGAATAGAATCCGCTATGTTATCTAACAAACGATTATTAGAAATATAGGAACAACTCTTATCCCAGAAAGGGGCATGTGCATTAAAATCACCCCCAATAACCCACTTATCCGTTTGATCTTGGAACCCTTTCAACCATTCAGTGTTCTTATTATCAGGACCTTTTGGAAGATAAATTGAAGCAACATTAAGAATCAAGGATGAAGTGAACTTAACCATAGCTGCACAGCATGACACAGAGGAAATATTATACACTGGTGGAGTTCTTTCACAAAAGTCCAGGTCTTCACGCACATAAATGGCTGTTTGCACTCTGTCTCCACATTGTTCGTAAAACCGGAGGGTGGTAAAATCCAGGTAGATATGGTAATTTATCACAGCTCACATTTAAAGATTGTAGTAATAAAACATGAAACTTATTTGCTACTAGATATTGATTTAAGTATGATAGATTTTTCGTTATAGAACGACAATTCCACTGTAGAAATGTAATGTTTGGCTTTTTATGTGCTTTCATTTATATATCACAATAATTGATATCATTTAGACATTAACTATCTTAGAGATGACTATAGATGAAAACAGAAAATCTTGATGATTGACTGTAAACAGCTGAGAGTCAAAGTACGACCAGTTTAGTAGAACCAAGGACGTGGAAAAGGCGGAGGGTGAAAACCTTGGCAACTGTAACGAAAGGCTGCGGGTCTCCTCCGTGGCTTTTCCCAAAACATTCCATGCAGGTGTTTGCCCAGGGTCCTCGCGATGGTGCTCGCTCCTCTGGTCGTGGGGTGAACGTCGTCAGCTGTCAGTACTCTTCTGTCTTCCATCCTCAACTCGTTAAAGGAGACGAAAGTAATGTCGTTTTCTGTCTGTAGTTTCTGTCTTGTCATTGCGTTGAACAGATCTTAATGTCTAGTGTTTTATTTTTGACAGGAGCCACTTGACTTACTACGATTTTGGCTTTGGGAAATTGACCTTTGGCCTCCTTGACGCATTTCTGCATTTCCGTGCTGCATTTCTCCGGATCTTTCCCCTTCAAATCGTTCACTCCTACATGCAGAACTACACATTCGGGTTCAGGATTCAGAGATACTTTTGCCTCGTTCAGAGCGCGTGTGCAATGCTCAATCTGATACGCTTTTCTCTTTGCCACCTGCAGACCGTATGACAGGCCAAGTCTCCGTGCATCAACCTTCTTCATGATACTGTCATGTATCAGGAGGACACGTGGCAAGTCGCCACCAGATGTAGAAACAGAATGGGATACGTTTTTCTTTGTTGTGCCAGACTGTTTTTCTTTGACGTTTTGTTTGTGTGGAGACTTGGAGTTTTCTATCTTTTGTTCCACAGATTGTGTTACGCAATTTCGCAGAACCTTGTTTGACGTTGCTTTGATTCTTTACGTCACAATTCAGTTTTTGTTCTTTGTGGTTTTGTTTCATTTGGTTATTTTCTTTGCTTGGCCTAATGTACGGCTCGCACAATTCATCCACGCCCTTGTTGTGTTGGGAAGGAGATTTTGCCGGCAGCGATGTTGATGCAACTTTTGCATAAGAGCGGTGAGGCGTTGCGAAGGATGTTTCGGTCGATTCGGTCTGAATGGCGACACTTTCGCTTTTTGTTATCTTGAGATTCGATTCAATTATTTTGGTCTGTTTTTCAACTATTTTCTCTAGACTCAAGATTCGTTCGCTCAGAGTCATTATGAGAGCTTTGAGATCGTCCGTGTTACTTCCCGCTTCTCTTTTCGGGCTGTCTTCTGCGGGGCCTTTATTGTCGGCAGGCGTACCGGACATTTTTGTTTGGGTTACTAAACGGTCACCCCCGCTTCGAATATTCGATTGGCTTGTTACAGTCGACTGAACATTTTGCAAACTGCTGTTAGTTTTTTCTATTGGCAAAGTTGATGGCTTACCTCTTGCATTTCTTGTTTTTGTCATCCTGGTCATCATTTTTTTAAACTTTACAAAAAACTCAGCTAGCTTCTGCTCTAGTTGTTGACCGTGGCCGCCATCTTGCGTGTCTCTCCTTCGCTTTTGGTGTCGAGGTGGTGGTGATTCTTCTTTTCCATGTTGTTCCGACCCAATGCATCCACATCCGCGTATGCGCAAACTGGTTGCTCATCCAGCAGACTGGACTGATGAGGCACGTGCAACACGATAAATGACCGTGACTTGCTTGGACTTCTGAACGTCGCTCATACGGTGATTGACAAAGCCCTGTTTGGAATGTACTGCCTTGTCGTTGATACACAAGAACGAGGATGTGTGTGTGTGTGTGTGTGTGTGTGTGTGTGTGTGTTCACTCCATGCAGATAATGCATCGTTTACACACACACGCGCGCTTCACTGTCATATTTTCAAAGGGAGACAACATGTATGCACAGCTGGGCAGAACACAAATGACTGACAAAAGAAAACGTAAGGGTAGCCACACGATCTTCTGCCCTCGCACCTACACCCCCGATACTTGAAGCCAAAAATATGAGAAAAAAAATTCGTGGTAAAAGAGAGTCCCTCACTCTCCCATCTCCACTTTAACGAGAATTTGGACACCTCCCCTTCCTCCCCCCTATTTATATGAAAATTCAGATGATGAGTCCCTCTTCACCCCCCCCCCCCCCCCCCCCCCTGTTTTTATGAGAATTTAGAATATGTGCCCCTCATCATCCCCTACCCCCACCCCCCTTCCAAGGCTTCTTATGAAAATTTGGGAAAATGTGTCCCTCTTCCCCCCTCTCCCTTTTCCCCTGATTTGTGAAAATTTGGAAGATGAACCCCTCCGGCTTTTATTCAAACTTGGAGGACTCCCGTACTATTTTTTGTTTGTTTTTTTTGTCGGTTACAGTCCAACCATTTATAAGGAGAAAGATCTTAACGCTAATCTTCTTCTTCTTCTTCTTCTTCTTCTTCGTACGCAGGCTGATACTCCTGCGGACACCCCCTGTATAAGGAGTGGAGTTTTGTCTGTATGACCGCTTTTTTTTATCCCGCCATTAAGGCAGCCATACTCCAACTTCGGGGAAGGTGCATGCTATGTGTAACATGTCATCCATACCAACGGCCAAACTGGCCCTCTCTTCCGAAAGTTGGTGATGGGATTTGACGTGTGTGCAAGATGTTATGCGTGCGTTCACACACGGAACCTCGGTTTATAGTCTCATTCGAAGGACTGTATGGGAAATGGAGTCACAACCAATGTTAACTCCGAGGGAAAAATCCCCCCTGTACCGAAACGGCCCGGCGGAGATTCGAACTCGCAACCCCAAGATTACGAGTCCAGCGCTCTACCACTAAGCCCTCATAACGTTAATCAAAATATAGGCCACGAATTAATGATAATGTAGCGGTGGTTGCTGAAACTGAACTTGCTAGATTTTATTTATGAAGTTTTCAACTGATGTCAATATCTTTGATCTGTTTGATGGGTTGTAGAGTTATGTGAGAATCTTTTAGTGTAGATTGTATAACTGCATATTACCTTCTTTGATTAACAGATGTGAAACAATCCATTATACTGAATTTTCTGATTCTGGAAATCACAGAGATACTTTGTGGGTGCTGGCATAGATTGTATAGGAGTTTATTGTCTAATATTAGCTATGATCGAGAGACGTGAAATAAACCACTGAACTGAACTTTCTTAATTTCTGCAAATCACCGAGTTATTTTGAGAGAGAGAGAGAGAGAGAGAGAGAGAGAGAGAGAGAGAGAGAGAGAGAGGACAAGTTATTCTGTAACTGTCAAAAGAATAAATAAACATACAAATAAACGTGTGAAGCAATTAGAAATAAAACTAAAAGATATTGTGGCATGGTCACGGCTGCTTAAACGCATTTTGAATTGATATTATCGTTAAAAAAACGCGCGTGCCATGCTGAGTTGTGAACTGTTTAGGCATATCAGCATCTCACGTGCAGATGACCTATATATGCATGGTGATGGATCCGACATA
>CM065739.1:7776421-7788921 GCA_033310375.1 Conus canariensis
GTGGTTTAAATCCTGGCCTTGGTCTTCCGACGTCTTATCTGCTGATGCAGTGCGCTGCTGCTCATTCAGATGAGTCTTCACACATCCCATCTTTGTTCTGTGGATCTTCATGCCACGGGTGGTAGCGAAACGCTTTCCACAGACACATGGATATTCCATTTGGTCCATGTTCATAGTCCGTTTGGGATTTGCAGTCATGATTGGTTGAGCACCGATGGATTCATCATTCTCTCCCCCTTTCGGTGAATCCTGGGAGCATCTTTTCCTTTTATTAAATGTTAAGCGTTAAATGGGACTTCAAACATTTAGGGATTTGTTGAAACATGTTGCCAGATGTTTAATTTGTTTGATTTTATGTTTATTGGAATAAACAAAATTCAGCGAGTACCCCGGTGTCGCAATTCGTTTTTGTTTTGCTTTACATATTTCTCTGATTGGTATGCCTTACATTTTTCTTCTTAACACAGGCTACTGGTGGTTCAAAAAAATAAAACATTTAAACGAGTAGGTAAGATTCTTTCGGCAGTGTCCCAGGATAATCTCTGGTGTCTAACACAGGAAATCCATTGTTTTATAATTTACACCTTGAATTTTTCTCTCGTTTTTTTTTTTTTTTTTTTTTTTTTTTTTTTTTTTTTTTTCAAGAAGAGGGGAAACAAGGGATTCTCAAATGATTTAGCCACATGTCACTCAGTCCAAGTTCTTCAGCTTTGTATCTATAAAAAAAAAAAAGAAAATTATATATAGTTCTATGTAAGTCACAGGGAAATCGACATAAAGCAGGCATTTGAGGGCATTGATCTATACTTATCATTCATCAAATTTCAAAAATGTGAATATCTATCTCTTCATCTGCTTACATAAAAGGGAATTCCGATTCAATCGTACATCATACAATAAGTGTATTTTTATTGATTCGATTTAATACAAACTTTTAAAAAAAGACAACTACTTTTTGTTGCCGATTTTCTCTTCTTTTTTTTATTTTATTTTTTTTTTTTTTAGCACAAACCCTTGTACACATAGTAACAATAAAGGGTTCAAACAGTCTATCAAGAATTTTAAGTTTAATTTCTAAATGTCTCATTTTTTCCCAGTTTGTTAAACTCTAAACGTGAGTGAAATTGAACTATATGATTGTTTCTCTACTATATAGAACTTATGACACTTAAAAAAAAAGATATGACCAAATAGTAGGGGAAATGCTGATACTATGATCTCTAATAAAAAAAAAAAAAAAGAAGGTAGGATGCTTCTGATTTTTCTTCTTTAATACTCAACTACGTTGGTTTTGGAAATATTATTTCGTAACCTCATTGTTTAAAGAAGCAATTTCAAGTAACTCCGCCAATTAACATGGGCAAACAAATTACAAGACGGAATACGACGCGTTTCGACCTCAAAGGTCTTCTTAAGGCAAGACAAACAACATTCAGGACCATGAAAACGAAGCACGAGCAATCACTTACCTTCTCGAATTCGGCACAAGATGGGCGTTGAATCAACTCAAGTTCTCAAAGTAGTAGGGCAGGGCCCTTAACTCTCGCTGCAGACCATCTCCTGATTCAACAGAGATGATGGTTACGCCATCAGCACGTGACACAATGAGCATTTCCAACATCACGTCTTCATCTTGTCTTTCCCATGATCATCTGTCTTGACGCATAACCATGATCGTTGATGCCTGTGTCTCCCAATGTATCCCCGAAACCTGCGCCGTAGCTGACACACTCCGTCTTCGACAGGTCAGATCAAGTTTTCTGTTGGGGGGGGGGGGGGGGGGGGGGGGGGGGGGGTTGTCCCGCGGGGTCCCGCTCCATCTTGTTAGGAACATCACCAGTTGGTCCGGGACTGCTTATTCGACCAGACAAGCCTGACTTATATCGCAGCTAACCCTCATATCTGGGGGCTTTTCCGTATCCGCCACCTGGGAACCCGCCTGGTTGGGGATGGTCGACCTTGCTCCAGGAGAGTGCTGGCCAGAGGGCGCAGAACTGCAGATGCAGGTTTGGCCCAGCCGTCGAGACCTCGAGAAGACTGAGATTCATCGTGGCGACAGCATTGAAGATCTGACGCAACCAAAGAAATCGACCGCAGAAGAAGAAGAAAAAGAAGAAGATCCTTCTTGTTTCCAGAGATTTTGTTATCAATGTGCTTCCTTGGAATAAAACTGTAAGATATATACCAATTAATAATATGTTGACATGTTTTCACCCTGTCAGCAACTTTTGTTGATAAAAGAGAAACATTTTTCCCCATCACTTTGCACGTGACCGTGGTTTTTGATGCATGTCACTGACGACATTAAGCATCAGTATATTGATTCTAGTATTGAACATCAAGTGTGTGTGTGTTGTGTGTGTGTGTGTGTGTGTGTGTTGTGCGTGCGTGCGTGCGTGCGTGTGTGTGCGTGTGCGCGCGCGCACGCGCGTATGTGTGTCTGTGTGCGTGTCTATGCACTCGCGCGTGTATATGTGTGTGTGCGAACGTGCGCGCGTGCGTGTATGCATGTGCGTGCGTGCGCGCACGCACGCGCGCGCGCAGGCGCATGTGTGTGTGTGTGTGTGTGTGTGTGCGCACGTGCACTGTGTATATGTGCATGTGCGTGCGTGTGTATGGGTGGGTGGATGGTTGTGTGTGAGTGTGTGTGTGTGTGTGTGTGTGTGTGTGTGTGTGCGCGCGCGCGCGCGAGCGCATGTGTATGTATAGTACCTTTTCTCTCTCTCTCTCTTTCTGTTATCGCCCCCCCCCCCCCCCCCCTTTTTTTTTTTTTTTTAATATAGAAGAGGCCTGCAATCAATATTTCATGCGTTTCATAATCAAGAAATCACTAGAACAAGTTGATGGCTGAGAGCTAAATCCCATTATATTCAGATATGCGGTTTTTTGGTTGTTGTTGTTGTTGTTGTTGTTTTATTAAAGTATGCTAAAAAAAATTAATAATCTGCTTTGTGTCAAATTTTTGCTTTTGTATTTCAATCATTACAAAAGTAGTGACAGATGTTTTGAGAGAATGATAGAATGAAAAAATAAATTCATTACAAATTAAGTAATAACAACAATAACAACAAAATAAGCAAACAGCATAACTGACCGAATAAAAGAATGAATAGGTACTTCAATTTGCCAGTAAAATGAATGAATAAACAGGCAAATAGGTGAACAAATGATAATTGAAAAAAAAACCCTTAGAGAACAGATTACTGATGAATAGATGAAAAAGATGTTCTTTTGAAGTATATATGGCTAGCAGAGAGAGAGAGAGAGAGAGAGAGAGAGAGAGAGAGAGTGTATGTAAACTTGCGAACGTGGCGTTTTCTTTGGGACTCAGTGCGGGGGGGGGGGGGGGGGGGGGGGTGGAAGGGGGTGAAGGGGGCATGTCGCTCACATACACCAATGCACTCAGTGTGTCACTGGCACACACGGTGGTTTCTCGCTTGTCTCCGGCCGTGTCGAAGTTCCCGTGCTTTGGGGAACAATGCAGCTTTGCACGGAAAATCCGCTTGATTTCATCAGTGTCCACAAACTGGCAACGCGAGGAGTCCTTGAAGTTTTGAAGCATAGTAACAAAGTATGATAACAGAACGACCGTCATAAAATGAGTAAATAAAAATGAATAAATTGATAAGAAAAGAAGGAAAAACTAAAACTATTACTATTTACTGCTACTACTGCTGCTGCTGCAGCAGCTGCTGCTACTACTACTGCTACGACTACTACTACGACTACAACTACTGCTACTACTTCTACTGCTGTTACTATCAACAACACAATGATACTAATGATACTAACCAAGTAAAAAACAAAAAACAACAACAACAACAACAACAAAACCGATTTCTTGACTGAAAAAATGCATGACTTGATTTTTTTTTTTTTTTTTGAGAGAGAGAGAGAATAGTTTAAAGGTTTTATGTAAAAGAAACTTAGTAATATACTGAAGAGAATGGATGTTTATGATTAAAGAAGAATATTGTAACTGACACAAAGACAGAGAGAGAGGGGGGGGGAGGGTGGGGGGGGGGGTAGTGAAGTGAGAGAGGCAACGGCAAGAAGACTGGGTGGATTAGTTCTTTGTGTGGATGCGGGTACAGGATACCCTGACAATGGTGGCGTGCCCACTGCCGGGCACCTTACACTTTGATCTTAGCCAAAAGGCCGAGAAGCGATGCCGGCTACATTATTAAAGAAGCGGATATCTTACATTACGGTAATCCCTCCCCGCGGCACACTCTGCCAAACCGCCGATAGAGCGATAGCGTGCGGCGCGTCTCCTACTGTTATCGCCGCCAGGGGCTTTTGCCGTGACATCAGAGAGCAGTTATCAGCCGACAGCTTGGCGGCTCTTTCTAAAGTACACAGCCTCCCATCACTTGCTTCAGTGTAAGCTATACGCGAAGGAATGCAACGGATGGCTCTCTCTCTCTCTCTCTCTCTCTCTCTCTCTCTCTCTCTCTCTCTCTCTCTCTCTTCTTTTTTGTCAAAGGTTCTCATGCAAGTAATTATTGCATTTTTATATCGATTTTTTTTTTCATTGCCCAAAGGGCTAGATGTAAAAATGTATTCATGCTTAGTCCACTACCCTCTTACATTAAAATTCGTTCGTTCTCTCTCTCTCTCTCTCTCTCTCTCTCTCTCTCTCTCTCTCTCTCTCTCTCACACACACACACACACACACACACACACACAACACACACACGCACACACTGGAAAAGGAAAGGAGAAAAGGTGGGGGGGGGGGGGGGGTGCCTACCCGTTCTCTGTTTTCCAAGCCTGCCAAACAGAGTATGAGGTGACGTAGGCGGTTATTTGTGTGTGTGTGTGTGTGTGTGTGTGTGTGTGTGTGTGTGTGTGCACAAATGAGTGGGCACACACGTGTCTGTGTGTGTGTTGCTGTGTTTGTATATGGTTGAACATACATGAATTTACGCATGCATATACGCAGATGTTTGAGAGAGTGGGGTGGGCTTGTGGTTTACCTGAAATTGTTAGCATGCAACAGAGTGAGCACGTGTTCAGGAATGGCTGGCTGGGAACTCTAGCCAAAGTTCAATACTGAGTTTCCAGTCAGTGAGGAAGACACACAAATCACGCTGGCCAAACTCGCATCAGGTCTATTCATTCTGTCACGGGGAAAAAGACATACTCGAGTACGTTTTCTGCGAACACAGGTTTATTATGGTGTATAGAAATGTGTTCTTTACACACTCTGTAGTGTCAAAGCTGCGAAAACACTGGCCAATAAGATCTTTAGAGATGGCTGTACTACCGATCGTGGGAAGAGCTAAGGAAGTTTTTTTGTTACCAGCTCTGCCCTGCGGCTAATGACAACAGAAGGAAATGCGAAAGGAAGGAATGAAGATTTCATACATGCGATAGGTTCGTTACTGTATGAATATCCCCATGTTACTGTTTTTGTCATTTGTGTCACGTCAAGAACAGTCACACTGATCATGTGTATCACAGTGCTCCAACTAAACCAATCACTGCAGTCTGCTCCAAGATGGAAACTTCATCTGTTACATAGTTCTCTTTATGACAGGAATTTAAGTTTATGACCATAGAGATTCACAATGTACGTAACAATGAGCAGTATGCAAAATGAATTATAAAACACCTGCCTCACAAGTTGAATAGCAGATCAGCCGTGGAACTGGCAGAAGGCCCTCTTGATCAGAAACAACATGGAGGTGGCTGCTCCACTTTCAGGTTGCACGGCTCATGCGCAACACTCGCAAGTTTGTAAGCGTGATGCCAGTATCACAGAATGGCATTAACAGGGGATATGTTCAACACACACACACACACACACACACACACACACACACACACACACACACACACACTACGCCTCGATTCTAAACCACAGGACTGTCAATGAAGAACAACGGTCATTGCTGCTGCCCATGGACAAACGTTTATTGACAAAGTCATAAAATTTGGTGGAGATAGCTTAACAATGTTCCCAGTTATCAAGTCAAAATCGTGAGTGTGGGTGTTTCAGACCCACGGTATTCGGAAATGTGCAAGTGCACACACACACATACGTATTTAGAAAATGCCTGTGTACAGTATTAGTTAGGAGCGCTGCTGTTCTACGTTCAAAAGAAAAATACCAAATTGAAATGAGGTGAAACGGAGAGCATCTTATGCAGGTTTATTGATATGTCTAGAGAATAAAGTATACTCTGCAAAAATCACCAACCTTGAGGCCCGACTGCGCACTGTCGAACCCTTTGATGTCACCGTCTGCTTTTTTCACAGTAGATATCTGGACCTCCCGGTAATTTGTGTCATTTAAGTTACACGCTCCACGGTTAAAAAGCGCGCTGTCTGAACTTCAGCAAATCACGTGCTGAAACTTTGTCACATGACTAAAGGGAGCCTCAGGAAGCCGTTTTGAGGCATATCGCGTTATCTGGACGTCCAGATAACAGGGGTGGTCCAGATAACGTTGATCTCGTTTCATACAAAACTCCAGATATTGCTGCCAACACACACACACACACACACACACACACACACACACACACACACACACACACACACAAAGAGAGAGAGAGAGAGAGAGAGAGAGAGAGAGAGAGAGAGAGAGAGAAGGTAGAGGTGTCGGGCTGAGAGGGGTGGGGGAGGAGAGAGTAGGGGAGTCAAACGTCTGGACCTGTTGAGAGAGACATAACTTGATGTTCTCAAACGGCATTCTCTCTCTCTCTCTCTCTCTCTCTCTCTCTCTCTCTCTCTCTCTCTCTCTCTCTCTAACACTGACAATTCATAGTTCCAGATATACGGTTTTTGCTCCAAGCCATTAAAATGTTCTTTCTCTGACAAAAAACAAAAAAACAAAAAACAAAAAAAAAATCAATCATGCAATGCAATGTATCAAACGTGTGATCAATAAATGAATGTGTTCGAAATCTGTAAAATAATGCAGTATGTCCCTTATTTGTCACGTTGGCAAGTCGCTAACCAACGTAACAGAGGGTTGTCTATCTCCATCGCTACTCAGATCTTTTTGGTTGCCGTTCCCTTTAGACACCGGCTCCATCATTTCTACTATTCTATCTCACTTGTCGCCGATCCCCTCCCCCCTTCCCCGTTCACCCCATCACTAGCCCCCAGAAAAAAAAAATCAGTTAAAGTTAGACAAGAGAACTATACCGCGATGGCACGCTCTTAGATTGGAGCATGGGCGCCATTCTTCACTGAGAAGTGTTGTAGAACAGACTTGAATTTCCACAACACGATGCAGTGTTATACCATTGAATACAATGCAGTACAATACCACACAACAGATTGCACTTTTTAATACAATACCTCGCGATCCGATGTCATGAAATGCAATGCAGTGCAAGGCAATTTGATGCCACGCAATACAATACTATAGGACGAGACAAAGACAAAACAATACGATGCTATGAGATACAAGGCAAAACAATACAACGCCATGCAATACAATGTTCTACGATGTGATGAAAAGGTCGGTTCACAATGAGATCTGTTGGAGTTGTGGTGGATATCACGCTCCAAACACACTGCAATTTTCACCTCGCCACATCAGCCATTGGTAGGTTTGTGACTAACTGGACACGCTAGATGGTTGAAATATAAGTACTTTTTTTTTTCAACGCATGTTTTAAAGCAAATATTCAATGCGGTTTTTTTAATTTTCATGTTATTTTATTTTATTTATTATTTATTTATTCTTTTTTCTTTCTTTTTTTTTTGGGGGGGTGGGGGGTGGGGGGGGGGGGTCTTCTTTATTCCTTCTTTCAATATAGTTATATGCTTATGATTTCAGTTATACGATAGTAACACGATTGACTTCATATCTTTGAAGACATTCATTAAACGTTTTTTTTTTTTTTTTTTTTTGTCATTCCAGGTTAAACCTTATGCTATCAGCATTTTGATCGTGAGCCAAACAGGAGAAGATAACTGGTTTCTCGTTCTTTGTTTTCACTGTCCTCAATGTTATTTGTTTTCGCCTGAAGAAGACCCAAGAGGTCGAAACGCATTGCGTCTAGTCCTGTACTCTGTTTGTCGGTGTCCTTAGCGGTAACTAACTCCCTCTCTTTCTAAATTTATGCTATCAACTTCCTGCAATTGCTTAAAGAAAGACGGCCACTGCAGACATACATTAAGAAAAAAAAAATAAAACGAAGAAATAAATTTAATTTTCTTACAAAAGTAAAGCGATAAAGTAAATAAACGGACTCTACAAACAAACATGTTTACAATGCAGCTCAAGATACGACACAGAGGAATGTGCGTGCAGAGGAATTTGAACAATGATACATCGTCTCCCATAAAGTGTTTTTTTTTTTTGTTTGTTTGTTTTGTTTGTTTTTGTTTTTGTTTTTTTTTACCTCCCGCCCCTTACAGAACGTAACAATAATGACATTTGAACCATGGTTGAATTCATTAAAATACTGTCAAGGTAACATCAGAATTGAAGTCATAAAATGCTGAAACACAATGGACTTGCCGTAACGTCATAATGGTGAAAGAATGAAGTAACCAACCCATCATATTAAAACTAACTATATTTCAATGTCCATTATTTTATGTATTACATGCAACACGCGCCTCATAATGCTTAGAGTATTGCGCGCTTATATGTCAAATTCCTTTGCCGGTTCTTGAAGGTTTTTTTTTTTTTTTTTTTTTCTTTTTTTTCTTTCTTTCTTTTCTTTTTTCTTTTTTTTTTTCTTTTTTTTTTTTTTTTGCTTGATATACGTAAACGTTAGTATGATTTCTTTAAAACACGCCATCAAATTGATTGTTAATGACTTGCTTCTTCCATGTGCTTCAAGATGCCTTGGTATCTCTCGTGTTCGTAAAGTTTTGATTGTTTACTGTTTTGTTGTTGTGTTTCTGTTGGTGTCGTAGTTGTTGTTGTTTTGTTTTTGTTTGTTCGTTTTTTTTTTATTCTTCTCAAATGAAACGCGCGTCCATTTGTTTGTTTCTTTTTTTTTTCTTGATATATCAAACTATGTTCATTGGTTTGTTCATCTTTTTTAAGAAGAAAGAGAATTTTCATTGTCAGGTGCTGCTATTTTTTTCTTTCTTCTTTTTGGTCTTGTAGTTTGTTTGTCCAAATTATTTTTAATGCCTTTTAAAATTTGTTTCAATTTCCGCCTGTAGTCATTTTACCTCGAAACTAACTATTCTTGTTTTCGTTTGTTATCGCATCTAATGAATATGTAGATTTTACCGGTCGAACTCGGTGAGTATAACTGGTCATAGATATACAAAAAAAAAAAAAAAAAAAAAAAAAATAAAAAATCTCTAACATCAAAATAAACACGCAATATTAAAAAAAGAACTCTCTCTCTTCTCTCTCTCTCTCTCTCTCTCTCTCTCTCTCTCTCTCTCTTAATGCCTACTGGCAATACTTATATCACACACACACACGCGCGCGCGCGCGCGCGCGCGCGCGCGCGTTAACGCGCGCACAAGTGCAGTTATAAGCACAAAAGTTAGGACGATGGTCATGAAAGTATGTGCACAAATGTCAGTCCGAATCGATCACTCTGATAAGACAAAATTTGCGTCACAGTATCTTGCATGACTATCAATAAAAACAAAATGCGCTTTAAACCCTATCTATGTATCTATGTATCTATCTCTCTATCTATCCAGCTATCTATCTATCTCTATCTCTCTTTCTATCTATCTAGCTCTCTCTCTATCTATCCAGAAGGCGAGCGGAGAGACAGTGGCTAAAGTCTGGATTGATCGCCCACAAAAAAATATTACAATTTGCAAACAAACTTGTCAACACAAATGTACAGCAAGCGAAGACCACATTTTACAGTGCACAAATCCTCGCATGCGCTACATCCGAGCAACTGTTCAAAGTGACAGACACCATGATGGGCAGAACCAAACCTTCTCCACTCCCTTCATCAGTTCTCCAGTCTGCGTTACCCCAGGAATTCTGTGATTTTTGTTGATAAAATGAAAACTATTCATTCATTCCAGCCTTGACTCCTAAGCTGTGCCAGACGCTGACGTTCACCATGACGTTTTCTGTGGCTCTCTGATGTCTGCCTTTGAACCTGTATCCGATACTGTTGTTAACGAAGTGATCATTGAAACTGTCATCAAGACGCGTTTTAGATCCATTACCATCTGCTCTGATGTCTCTTGTCATTGATGATTTGGTGCCAGATATTACCGCAATTGTGAATGAATCCCTAAGCTCAGCCTGTTTTCCTTCTGCATTCAAAACCGCTGGTGTTAGACCTTTACTTAAGAAACCCTCCCTTGATGCTGATAATCTTTTAAACTACAGGCCTGTTTTTAATTTATGTTTTCAATCTAAACTCATTGAAAAGCTTGTCCTTCTTCAACTTTACAATCACCTGCACTGCAACAACTTCCTCAGCCCTTTACAGTCTGCTAACCGCTCTGGCCACAGTACAGAAACTGCTCTCCTGAAAATTGTGAACGATCTCTTATTGGCCCTCGATGATAATCAAGTATCTCTGTTCTCTCTTCTTGACTTATCTGCTGCTTTTGACACCATTGATCACTCAATTCCTTTGTCTCGTCTGCACGACACTTTCTGTATTTCTGATAAAGCCCTGTCATGGTTTTAGTCTTATCTATCTGATAGAACTCAGCTTGTCTCTGTTAATGGTTTCTCCTCTCAACCGCATATTCTCCAGTGCGGAGTACCTCAGGGATCCGTCTGGGGTCCCCTCCTTTTCGTATTCTGCACCCACCCAATCTCCGACATTGTTGCCCATCATATCCTGTCTCCCCACTGCTTTTCAGATGACAATCAAATTTACATATCCAGTGATATCTCTCAGCTGCCTTCTACAATCCAACGCACACAGTCGTGTATCATGGACATAAAATCTTGGATGACAGTTAACAAACTGCAGCTCAACAACGAAAAAACTGAAATGATCTTCGTTGCATCCATAAGACTTCTTTTATCTGACTGTATCCCAGACTCTATCAAATTGGAAAATTGCCTTATTCAGACATCTTCATCTGCACGGAATTTAGGTGTTACCCTTGACTCAGCACTTTCCTTCCAGCAACATGTTCCCACAGTCTGCCGTGTCTGTTACTTTGAGCTTCGCCGCATTGGTTCTGTGCGACATCTTCTTTCTGTTGATGCCACAAAACCCCTTGTTTCTGCCTTCATTCTATCAAGAGTAAACAAGTGGGGTAACTTTTGCTCCCATAAGAAAACCTAACACAGAGTAACTTTTATTCAAGACAGGCACAATCTTTTAAACTTGAATAAAGTCAGACAAATACATAGACCAACAATCTAATAGTGGGGGAAAAACAAGCGCAGGCCAACAACTCAACTATCTTCATAGTAATGACTTATCAAACATCTGGACTTAAGGAGGGTGTGTGTGTGTGTGGGGGGGGGGGGGGGGGGGTTGGGGGGGGGGGCGGTGAGATGGAGAAACTGGGAACATGAAGTTAAAGGGGTTCTCACCCATTTTTACAAATTTATTTTGACCAAATGCACAGTTTTGGTATGTGGTCGTATTGCGAAACCCAGCCCCGAATCAGCCGCCTATGCTCTCATCTTGCAGTGAGAGCAGCATTTCCTGCGGATTGGGAAAGCGAGAGGCTGAAACAGGAACGAGAGCCTCGATTTCGATAAAAGGGGGGTTTCCTGATTGATGACGTCGAAAAGCCAAGTTGCTCTTCGTGTTTGGCTGAAGTGAGATGGGGCGAATGTGTGCTGTGTCTGGTTGAGGAATTTCATCAGGAAATAAGCAAAGAGTAAGCGTTCATGCTTTTCCAGGTGCTTCCAGCCAGTTTAAGCGATTGTGGATAAATTTTGTCACCACAACGAGGAAAGATTTTGTTCTTCGGGACAGTTATCATGGCATTTGCGGTCGTCACTTCGAAGAGCACAGTTTCCAAGACCAACACACCTGAAAGGTAAAGGTGGAAGCTGGAATTCGGGTCCGAAGACAGCTGAAGGAGGATGCTGTGCCAACTATTATAACAGAAAAATGTATTAAAGCACTCTCTGTTCATTCGCCAGCTGCAAGTGCAAGCCTCAAACGCAACAGTGACACGGATTCTGTCAGGAGCAAGAGAGCCAAACTCAGAGACATAAAGAAGGTAAGGTTTGTGGAATGGGTGGTTGATCTTTTTGTGTTTCATTTCATTCTCAGTGTGTGGTTGGTTGTAAAGATAGTTGTTGGTTTTTGTTGAGTGTTGGCATCAAACAGAAACATACATTGTTACTGTCATAGTGGCAGTCAGTCAGTCACACTGCCTGCTGCCACTGAAACTGTTGCATGTTTGTGACTGATCCCCCCCCCTTGCTGTTACTGTTTCCAACAAAACTGAAGTTACGATTCTTATTAACAAGAAAGTGTCCATGTCCACAAATAACAACTTGTTGGACTCCAGTGAATAATAGTTTGGGTTTTTTTTTCAGGACATTGTTGAACATCAGGCACCCCTGCAAGTTCAAGTTTCCGCCCAACAACCATATGCTTTAGTAA
>CM065739.1:7793921-7803921 GCA_033310375.1 Conus canariensis
ACACACACACACACACACACACACACACACACAAGAGATGCCATTAGAAAAATATACGCAACACATACAGACGCACCTACCCATACGTATACAAGTATGCTACATTACATTTTAATATTAAATAACCGCAACATTTTAAACCAAATTATAGTAGGCCAAAAGGACTTCTCAATATACTTCGTCTAATGCCATACACTTTGCGTGATTGATGGTATGATACAGAATCAGCAGACGATCTATTGGTTAAAGTGCGCTGCTTGTCAAAATACAACATTCAAAATCTGGTAGTTGAAAAGAAAGAATGTGTGGAATGGAAATAAAACCACCACACATACACACACTGAACATTCTTAGAATTTTGTTTGTTTGCTTTCCAAACCTCGAGCCTCATTCTATGTAATAAACTAATAGTATGCCTTGTTCCATAAAGAAAGGGTTTAAAACGACCAGTTTGAGTTCTACTTCTAAAATTCAAACATACTACTCTTTCAAATATATTATTATTTTAGAATGAATACTAATATAGCGCCTATCCTCGGCTAGAGACCAAGCTCTAAGCGCTTTACAATCCACACTCGTTTACACAACAGGCTGCCTACCTGGGTAGTGCCGACTGAAGAGCTGCTAGCTGGCGCTTCATTCAGTCGTTTCCGTGTCATCCAGTCCATATCGTTCACTGTTTCCTTACTTCCTTCATTCTTTCCATTTCTTACGCAGGGTACATGCCATATACTTTACGTGTCATCCATACCAACGGCCAAAGCTGGCCTTCTCTTCCGAAAGATGGTGGTGGGATTTTACGTGTGTGCAAGATGTTATGCGTGCATTTACACACGGAACCTCGGTTTATAGTCAATTACATTGCACACGAAGAGTAGAACCACGAAGCACCAAACATAGGTTCCAAACCAGGTATCGTGTGTTCGATTACATTTGTCTCCAACACTGACACTGCCATTGTCACAGTCAGTGACACGCTAGACCGCTGACTTCCTCCGTACAAGGTAAGCGCGGTAGCTTGCAAGAGTTCGTTGTAGATCCTGTGGTAGGTGTTCAGCTTGCAGACGACAAAATACACCAGGCGGTACTGAAACGAAGAGAATCCATTTATTTACAAACATTGAAGAACATAGGAACAAAAAAAAAAAAAAAAAAAAAAAAAAAATCAACTGAACTTCAGGTTCAATAAGTCGTACAGGAACTCAATCGTACATGCCGCAGCGAATATTCTCCTAATGGCAGCTTTTCATCGACTACACACGAACTCAATGAAGACTCGAACACTTCTGTGCTCGACAATGACCAGAACTCCAACAAATCTCATTTCTCTCTCTCTCTCCCAGTCGCACAGCTCTCATCCTTGTATATGTTATCTAATGAATATTCTCGTCCATACTCGAGTAAGCTCAACCGATGAAATCGCGACAAGCTTATGCAAATACGATTCGATCAGCTTCTACAGCATTCTCGAACCTTCGGTAATGCACTAGCAACTTAGGGGACCTGGTGAACATTCTAACATAATCTCGAATATTCCAGTCGCATTATCAATCGATCTGAAGAAGAAGGCATACGTTCACTTTCCAAATGCTCTAAATAAATCAACAATAGCACTACACTGACCGAAAATGCAGAGATCTAAAAGCGATAAATAAAAGGAGACTTGCATGTCGTCATTATTGCTATGACGTCTTTCGCGAAAGTTCCTCCTCTCTTGTCTCCCTTTTAAATTGTAACAGTCTGAATGTATTTTCGTTCTGCTCATATCAGTGAAATGAGATACCAGTTTGCCCTACTCTCCTTATCCCTTTCTCCTTTTGGTGGGTAGGAGGGATGTATAAACCTATAGTGGATAACTGGAGCAGTTTGCTAGGTGCGACAGTTAGGACTTTTGTAAGCTGATGTCCCTTGACGCTACTGGTAGGCTACTTCTCGTAGCTTGCAGTCCTCTTTCTGTTGATCGACGTACTAGTGCTATGGTCCTCTCTCTCTCTCTCTCTCTCTCTCTCTCTCTGTTACACAGACACACAAAATGCAGAGAGACACACAAAATGCAGAGAGAGAGAGAGAGAGAGAGAGAGAGAGAGAGAGACGCAAGCACACACACACACACACACACACACACACACACACACACACACACACACACACACATCCTGATCCGCCCGACGAAGCACGCTCATGCACGCATTTACATACAGAAAAACGCATGACTAGATCTCAAACAGTGCGACAGGCCATGTTTGTTAGGCACTCCAGGTCTGACCAGCGCGCTGCCAAAGGCTGAGGTCTGCAGTCAGTTATATCTGGTCCCTGAGCCTCTCTCCCATGTCGTTCCTTAGTTAGTTAGTCACTTAGTTAGTTAGTAAGCTGGTCAGTTGGTTAATGAGTTAGTTAGTTAGTCATTTATTTAGTTACTTAGCCAGTCAGCCAGTTAGTTTTGGTTAGCTAGTTAGTTAGTCAGTGAGGTAGTTGGTTGATTGGTTGGTTGGTTCCTTATTAGTTAGTTGTTTGGTCGGTTGGTTTGTTGGTTGGTTGGTTGGTCAGTAAGCTAGATGGTTGGTTGGTTGGTTGGTTAGTTAGTTCGTTCGTTAGTTAGTCAGCTGGTTTGTTAGTTAGCTAATTAGTTAGTCAGTTAGTTAGGTAGTTACTTAGATTGTTGGTTCGTTAGTTCGTCAGTTGGTTTGTTGTGTAGCTGGTTAGTTAGCTAGTTACTTAGTCACTTACTTACTCACTTACTTACTTACTTACTGACTGACTGACTGACTGACTGACTTTTTTTTAACTTACTTACTTATTTACTTACTCACTTACTTACTCACGTGCTTACTTATTTACTTACTTACTCACTTACTTACGTACGTACGTACCTACTTGCTTACTTACTTACTCATTTACTTCCTTATTTTTATCCATTTGGTTCCTACTTGTTCAGCTGGAACTTGTGTTGACGGTGGCTCCATTGTCTCGCCGATGTGAGGTCAGCACCACAGACCAGTCTGCAAGCCGTGAGAGCTGCTGGATGGAACTGACTACTGTCACTGCATGTCTCACTCTCTTCTTTCCGGTTCTGCTGTGGTGGTGGTGGTGGTGATGGTGGTGGTGGTGGTGGTGGTGGTGCTTCTGATGATGATGGTGATGATGATGATGATGATGACGGTGATGATGATGATGATGGTGATGATGATGATGATGATGATGGTGGTGATGATGATGATGATAATGGTGATGATGATGATGGTGATGATGATGATGATGAAGATGAGGAGGAGGACGGTGATGCTGCTGCTGCTGCTGCTGATGATGATGATGGTGAAGATGGTGATGATAGTGATGATGATGACGACGACGACGACGACGACGACGATGATGATAAAGAGGAGGAGGAGGAGGAGGAGGAGGAGGTGGAGGAGGAGGAGGAGAGAAAGGAGGACGAGGAGGAAGAGGAAGAGAAGTAAAGGAATGTTTTTCACGACTGCGACTACTAACTGCTGTTGAAATGCTGTGCCGTTGGTATTGCTGCTTGTTTCTGCCGCCATTTCTGCTGCTTCTACTGCTGCTGCTGCTACTACTGCTGCTGCTGCTACTACTGCTGCTGCTGCTACTACTGCTGCTGCTGCTACTACTGCTGCTGCTGCTGACTGGTAATTAGCTCTCTTCATGCTACTGTTTGACCTTTTTGGCTTGCTCTGTCGTGGCTGCTGCTGCTGCTGCTGCTGCTGTTGCTACACACGACATTTCCTACCGTGTTTCTATGGCTGCTGGATATCGCTGTCACTGTTGATAATGAGTGATTTATCTGTTTGTTTTTTGTTGCTGTTGCTGTTGCTGCTGCTGCGACGTAGTGGTTTGCTCCTGTCGATGTTATGGTTGCCGTTGTTGGGTTTGTAGTGTCTGTTGCAGCTGCTAATATGACTGACGGCTGCTGCTTCCGATCGATGGTCGGTCAGTGTGTCTGTCTGCTAGTGCAGACTGTATATTATTATTGTGTGTTCCTGTTATTGCGTTAATGCTGGTGGTGGTGGTGTGGACTGTTTTTTTTGTTTTTTTTTTTTTTTTTTTTGCTGCTATTGCTACTGACTTTTAGCTGATTTTTTTTTTTGCATGTTGGTTTGCATTGCTGCTACTGATACTCCTTTCAGTTTGTTAACTTGTTTGTTTAGGGGGTTGTGTGTTTGTTTGGGGGTTTGCTTAGTTGTTTGTTTGTTTAGGGGCTGTGTGTTTGTTTGGGGCTTTGTTTGTTTGGGACTTTGTTTGGGATTTTGTTTGCTTGGGGCTTTGTTTCTTTGTTTGGGGTCCCTTTTTTTTTTTTTTTTTTGAGGGGAGGGGGGGTTCTTTGTTTGGGGCTTTGTTTATTTAGGGCTTCGTTTGTTTGTTTGGGGCTTCGTTTGTTTGTTCAGGGCTTTGTTTGTTTGTTTGTTTGTTTAGGGTGGGGGTGGGGGTTGTTTGCAAGTTTGTTTGTTTGGGGCTGTGTTTGTTTGCTTGGGGGTTGTTTGTTTGTTGTTTGTTTGTTTGGTGGGGGGGGGGGGGAGGTTGCTTGTTTGTTTCGGGGTGTGCGGTGGGTGGTTTGCTCGTTTGTTTGCGAGTTTGTTTGCTTGGGGCTTTGTTTTTTTCGTGTTTGCGTGTTTTGTCGTTTGTGGGTTTGTTTATTTGTTTGGGGGGGTGTTTGTCTGTTTGTTTAGGGTGTTTGTTTGTTGGGGAGGGAATTGTTTGTTTGTTTTGAGGTATATTTGTTTTGTTCTTTCGAGGGGGGTGGGGGTGGGGGTTGTTTTTTTGAGGGTGTTTTGTTTGTTTGGGGGCTTCTTTGTTTTGTTTGGGGGCTTCTTTGTTTGCTTGGGGGCTTCTTTGTTTGTTTGCGAGTTTCTTTGTTTGTTTTGGGGTTTCTTTGTTTTGCGGGGTTTTGTTTGTTAGGAGGATTGTTTGCTTGCTTGGGGTTTTTTGTTTGTTTGGGGCTTTGTTTGTTTGTGTTGGGGCTTTGTTTGTTTGTTTTGGGGGCTTCGTTTGATTGTTTGGGGCTTTGTTTGTTTGGGGGCTTCGTTTGATTGTTCAGGGCTTTGTTTGTTTGTTTGGGGGCTTCGTTTGATTGTTTGGGGCTTTGCTTGTTTGTTTGGGGGCTTCGTTTGATTGTTCAGGGTTTTGTTTGTTTGTTTGGGGGCTTCGTTTGATTGTTTAGGGCTTTGTTTGTTTGTTTGGGGGCTTCGTTTGATTGTTTGGGGCTTTGTTTGTTTGGGGGCTTCGTTTGATTGTTCAGGGCTTTGTTTGTTTGTTTGGGGGCTTCGTTTGATTGTTTGGGGCTTTGTTGTGTTTGGGGGCTTCGTTTGATTGTTCAGGGTTTTGTTTGTTTGTTTGGGGGCTTCGTTTGATTGTTTGGGGCTTTGTTTGTTTGTTTGGGGGCTTCGTTTGATTGTTCAGGGTTTTGTTTGTTTGTTTGGGGGCTTCGTTTGATTGTTTGGGGCTTTGTTTGTTTGGGGGCTTCGTTTGATTGTTCAGGGTTTTGTTTGTTTGTTTGGGGCTTCGTTTGATTGTTTGGGGCTTTGTTTGTTTGGGGGCTTCGTTTGATTGTTTGGGGCTTTGTTTGTTTGGGAGCTTCGTTTGATTGTTCAGGGCTTTGTTTGTTTGTTTGGGGGCTTCGTTTGATTGTTCAGGGTTTTGTTTGTTTGTTTGGGGGCTTCGTTTGATTGTTTGGGGCTTTGTTTGTTTGGGGGCTTCGTTTGATTCTTCAGGGCTTTGTTTGTTTGTTTGGGACTTTGTCTGTTGGGGCTTCGTTTGTTTGTTTGGGGCTTCGTTTGTTTGTTTGGGGCTTCGTTTGTTTGTTTGGGGCGTCGTATGTTTGTTTGGGGCTTCGTTTGTCTGTTTGGGGCTTCGTTTGTTTGTTTGGTGCTTCGTTTGTTTGTTTGGGGCGTCGTTTGTTTGTTTGGGGCTTCGTGTGTTTGTTTGAGGGTTTCTTCGTTTGTTTGTGGCTTCGCTTGTTTGTTTGGGATTTTGTTTGTTTGTTTGGGGGTTTCTTTGTTTGTTTGGGGCTTCGTTTGTTTGTTTGGGGCTTCGTTTATTTGTATGGAGTTTTGTTTTTGGGACTTCGTTTGTTTGTTTGGGACTTCGTTTGTTTGTTTGGGACTTCGTTTGTTTGTTTGGGGCTTTGTTTGTTCGTTTGGGAGTTTTGTTGTTTGCTTGGGGCTTCGTTTGTTTGTTTGGGAGTTTCGCTAATTGTTTGGGGCTTTGTTTGTTTGTTTGGGGGCTTCGTTTGTCTGTTAGGGGGGTTCTTTGTTTGTTTGGTTTTTGTTTGTTTGTTTAGGGGTTGTTTGTTTGTTTGGGGGTTTCTTTATTGTTGGAGGGTTGTTTGTTTGTTAGGGGTTTGTTTGCTTGTTTTGGGGTGTTAATTTGTTTGTTTGTTTGATGGTCGTTTGTTTGTTTATGTGGGTCATTTGTTTCTTTGGGGGTTGTTTGTCTGTTTGTTTAGGAAGGTTTTTTTTTTTTAACTTGTTTGTTTGGGTGTGTTTGTTTGTTAGGGGGTTTGTTTGCTTGTTTTGGGGTGTTTATTTGTTTGTTTGTTTGGGGGTTCGTTAGTTTGTTTGTTTGGGGGTTCGTTTGTTTGTTTGTTTGGGGCTTCGTTTGTCTGCTTGGGGCTTCGTTTGTTTGTTTGGGGCTTTGTTTGCTTGCTTTGCTTGTTTGTTTGGAGGTTTCTTTGTTTGTTTGGGGCTTCATTGTTTGTTTGGGGTTCGGTTGTTTGTTTGGGGCTTTGTTTGTTTGTTTGGGGGCTTCGTTTGTCTGTTTGGGGGGGTTCTTTGTTTGTTTTTTGTTTGTTTGTTTAGGGGTTGTTTGTTTGTTTGGGGGTTTCTTTGTTTGTTGGAGGGTTTTTTGTTTGTTAGGGGGTTTGTTTTGCTTGTTTTGGGGTGTTAATTTGTTTGTTTGTTTGATGGTCGTTTGTTTGTTTATGGGGGTCATTTGTTTCTTTTGTTTGTTTGTTTGTTTGTGCTGACTGGTTTCTTATTGTTTCTTTTTGCTGGTGGTGCTGCCAGTGTTTGCCATTCTGTTTCTGTCTCTGTGCCTGCTACTGCTGTGGGCGAACCCTTTAATGCTTCAGATGCTGCTGTTACTCAAAAAGCGAATGGTTTTCGCGGTCATTCCACCTCGTAAACAGACACCGCCAACCCCCCCCCCCCCCCCCCCCCCCCCCCCCCCCCCCCCCCCCCCTCCGTTCCTTACCAGTCTATTTGTTTCCTGTCTATTTAATTGCCCTCTACCCACGACAGTTACGACGTCATTAGTCAGCAGGTGTGATATAATAAACACGAGTATGGCACATGCGCTGACACTTTGATCAACACCAACGCATCATCACTGACCTTGTCCCCCCCCCCCCCCTCCCACACACACACACACACTCCCTTTCCTGCCCCTTCTTCATCTTTTCTTTCTGACTTGCACATTTGGATGATGCAACGGTGAAAAGCCTTTTTTCATAAGTTCCGATTTGTCCCGCGTTCCGTCCAATTTCATCTCCCGATTATTTTATCTATCTATCTATCTATCTATCTATCTATCTATCTATCTATCTATCTATCTATTTATTTGTTTGTTTGTTCGTTTATTCATTCGTTTATCTGTTTGTTTATTTATTTATTTGTGTATATATATATATATATATATATATATATATATATATATATATCTGTCTCTCTCTCATTTATGTATTTACTCATTTATTCATTTTTCGGTTTATTTATTTATTTATTTATTTTATGCTCCAGTGAGCACGTTTCTGCGCATGTATGTGTACATGTGTGTGTGTGTGTGTGTGTGTGTGTGTGTGTGTGTGTGTGTGTGTGTGTGTGTGTGTGTGTGTAAATGAGCTCCAGAGCAAAGAGGGAGTCCTGGAGAATAAGCAGGTCTTTGTGTTGTGGTTTAAAGAACCGTTCGAAGCGCTAACACCTACACTGTGAGCTCCGCAGCGTAGCGGCACTGTCTGAGGGAACGTGCTTTGATCACTCCATAACAGAAGAAACTCTCTGCACAGACTGGAAGCCATTAGTAAATGTTCTTTGAAAATCATACTCATTCTCATTCAAAGATCAGCATTAAAAAAAAAAAAAGGCTTAAATTCTGTGTCCCTTCATACGCTGCTCTCATGGTGACCTCCGTTTCGACGTCCTCTCCACGTCTGTGGCCTTGGTTTGGTTCCGTCGGGGTTAAGCGTATCGGCGATATTTTTTAGAAGCATTTATTATTCCCCATTCACCCACTCAAGCACATACTGTTAGTTAGGCAGGATTATCTACCCCCTATTATTTCTTCAATCTAAGACATTAGAGCAAGCTTTGTTTATAATTGAATATTTCTTGCAATCATTGCAACACCAAGCAGCTCTGTAAGTTGCTGGAATTTATTAGTTTATTGTGTAATCCAGTCCCTTGCGGATTTATTCCAAGACCTGGCCCTCAGCACTTGTGTCTTAAGAGGTTATCTTTTTATATTTTCTACTTTTCACTAGAAAATGTAGCTTCTGTTTCATGATTTTCTTTTGCTTCTTAGGTGGCACCTTTGGTTGGTTTTTTGAAAACTCAACAAACATACTATGGTATTGCACACCAGCCTTTTTCTGGGATAGCATTCTTCTTAAAACTGAAAAGGCAGAGGAGTCAAGTTACCACTTTCCGCGGTCACTGAGGAGAAACAATCAGGTTTCGAAATACCGGTATCTGACCAGGAGTATATGTAAGTGAGTTTCCTCCCCATTGGAGATTGTCTCCCCCTTGGAGACTATAAGCTTGCTGAAGGCTCATTTTGAGTAGCATTTATTATTCCCCATTCACCCACTCAAGCACATACTGTTCGTTAGGCAGAACTATCTACCACTGCAGATATGAATGCTTATCTCCCACTGTTATTTCTTCAATCTAAGACATAAGAGCAAGCTTTGTTTATAATTGAATATTTCTTGCAGTCATTGCAACACCAAGCTGCTCTGTAAGTTGCTGGAATGGTGCTCGGTTACTTATCCTTGGAATTTATTAGTTTTTTGTATAGATATATATATGTATATATATATATATATATATTATATATATGTGTGTGTGTGTGTGTGTTGTGTGTGTGTGTGTGTGTGTGTGTGTGATATATTTCTACATGTCTGGTTTGTCTACGTGTGAAACGTTCAAACAAAAATGTGATCCGAAAGACGAACAAAAATGTTTGTACGATTAAAACAACAATAACAACAACAGCAACAATAATACGACGATAAGCCAATGACGATGATGATATTGATGATATCGATGATGATGATAACAGCAGTAATAAAGATAAATGACATTAGAACTGCGTTACTGCTACAACTGTCTTAATGCTACAAAAAAAAAAAAACGGGATGAATAGAACCACTTTTTTTGTCGACAGTGATCAGAAAAGGGAGGAGAGGGGAGCAGATAAAGGAGGAGCGAGGTGAGAATGAAGGATGGAGGGGGAGGGGGGTGAGAATGGAGGATGGAGGGGGAGGGGGTGCAGAGAGGATTGGGGGAGAGAAAAAGAAACAATTCCAGGCAAAAGAAGATGTGTGTTTTCGTGCCTTTACACGCTGTGTGTGTGTGTGTGTGTGTGTGTGGTGTGTGTGTGGTGTGTGTTGTGTGTGTGTGTGCGAGTGCGTGCGTGCATGCGTGTGCGTGTGTGTACTCGCACTTGCATGGTAATGTGTGTATGTTTGTGTGCACGAGTTGATGTTTAAAAAACTGTTTAAAAGGGTAATAGTTAATTGATTTGAAATGGGTGTAAATTATAATATGTATCTTTAAAGGAACAACAATCTGCCGTCTCTCCTTCAATACCTTTTGGTGTTGATTGTCTATGTATTTGTCTGACTTTATTCAAGTTTAAAAGGCTGTGCCAGTCTTGAATAAAAGTTACTCAGTGTTAGTTTTCTTATGGGAGCAAAAAATACCCAACTTGTTTACTGTTTACCTTTTGGTTCGTTGTTACTGGTGAGTACAGCAAGTTGTTTGTCTCAAGT
>CM065739.1:7816421-7823921 GCA_033310375.1 Conus canariensis
GTTAGTGAAGGGTTTTTATATTCATAACATATTTCCTTAATTTCAAGTTCCCATTTTCTTCATCCCCCCCCCCCCCCCCCCCCCCCCCCACTTTTTTTTTTTTTTTTTTAAGTTCAAATCTTTGCCAAGTCATTACTATAATGATGAAAGAATTGTTAAGCCTGCACTTGTTTTCCCCCTACTTAATAGTTCGGCATTTTCTAATGATAGAATAATCTTGCAATTTCTGCTTCACATATCCAAATAACCGACTTTCTTTTTGCAGCCTGACCATTCTTCCCTTTGACATGGATAGGATAATGCGGGTTCGACTAAGGACTGTCACTCAGGACACGAGATGCGATACAGACGGTTGTCACAAGTGGCTCTCGTCACAAGACAGAGTTCGATGGTTACTGTTTGCTTTTAACGAAGGGATTGGTGTAATTGCTGGAAATTTCATTCTTCCTGTTCTTCCCCCTCCTCACTTCGCCCCCCCCCCCCCCCCCCCCACACACACACACGAACACACACACGCACGCACGCATGCACACACTCACACACTTACACACACACACACGCACACACGCACGTACGCACGCACGTACACACACACACACACACACATACACACATACACACACACACACAGACGCACGTATGCATGCACGCACACGCATACACGCGCGAGCACACACACAACACACACACACACACACACACACACACACGCACGCACGCACGCACGCACGCACGCGCGCGCGCGCGCGCACACACCACACACACACATCACACCACACACACACGTTTAATTCAGTGTATTTGGTCATCTCTTCTACTTTACCGTCATACTGACAGAAGAACAGTCTTCTCTGCTCTTCTTTTCCACGTACTTGTTATTTGATTCAATGTTCAATTAATCTGATCAAGCTGTACGGAATCGCGTTTAAGAGGATATTCTAGTAAAACCAGACCAGGGTAAGGCAAGCCATTGGACCATACGAAGACCTGTTGTCCACAGTGAAAAGAAGGAAAAGGAGACAGTATAGTCATGTATCAAGATCAACAGGACTTCCCAAAACCATTCTACCAGGAACAGTGCGAAGAGGCAGAAGGAGAGGAAGACAGAGAAAGAGATGGGAGGACAACATCAGTGCATGGACTGGCCTCACACTCAGCAACTGCCTAAGAGCGTCTGAGAACCGGGATGAGTGGAGGAAGCTGGTTGCGAAGTCTTCTGTGGCGCCCCCAACGGTCTTCACGGTGATAGGTGATAGGTGATAGTAAAACCTGCTTATATATTTGTGAGCCATTGTCAACACTGACGTAACCGACAATGATGGGTGATATAAGGTTTGAACGACTTTCGATTCATTTCTGGATGCCTCAAGCACAGCCTCACAGACTTTTCGTCTTCAGTACTTATTCTTGACTTTCTGTCACTGGGGGGAGGGGGAGGGGAGGAGGAAGAGGAGGAGGGGGGAGGGTATTGTTTAGTTTTCACCTATTACACTGCAATGGCTACTCTCAAGTAGCAAGACCTGATCTTGCATTACAATGGTAAAAAAAAAAGGTTGTTTCTGACAAAATTTCCGGTGTGTTTCAGGTGTATCTTAGAGTGTGCGTGTGTATGCGCGCGCGCGGCGCGCGCGTGTGGTGGTGTGTCTGTGTGTGTGGGTGAGAGGTGAGAGGAGAGAGAGAGAGAAGAGAGGTAGGTGTGATGAGAGATGGAGTGTGTGTGTGAGAGAGAGAGAGAGAGAGAGAGAAGAGAGAGAGAGAGAGAGAGAGAGAGAGAGAGAGAGAGAGAGAGAGAGGGGTGAGTGTGTGTGTGTGTGTGAATGACTTGGTTTGATTTCAACGGGATGACAGCCCTGATAATTATGGCCTTTTGCGGTCGCTGGGCTATAAGCAACATTACCATACCTTACTTTCTGTCGCTAAGTTTGCATGTTAGCATTTTTAGCCTGTTTCCCCCTTTGCCCTACGTTAGCTGGCGTGAGAGGCTGTTTGATTGGTGCGTGTGTGTGTGTGTGTGTGTGTGTGTGTGTGTGTGTGTGTGTGTGTGTGTGTGTGTGTGTGTGTGTGTGTGTGCGTGCGTGCGTGCGGCGTGCGTGCGTGCGTGCGTGCGTGCTGCGTGCGTGGTGCGTGGTGTGTGTGTGTGTGTGTGTGTGTGTGTGTGTGTGTGTGTGTTTGGTCCATAGTGCTGAGACTACCACAGAAATGATCTGGAGTACTTCTCTCTTGGGCACGACTACTGCCAGATGGACCATTCCGCAGTGGAACTGACCGCTCTGGCCGTTCAGACAATGGGACTGACCACCCTTGGTGTCAAATGGACCATTCCACAGTGGAACTGACTGCTCTGACCGTTCGGACAATGGGACTGACCTTCCCTGCATCCTTTTCCGGATCTCCAAACACAGGTCAGAGATTTCCTTTGTATTGAACCTTATTTACTAGCTTATTTGTTTACTTATTTGTTTGCTTGTTTGTTTATTCGTTAATTCATCTATCTTTGTGTTTGTCTATGTTATTTTTTTTCTTGTTTGTTTATTCGTATATTTATTCATTTCATGTATTTATGTGTCTATATATTCATGTTGTTTTATCCTTATTCATGTATGTATTTATTGACTTATTTTTGTATTTATTTGTTTATTCATTTCTTTATTTATGTTGTTCCATTCTTTTTTCTTCATTCATAATTATATTTACTCATTTAATTGATTATCTACTTGTTTATATACATTCATATTGTTTTATCTATATTTATTTATGTATTTGCTTACTAGTTTATGTACTTATTTGTTTATCTATATACTAATTTACTTATCTATTTATCTATTTAGTTATGTATTCAACTATTTTTTGGCTGGCTTATGAATTCATTTCACTACAGCAGCAATTTCTCTAGTGTCTTTGTATGTCCTTCACTGGCTGCGTTAGCAGACCATTTGATAATGCATGCCCCTTCAATGCTTGATACAAACTGGTGGTGGAGGGTGTAGTTAGTGTTCATAGTGTTCACACACTTCAACACTCTTCCTATCTTCCTCAGCACACACCCAATTTTGAGTTGTGTGTGTGAAGTGGGTCCTACCGGCGCCGCCGGGGATGCACGACGGGACGCATCCTTTTGGGTTGTGTTGAGGGCCTGGACAATGGGGCCACACGCCTGTGACCTTTCACTTTGAGAGGTTGAAGACTTCTAGGAGTTTTAAACCGACCTTGAGTAAAACAGGTCATGCAAAAAAAAAAAAAATAAAATAAATAAATAAATAAAAAGGGTGCCTGTGTCAGTAATCACTTGTTTGGTGAGCTGTCGACCTCTCTCTCTCTCTCTCTCTCTCTCTCTCTCCTCTGTATGTAAGTACATTTGTGAAATGTATTAAGCACTGGTTGAAGCTACCCCAGTTCCGTTTTAGCAGGCAAGCCTATGATATAATGCTTCTAGAAATGGAAAAAGGTAAGAAAACTGGGCTCATAAAGTAAAGAAAGTCCTTTCAGAACAGGGTTTTGGAATAGTGTGGATGACCCAGGAAGTAGGGAATGAGCAACAGTTCATTGCGGAATTTAAAGACAGGCTTATTTGTTCTTTTAAACAGAATTGGCCCCCAGATATGGAAAGTAAAGAAAAATATCGCTGGTTTTTCTCATTTAAAAATGTGTTTCATTGTGAAAAGTTTCTCAATGTCATAACAGATAGATGGCACAGAATAAATTACGCAAGATTTAGGTTGAGGAACTTTAGGTTTTAATGCGAACAAAAGATGGTTTGAATGTGAAACATCCACAGAATCTCCTTGTCCTGCATGTAGACACATTATTGATGAGGAAGAACACTTTCTGTTCCACTGTACTGCTTATAACGAAGTGCGGACAAATTGTTCATTTTTCCAGTTAGATATAGCGAAAAGACAAAGTATCGCTGTCCTGTTATCATCAGATGATGAACTTGTAATTAAATCGGTTGCGAAATTCATCGCGGAAGCATTAAAAATTAGACGGATGAAGGATAGTGAAATTTAAGATAATGCATTATTAGAGATCATTCATCGCATGTAGAAGAGATCAGTAAGATACAATGTCATCATTTGATTGAGTCGATGGTCGAGTCAGTCTTAAGATTTTTTTTAACCTTACTGCATTACTCCTGTGCGTGAGGACATAAAGAAATGTTACGAATTTATTTGTTTTTGTTAACCTTTGATTTGATACACACTAAGAATGAATGTGTACTATTTGTTTGCAGGAAAGGAAGAGGGAAATGTTATTGTTCTGTTACCCCCTCCCCCCTCGTCAAAAGACCTCTTTGGTAATGACAATAAAATATCAAAGTGTCAAAGTGTCAAGTGTCTCTCTCTGTCGTTGGAACGTAGTGAGGTAGCAGAGAGAGAGAGAGAGAGAGAGAGAAGAGAGAGAGAGAGAGAGAGAGAGAGAGAGAGAGAATCGTGGATTTTACTTGTACGTTTTAGCGCTGATAAATGTCAGCAATTGAATGCACATGGTTAACTTCTCATGCGTGTAAACTCGATGCTACTGTTCACCGACATTTGCTGTCTGACAAACTGAGGTTCTAATCCGTGTTATGGACATGATCTCACCACTGTGCCTCCTGTGCCCACTCTCCAGCCTCCCTTCCTTTTCATCTGCAGTTTGTTCTGTTTCGATGGACCGGCGAATGGTGGAGCTGTTGTCTTCCTGGGGGAGGTCTCACTGAACAGATGGGGCTGGGTGGTCCTAGTAGCACCTGAATGTATTTCATAAAGGGAATCTGAAATGAGGCAGGAAAGAGTAATTGACAAGCAAGTAAGAATAACTCTTGCTCCTGTGATGAAGTAAATACACTCCCATAACTCCACAAAGGAATGCCGCTTACGACAACGAATCGCTTAGCAGAAATGACGACACAGGGCACACAGAGCACACACACACAACACAACACGAAAAAGAAAAAAAAAAAGGAAAAAAAAAAAGAAAAAAAGTTCCAAGCTTGGCCATATACCCTATACCTGACACATGAACAACAACTGGAGAAATGAACAAATACAAATTAACAATGTATTCAAGACTGGCACAGCCTTTTTCGTCTTGAATCGAGTCAAACAAACACACGGACGAATAGTAAGTAACAAATAGAAGTAACCTCGATTCGATTCGTATGTACAGAAATCTTAAATGAGGCAACAGTAAATAACAAACAAGTAGAGTATTTCTTGAAGTTCATCGTTGTTTGACGGAGGAAAGGCCACCCACACCGAAGTCGGCACACAGTCCCTCACCATAACTCATGAGCGGTTTGCTTGACAATCACCAAAAGGAGTTCTGACGATCCGTTTTTTTCAGGCTGTATATATATATATATATATATATATATATATTCATTTTTTTTTTAAAAAGAAAACGCTTTTTTCAGTCTATAACAATACATTGTTCACAAAACCGTCTTTTTTTAGGCTGCGATAATACATTGCTAAAAAAAAAACAACTTTTTTTCGGGCTGTACTGATACACTGTTCAAAAAGCATTTTTTTCCAGGCTGTAATTGTTAAACAACGGTTTTGAATTTCATCCATCAATAGGCTCATAATATACAACTGTATATGTTCATATAGTTATGTCTTTCATGTATTGCAAAGAATCAGTTGACTCATGCAGTCTATACAAAATTGATTCCTGTATTATTTGCTGTAGTGTGTAGTGTTGAATAATAATTTAATTCCCCATTTCGGGTGAAAATCGTACTTAGGATTATTATTATTATTATCATCATGATGATGATGATGGTGAGTATTATCATTGTTATCATTATTATTATTATTACTATATTTTATTATTATTATCATTATTATTCATTATTATTATTATTATCTACAAAGTAAATTGCCTCCCCTGAAAAAGCCTCCTTCCTCTCTGTGGTCAATTTGAATGAAACCCCCTGCAAAGGAGAAGGCCCTTTGTTATATGCGATGCATTCACATTCTCAGACTTCTGATCTGTGTCCATTGCGTGTACTTATCATTTCTAACATCATCCAGTTGTCATGAATCTATGAGGACGTTGCGTGACATGGGGGAATTCTTGCCCTGCATCCACAGCGCGGTTTCGCTGTCTTGAAACTGCTTCGACACGATCTTCCTAACGGGCCACACGCCACAATTAGAATTTTGTCCTTTTTTTCCCCTGATACTCCTGCGGACACATCCTGTATAGACTGGCAAGGATTAATCCCATCTACCCAACAAAGGGAGTGGAGTTTTGTGTGTATGACCGTTTTTTTTTATCCTGCCATTAAGGCAGCCATACTCCAACTTTGGGGAAGGTGCATGCTATGTGTAACGTGTCATCCATACCAACGGCCACACTGGCCTTCTCTTCCGAAAGTTGGTGATGGGATTTGACGTGTGTGCAAGATGTTATGCGTGCGTTCACACACGGAACCTCGGTTTATAGTCTCATTCGAAGGACTGTATGGGAAATGGAGTCAGAACCAATGTTAACTCCGAGGGGAAAGTCCCCCTTTACCGAAACGGCCTGGCGGAGATTCGAACCCACACACCCAGATCACCAAGATTAAGAGTCCGGCGTTCTACCACTGAGCTATTCCGGCCCCCAGGATTTTGATCAAAACACTTTATAATCAGTGTAAGCGTTTTGAAGCCTACCATAATTTTGAGCCAGCATTTAATGTTAAACTGATGGTTGATCAAATGAAGAACTCCCCACCAATTATTTCTCTTGTTTGGGGGAATTTTAATAGATGAAGTCACAAACAATCTTCAAATAAATTATCTGCCCTTTAGCTTACGTCACGTTCCACGCCTTCGCACCCACCTGTGACCCTATTTTTGCGCCGGCTTGAAGCCCCCAAATAGTCCCATTCCTTTGATTTTAACCTGTCTGCTTGGAACCACCTGGCTTGGACCTTGATGGCCATATGAAAGGAAATGAGGAGAATCAACTTTCAGACGCAACAAAGATTCACAAGATCTAGCTGCAAAGTGAGACTACTGCAGGCGGAAATCTAACAAAACTATTACTGTAATTATTGATATACCTATTGGATTCCATCCTTCCCATAACTTATATCTTCTGTTTTCTTTTGTTCTTCCTGTCCTCCCCTCTCCCTCCTCCCCTTGATGGTGGTTGTTGTTGTTTTTGTTTGTTTGTTTGTTTTCCTCCTTACTGTCAGAATTAATACCTTTAGTACCATAAATATCATTAACATTGTTATTTTTTTATTTATTATTATTTTCATCTATTTATTCTATTAACATTATTTTTCAATTATTTATTTATGCATTTATTATCATTATTATTATTATTATTAATTTTTTAATGTTTCATTTATTTATTTATTTGATTATCATAAAAATGTATTTTCTAAATATATTTCTGTATTATGCTTTTATTACCTTAACCTTTACTATCGTTGTTAGCAGTATCATTCAGTAATACTATTGCTAGCATTGATACTACCACCACTAGCATTGACATCACCATCGCCTTCGCCTCTGGGAC
>CM065739.1:7828921-7833921 GCA_033310375.1 Conus canariensis
TGTTCAACATTCTAATCTTATCTATCTATCTATATCTATCTATCTATCTATCTATCTATCTATCTATCTATCTATCTATCTATCTATCTGTCTGTCTGTCTGTCTATCTATCTATCTATCTATCTATCTATCTGTCTGTCTGTCTGTCTGTCTATCTATCTATCTATCTATCTATCTATCTGTCTCTGTCTGTCTATGTATCGACAGAAAGCAGGCGATATGAAATGATCTGTGTTGAGGAAGGATTACGATAGTTCCCATATGTTGCTAGTGAAGGCTTTAACATTGATGATTTAGTTCTTGATTTTATGTTCTCACTTTTTTTCTTTTTCTGCTTCCCGTCCCCCCCCCCCCCCCCCCCCCCCACCCACCCCCCTCCCCTGTTTTTTTTTTTCTTTTCTTTCATTTAAATCTTTGTCCAGTCATTAATGTAATGTCGGAAGAATTGTTAGCCTGAACTTGTTTTAATATTTTTTGGTCAATCAGTAGGAGATTGCATCTCTTAGGAGATCCAAGTACAGGCTGTTCACAATTCTTAGCTGCTGACAATGCTTGGGTTATTGAACAGCAGAGCTGACCACTCGGACTGTTGGACATCTTTTGACCTCTCTTGCATCCCTGAATGGATTCTCAAGCATAGGCCCAAAGATTTTCCCCTACATTTCTAACTGTTTATATAATGATTTTAGTTTTTTCAGCAACTTACTTCCTAACCAAACTTTCTTTTCGTTTTACTTTTCTACCCTTCTCTGGCTGCTTTCGGGTGCTGTTCGATTCTTTTTTTGAACCCTTGGTGGTGAGAACATCACAAATTATAGATTGTGGTGTCTTTGCACTTGATGCCAAGGAACCATTGAGTCACAATCAGCCGTGTCTCTCTGATGAGTCCGATCCAGCAAACGAAAGGCCTAAGAGCTGGCAATACGAAATGATCTGTCTTGAAGAAGGATCACGATAGTTCCCATGTGCTGCAAGTGAAGGGTTTAACATTTTGAAATATATTTCCTGATTTGATGTTCTCATTATTCCCCCCCCCCCCCCCCCCTTTTTTTTTTTTTCCTGTTATTTAAATCTTTGCCAAGTCAGTAATGTAATGTCGGAAGAATTGTTAGCCTCAGCTTGTTTTCCCGTGCTACTGAATTGTTCAGTATGATATATATATATATATATATATATATATATATATATATATATATATATATATAAAATCTTTGCAAAGTGATTACTATAATGATGGAAGAATTGTTAACCTGCACTTGTTTTCCCCCACTACTTAATTTTAGCATATATATATATATATATATATATATATATATATATATATGCCTTCAAGAGGGATTGTGATGGTTCCCTCATGCAGCTAGTGAAGGGTGTTCACATTTATAACATATATTTCCACATTTTCTTCAATTTTTTTTTCTAATTTCAAATCTTTGCCAAGTCATTATTATAATGATGGAAGAATTGTTAACCTGCACTTGTTTTCCCCCACTACTTAACTGTTCAGCATTATATTGTTTGGTCAATCTGTGGGCGATTGCATCTCTTGGTAGATCCAAGTAACGGTTGTTCTGCACAATTCTTAGCCGCTGACAATGCTTGAGTTATTGAACAGCAGAGCTGACCACTCAGACTGTTCCATATCTTTTGATCTCCCTTGCATCCTTAAATGGATCCTCAAGCATAGGCTCAAAGATTGTCCCCCTACATTTTATACTGTTTAGATAATGTTTTTAGTTTTTCAGCAACTTTTTTCCTCTCCACACTTTTGTTTTGTTTTATTTTCTACCTTTCGCTGGCTGCTTTGGGGGTGCTGTTGGATTCTTTTTTGAACCCTTGGTGGTGAGAACACCACAGAATTATGGACTGTGGTGTGTCTCTGCTTGACACCAAGAGCGCAGCCACAATCAGTTGCGTCTGCCTGATGAGTCCGATCCAGCGGACGAAAGGCCTAGGATCAGGCAATACAAATAGATCTGCCTTTGTTCGAGATTACGATGGTTCCCTCAGACAGCTAGAGAAGGGTTTTCACATGTATAACGTATATTTCCCCATTTTCTTCAATTTTTTTTCTCCAAATCTTTGCCAAGTCATTATTATAATGATGGAAAAATTGTTAATCTGCACTTGTTTTCCCCCACTACTTAATTGTTCAGCTAGATATTATATATATATATATATATATATATATCATATCATATGGAGGTCATTTACTGATGAAGCCAAATGAAGCTTAAAATTTCAGTTATAACCACGACAGTTTGTTGTTTCTTGTACTTTTTTCTTTTGGGGATATATATATATATATATATATATATGAATGAATATTGTTAGAATGCCTAAAATGATTTTAAAAGCGCTCAACCCCTTGGGGAGCAACATTTGTTTAAAATCAATATTAAAAGGAACATTAAAATCTACAATATTGTTTCGAGCTCTTGCTCTCGTCAGGATGATGTTTGGGTCACCCACCGGTGTAGATTTTAATATTCCTTTTAATACTTGATTTTAAACAAGATATATATATATATATATATATATATATATAGTGTGTAAACTGTCTGAGGTTGGTTCACTTTGTTTTTTGCTTCGACAAAATAACCTTGATCGCAGCATTGTTTTGATCAGAAGAGATGTCATCTTGATGGCTAGGTTGACATTGTTTTCCTCTTCTTGCAACATCAGATACCGTACATTCCATTCATGGTCATTTCAGATACACCAGAGTGGGAGGCATTTGATGGTGCTGTGTAACATGTTTACTGCAAAGACACAAGAACCTTCTTCACAGACACACATACACACCGACAGACAGACAAATATGACATAGAGCAAACAGGCAAGTAGATAGCGGGTAAGGTAGGTAGTACAGGGACTGGCGGATGACTAGGCAATCCAACACACACACACCCACACACACACACACAAATAGACGCAGGGTCAATACATTGAAGGGTTGAACCCACGCAGGCTATTAGCGAGGCGTAGAGAGAAGTGTAGTGAGTGAATGAGTCACGGCACACTGAACATATACAAAGAATTCATAAGGCACTGAAAAACTCTTCCAACAACACGTGCTTTTCTTCTCTCTCTTGTTTTCTTTCTCTCATTTGTTCTTTTTTTTTGTTAGAAACTTTGCTCTGAACAAGACAAACTGGAGATGGTTACGGGGAGAGCTGGAGGGAATAAGAGAGGGAGGGATGGGAGGGGCAGCGGAGACAGTTTAGTCAATTCTCCTCTCTCTCTCTCTCTCTCTCTCTCTCTCTCTCTCTCTCTCAAAGGAATCTGGTATAGTGTGAACGTTTAAGGTTGGAAGCGAATATAGTTTTCTTGCTGAATTTAAAGACCGACATATTTCGTGTAATATGCAAAAACTGGCATTCAGCATTAGAAAACAATGACAAAGATAAACAGTAGTATTCTTTTACGAACATTTTCCAGCCAGAAAGGTATGGCTCTTTAATTACAAATAAGTGGCACAGGGATAACCTTATAAGATTTCGCCTAAGGGTTATGGGGCTTAATAACTGCAAGCGACGGTTTTTTGATGAAAAACAGGCTGATGGTAAATGTCCGTCATGTGAAAAAAAAAAAACGAAAATGAAGTTCATTTCTCATTCTGCTGCACCCGAAAGCAATGTACTATACATGACTCACTTTCCTATTTTACTGACCAGAATCCCATTGCAAACGTTTTGTCGAGCAACAATAAAAACGTGATAATACATCTAGCAAAATTCATATCACAAGCTATGAACATCAGAAAAAGACAATTGGAAGAAACATCCAGTGGTATTTTTAATGATTGAAATGTTTGTCAAATAATCCGATGTTGTGTGCCTGTATGTGCATAAGTGTGCGAACAAAGACGGGGGTGGGGGGGGGGGGGGGGGGGGGGGAATGAGGGGAGCAAGCTGTTGGAACGAGTTGGGGCGAGGGGTAGCGGGGGGAGAAGGGAGGGGTGAGCGATTGATTTACTGAGTTATGTTCAAACATGCCCTTGTCTGTACGGGCTCCATTGCTAAATGGACAATAGAATATTTGTCATATTGTCATATTGTCATCTCCCTCCCTCCCTCCCTCCATGTGTGTGTGTGTGTGTGTGTGTGTGTGTGTGTGTGTGTGTGTTCTCTCTCTCTCTCTCAGAGAGAGAGAGAGAGAGAGAGAGAGAGAGAATGTGCATGCGTGCATCACAAACATAAAAGCACACACACACACACATCACGTGAGCCGTCTCTATGTTGCGTTCCATGAGGCCAGGCTGACACAGAGAACCGACAGACCCTCTGTCATCTAAGAACCCCATGTATAATAGAGCTGAGGATATCCTCCCACCTTTGGGGTGGGTGTAATCCACACCCCAAGCTGCTCCCCCCCATCCCCGTGCCACCAAACACCTGTGTGTGTGTGTGTGTGTGTGTGTGTGTGTGAATATTTGGTCCATTGCAAGGCAGTTTCATTGTTTCATTTATGCCTGAGGGCAGACCCACTTTTAATCCTTACCAGTAGTTTTTTTTTTTTCAATTTTAAAGTCAACACAGAGGATCATGTTTCGATTCCTTCCACGCCTTTCGCAGTGAAAAAAGCTCAATCTCTGTTCGAGTATCTCCATGCCTTTCACAGTAAAAAAAAAAAAATTTAAAAAAAAAACAAAAAAAACAACCCCGTCTAGCCCTGAGTCTCTCCACGTCTTGCGCAGTAAAACGAAACAAAACAAAAAAAAATCCTTCAAGTCCCAAGTCTCTCCACGTCTTTGTTTGACTGACACAGACAGTCCATTGGTTGGAAACCTTTGTTTGACTGACACAGTGTCTATTGGTTGGAAACCCTTTGTTTGACTGACACAGGGTGTCCATTGGTTGGAAACCCTTTGTTTGACTGACACAGGGTGTTCATTGGTTGGAAACCCTTTGTTTGACTGACACAGACAGTCCATTGGTTGGAAACCCTTTGTTTGACTGACACAGGGTGTCCATTGGTTGGAAACCCTTTGTTTGACT
>CM065739.1:7843921-7853921 GCA_033310375.1 Conus canariensis
TCTTGTATAAACTTGTATCCGTTCTTTGTTTTTCGATCAGTATCAAATGTTTGAACTTCTCTCTAAGTCTGTCTCTCGGAGCTACAAGTGCTTTTAAGTGTACAAGCCTAAGGAAAATTATTCCTGAGCCACGCTTGAGTACTTTTAACAGTCCCAAGAAATACAGAAATTTCTTTCATGACTACTACTGGAAAGTTGCTCCTTCCATAACTAGTAAGGGAGAGGGTGGAGGGAAATTTTAACATAACTGTTTGAGAAAATATTCTAAGTCCTTCCCCTAGAGGACACACCGACCCACTCCCAACTCTGGTCACAGTATGATGTGTGTGTGTGTGTGTGGGGTGTGTGTGTGTGTGTGTGTGTGTGTGAGTGCATGTGCAGAAGTGCATGTGCATGTGTGTGTGTGCAATTTGTGAGCTTGTGTGAGCAAGCTCCTGCGCGCATGTATCTGCACATGTATGTGCATGTAGATGGGTGTATGAGTGTGTACGTGTGCCTGTGTATACGGGCATATACACATGTGCGCATGTATGAGTGTGAATCAAGAAAGCAAAAAATATTCCAGACTGTCTCTTCAAGTCACGAAGAGACCGGTCACCCTTGAAACTCATTCAAGCACTGTTCTCTGAGAGTGCGTTAAGCTAGAATGGACTTGATTTGAGTGGGTGTTTTCAAAGGGAAAGACGCAAAAAAATCCTGTAAGATAGCTTGAAATCTGAGGTCACAGGTCACCACCTATCACCTATTCCCGAATCCTAAAGACCGTTGAGGCGCTACAAAAGACTTCGCAGCCAGCTTCCTCCGCCTTATGCTGGTTCTCAGATGCTCTTAGGCAGTTGCTGAGTGTGAGGCCATTCATTGATATTGTCCTTTTTCTCTGTCTTCCTTTCCTTCTGTTTCCTCGCACTGTTCCTTGTCGAATGGTTGTGGCAAGTCCTGTTGATCTTGATACATGACCATGCCATCTCATTTTCCTTCCTTTCACTGTGGACAACAGGTCTTCGTATGGTCCAATGACTTCCCTTACTCTTGCCTAGACCTCCAAGTTGGTAATGTGGTCTTTGTATGAGATGTCAAGGATCTTGCAGAAGCATTTCATCTCTAATGTCTGAATCCTTCTTTCAAGGTCAGCTGTCACACACACACACACACACACACACACACACACACACACACACACACACACACACACACACTCTCTCTCTCTCTCTCTCTCTCTCTCTCTCTCTTCCCCCCTCCCCTTCCCTCCCTTTCGTTTCAGTCCTCATGGGGAAAAGCAACACGGTTCCAGACATAATCAAAAAGCCATCATCATCATTCCAGAGTCTAATGGGGTCAGTTCTGCTTTCAGGCAGAGGACCCACTGATGGCTATCATCCTCACTAAAGTTGTGAACGAACAGTCTGACAGGCTTTCAGGGGATAGCTCTTAACAGCTATCATCACAGTATTGAATGTGTGTGTGTGTGTGTGTGTGTGTGTGTGTGTGTGTGTGTGTGTGTGTGTGTAAATGTGTCTTTTAAAGTTAGATATACATTTTACCTGGCACGAGTTTGATGTTGGCTCCATTCTGGATGGTAAAGGCATTTAGGCCAAGATGTTGTTGTCATTTCTTATTTTATATTTTTTGCATGTGTTACATCAAGCTCTAAACCCTTTAGATTTGTTAGGCAGTCTTCAACGTTTTAACTTGGGATTTTTTAAAAAAGAGTATCCTTATATATATATATATATATATATATATATATATATATATATATTATATATATATATATATATATAATTAACTAATAAATTCCAAGGATAAGTACCGAGCACCATTCCAGCAACTTACAGAGCAGCTTGGTGTTGCAATGACTGCAAGAAATATTCAATTATAAAGAAAGCTTGCTCTTATGTCTTAGACTGAAGAAATCGGGGGAGATAAGCATTCATATCTGCGGTGGTAGATAGTTCTGCCTAACTAACAGTATGTGCTTGAGTGGGTGATTGGGGAATAATAAATGCTTCTCAAACTGAGCCTTCAGCAAGCTTATAGTCTCCAAGGGGGAGACAATCTCCAATGGGGGGGAAACTCACTAACTTATAACTCCTGGTCAGATACTGATATTTCGAAACCTGATTGTTTCTCCTCAGTGACCGCGGAAAGTGGTAACTTGACTTCTGTGCCTTTTCGGTTTTAAGAAGAATACTATCCCAGAAAAAAGGCTGGTGTGCATATATATATATACATATATATATAATATGTGTGTGTGTGTGTGTGTGTGTGTGTGTGTGTGTGTGTGTGTGTGTGTGTACATAGATAGATAGATAACGATATGAATAAATAGATATTTATGGATATAGATACATACATAATTATATATCTATATCTATCGACCTATTGATCTATATGTTTACACACACACACACACACACACACACCACACACACACACACACACACACACACAAATATATATATATATATATATATATATATGATATATATATATATATATATAATGATAATCGAAGCACTTTTTTGTTTTTTTATTTTCTGCCAAATATCTTTCAAAGGTGACGGCAATGAAGAATTATTCTTGTTCTTGTTCTTGTTCTTGTTCACACACACACACACACACACACACACACACACACACACACACACACACACGTACTATCACACACACACACACACACACACACACACACACACACACACACACACGTACGTACACACACACCACACACACACACACACACACACACACACACACACACAATATATATATATATATATATATAGTAGCCGTGTCTCGCTGGTGAGTCCGATCCAGTGGACGAAAGGTCTTGGAGCAGGCAATATGAATTGACCTGTCTGGAGGAAGGATTACGATGGCTTCCGTATGCCGCTAGTGAAGGGTGTTTTAACGTTTATGATATCATTTCCTGACTGTATGCTTGCATGTTCTTCTTCTCCTTCCCGTCCTCCCCACCGCCCTTATTATATATCTATATCTATCGACCTGTCTATCTATATGCTTACACACACACACACACACACACACACACACACACACACACACACACACACACACACAACATATAATATATATGACAATGGCCTACATAGCCTTTATGTCAAGGGGGTATACAGGAATATTATGCAGCGCCGAAAAAAGAAAGTTTATGATGCAAAGAGGCATAAACTGCAACGTATTAGAGAGAGAGAGAGAGAGAGAGAGAGACAGACAGACAGACAGACAGACAGAGAGAGAGAGAGAGAGAGAGAGAGAGAGAGAGAGAGAGAGAGAGAGGGAGGGATGGAGGGAGGGAGTGCAGGCGATATGAATAGTTCTGTCTTCAAGATGGGGTACAATGGTTCCCATATGCTGCTATTGAAGGATTTTATATCCATTCCGACGTCTGAGAGAGAGGATACTTAATCCGTCTCTTGGGAGTGCTGTCATTAGTTTTCAATATTCCACCAAAGGAACCAGAGAAGGATTTCTTGTCATGTCCCCTTCCCTTTAAATGGAAGTGCAGTCTTAAGTGAGTTATACATATTTGACCAGGAATGAGTTTGATGTTGGCTCCATTCTTCTCTCTGGAAAGTAAGGGCATTTAGGCCAAAGTGTTGGTATCATTTCTTTTTTTTCCCCTATTTTTTTTGTCAGTACTGCATCACCTTGTAAGCCCTTTAAATTCGTTGGGTGGTGTCCAAAACTTTAAACTTTGGATTTTTTAAGAGTATATATATATATACATAGACATGTATGTATATATGTTATATCTATATCTATATATATCTATCTATCTATCTATCTATTATATATATATATATATATATATATATATATATATTATATATATATATAGCCAACTTTGAAACATTCTTTTTAAGGCTTCGCCGAAAAACTAGACAAACGAATCATAAGATATAATACGACGCGTTTCGACCTCTGAGGTCTTCTTCATGCAAGATTATAACACTCAGGACAATGAAAATGTATTTATTCAATTAAGGAGTGCACCATTCTGGTATGAATAATTCTGTAGTAGTCTGACATAAATATTTTGTTTTAGATTCTATGATGCATACCCTGAAAACTTCTATCTGACTAATTATTGTGAACGTTGACATGAATCTGCTTTACTCTTTCAGAGTGGGTAATGTCATTATTATTTTTTTGTAATCCTACATCTGTAGAATTTTTCTGAGGGTAATTTCATTATGAAAAAAGAAAATAGAACGATTCACGGTCCATTTTAGATGATTATATGATCACCTTCATCATGCCGTTAATGAATGCATTGAACGGAAACTACATTTCTGCTTTATGCATAAGAAAATTACATTTGTCACGCAATCAAGTGATCATGCTTTAATTATGGCTTTGGTGCTTTCCCATGATCCATTCAGTCATTGACTCTAATATGCTGAGCTTTGGCAAGTGATTTTGTGAAAAGTATTTCTTTTTGTTTTATTCTTTTTTTTTTAATTGTCAGATACACAATTGTTACTTCTGATGTATTCGTTCTATTTTCAAATACCGCTGTAAGCAATACTCATGCAATTTATCTGACCTGGTATGAATAACCTGTAATTTATCTGACCTGGTATGAATAACCTGTAATTTATCTGACCTGGTATGAATAACTTGTAATTTATCTGACCTGGTATGAATAACCTGTAATTTATCTGACCTGGTATGAATAACCTGTAATTTATCTGACCTGGTATGAATAACCTGTAATTTATCTGACCTGGTATGAATAACCTGTAATTTATCTGACTGGTATGAATAACCTGTAATATATCTGACCTGGTATGAATAACTTGTAATTTATCTGACCTGGTATGAATAACCTGTAATTTATCTGACCTGGTATGAATAACCTGTAATTTATCTGACCTGGTATGAATAACCTGTAATTTATCTGACCTGGTATGAATAACCTGTAATTTATCTGACCTGGTATGAATAACCAGTTTTATTACTGACGGTGATGACAAGTTATCAGGACACAACAGATGAGGGATTTTGTCTATGTACATGAATTGATCTCCAGTGTTTGGAAAGTTATCATTCATATAAACATTGAAAACATAGGAGATAATTTATAGCTTTCAAGTACTTTCTTTTGTAATGATTTGATCTCAGTATATATATATATATATATATATATATATATATGTATATTTATAAACTCTGCTAAATCTATATGCAAACTTTTAATACCGCTAAGAACCTTAACGTTATTCTAATTTTTCCAAGTTCTCCAATACCGATTCATGTTAAATACTGTTACTGTTTCAATCTACAAAGCAACAATAACGTCTCTTAAGTATAGTTTTTACTGAATTTCAACCTAGTTTACTTAATATAGATATATGATCAATTGTTATACTTTTCTCTTCTAAAGTCAGTTTTTGTCATAAGGACGACGAGATTCTTCCATAGGAGAAGATAAGTGATTGCTCGTTCTTCGTTTTCATTGTCATGAACCTTGTGTATTTTTTTTTTCTGAAGAAGATCTAAGAGGTCAAAACGCATCGTGTTTTGTCTTGTCACTTGGTTGTCCTTGTTTAAGGCGGACTCACCAAGAATTACTCTTAAAATTGAGATCCTTCCAGTTGTTCTGTCTGACAGGTCAACCATAGGAGAAAGATGTTTTCTTCCTGAGTTTCTTGTGGCAGTTCCACAGTTTTGTGAGTTGTTGTCACTTCTTTTTGAAGAAGATAGCAGCTGCTTCTATTTGAAAAAAACTATATTGAAGGTAAATCTCATAGTTTTTATTAGTGATGATGATGATGATGATGATGATGGAACTTTATGGCGCATGATGTATAGATAAGCGTGAGTGTTTACAAAGCTCTTCGCACACACACACACACACACACACACACACACACACACACACACACACTAAAGTTATTAATAAATAAGTAGACAGAACAAGTTAGATTTTTGTTTCAAAAAATTCAAATCAACAAAAAGAACGTAAGAAAATTGCAGTTGTGCCGAATAGATAGGTGGAGCCCATTCCAATGTTATAACTCTCAGACATTGAGTAAATACCCCCAGGTGCAAAAAAAAAAAAAAAAAAATGAAAACAGTAAATACATATATAAATGAATAAATAAAGAGCACAGATTCTACATGTCTTTCATAAGTTTCACTTTCAGTTTCATCAAGGAGGCGTCACTGCGTGCAGACTAGTCCATATGCGCTACACCACATCCACTAAGTTTTGAGACCACACTACGCATGATTCAATGCTGATGGATAAATGATTTAACAACTAAGATGAGACAATTGAAGAAGAGCGTCTCGTGGCTACGACTCAGCAGATGTCTGACCTACGCATTAGCCCAACGCGCTGGTCAGACCTTGAGTGCCTACCTACCATTTCTGTCACGCACGGACATTCAAGGGAAATAATTGCGCATATTGTAAGGCGGAGTTATTGCAGTTCTTTCTTCTTTTTTTTCCCGTGTCGATATTTGGGAGTTACGATGCGTGTTTTATTTTTTTGTGTGTTTTGGTCGAGTTATTGTTGGGAGGTGATCGACCAAAGAGGGTGGAGTTTGTGCCTATAATTGGCTGTATCCATTCTTGTGATTTTGTGGTCTGTTGCCTTGGTGATTTATGGGTGATTGGTTGACCAACTATTGGAGATCGGTGCTTGTATATGGTTGTGTCCATTTTTGGTCTTGTGTACAAGCTGTTGTTGGTTATCGATTGATGATTGGAGGGATTTATAATCTAGAGTCTCTGCCGATACACAGTTGTTCCCATATTGGGAAGTGTGGTCTCGTCACCCTAGGTGACTTATTGCTGATTGGTCCTCTGGCGAGTTGGTGTTTCGAGTCTGCATACGACTGTCTCTATCTGTGCCCCTATCTGGAGTTTTGTCGTGCCGTTCCCTGGGCAACCTATTGATGATTGGTCGAAGTCAGGGTGTGGCCTTGTCAGTTTCATGGTGTCTGTCAACTCTAAGTGTCGTCTGTTTTTGACTGCCTGATTCAGTTGTTTGCGACTCCTGGCTCGGGACGGAGGTCTTCTGATCCAGCGTTCGGTGAGGCGGTTTTGCCACTTTGTTTAGTGGGCTGCCAGGAAACCCATCGGTGTGTCCTTGTGACAGCTCGGTATTCCAAGAAGTTATCGGTGTGTCGGTGTCTGCCACCAGTGTCCACGCCCTCAAGGGAGCGAGGGTTTCCCCGGTCTGGAGCTGCTCTGGCGGGTGTTTGTCCTGTATTGTCTTCGTTGGTCATCGTAACTCCAGGTGAGAAGTGTAGGGCAGGTTGTTCATTGAAGAAGGGAGTTGGAGGTAGATGATTCTGGATCGAAACGCGTCGTTTGTACATAGGCGAAATGTGAGAAGCGCGATTCAGATCAGTATGAAAAACAGAGGATCTACGGGGCCGTAAATCGCGCCGGCTTGTAGACAAGGGGGGAAGGAGTGAGAGGGAGGTGTCATATGCTTGACGCGCGCTACTGTTTCGGGCGAGAGGTTATCGTCATGCGCGCGCGCGCCGAATGTCGGTATGTGCGGCGGTTGTTGTTTTCACTGCATTGTGTCTCCGTTGTTTGTTGAAAATGAATTAAAAAAAAAAAAAAAGTTGTTTTAAATTCCGATAATTATCGTGTCAAACCATAAGTTCGTATATATAAAAATTGATGAGGATTATAATAGGTTTTTGTTTATTCTTATTTTTCTTTTGATTGGAGAAGAAAATTATTTCGTATGCCCCTCTTTTCATATGAAGGATGACTGTTGCGCCGAAGAGATAATGGGAGGGGGGATGGTGGTGTGCTTTGACCTCGAGTAGGGGGAAGAGGGAGTGTGAAGGTGGTTATTGTAGTTGGAAAGAAAATGGTATATGGTTGGTTGTGTGAAGTTGGTGAATTATATGACATTGGTGGTTTGAATTGATGAATATTTGCGGTGTTATGCATTGATATATTTAATGCATTATGTTTTCTTTTCGTGATTATGATTGGAAGTTGGAATAGGTAGTTTTTAAATTTATTGTGTTATTTTTAAGTTAGTGCAGTGATTTGGTTGCAAGTTGAAATTGATTAGGCGTATGCCTAGTCACGTACAGCCCAGCAGGGGGGCGCCGTCCTGTCGCTCCGCTTTTGTTAGTATGTCTGGGTCTTCGTTACTATATATGGCCTCACCGGTCATTTGTTTTCGGTCGCTATCGGTTTGGTGATACTGCGCTGTTTGAGTTCAGGGCAGTGACAGTGGTCATTCATTTTATTATTGGATTACGATATCATATCGGGGTTAACCCAATATTGTCTCTTATTCAGCAGCGGCGAGCGCTTCCGCTCTCATGTGTTGTTGTTGTTGATGAATCGTTTGGCATTCATTATATGCCGTTGAAGAAAACAGTAATTCTTTATTATTTTATAAATTCCCTGTGGATAATTTCGTTGACTGATTTATGGCATCATCCTGTCCCACTTGGGTACATACCATTTGAGGTGTGTCGATTGAGAAATGGAATAATTTGATATTGATAGTGTGGTATGTGAAAGGATGGTTGTTAATAATTTTTGTCACATTGACAGTATTATTAATTGACTTTGTTGACTTCGATATTCCAGAATATGGAGAAAGCCGGGGTGTTCATAATCGGAAGTTAACAACTGTTTTTTTTTTGTGCACTCTGTTTTTTAATTTTTTTTAAATGGATATTGTAGGCTGATTTATGTCCCGTTTGGTAGAATTGTGAGTGCCAGATTGGGTTGTTGGTGTATGTGTTGCACTTAGTTTGATGGCTCAAATGCCTTGGTCGACATTGAAGTCGCAGAGACAATGGGTTGTAGTTCTGGTGTGCCCGAAGTTCTGTGATCAGTTGCGGGCCAGAGTAGTCATGAAACTATTTTATCTCCAGGTGTCGACAGGGTTTGACCGCTCTGCTGCTGCAACCTCTGGTGTGAGGCATTTTACCTGGTACTGCCCTGTTTCCGACTTTTCTGGCCGACCTCTAGGTCATCGCTACGAACGACTGGGAGGGGGCGAGCTCATCCTTCTGCGAGCGTCGGAGCTCCCCCTCCTGCTGCTGAGATCTGCTGAGCTGCTGGGCTCTTCATTTTCTTTAATGTGTGTCACAGTGTACTTTGAATCGGGGATTCCGTGTTGAACCTTATGACATCTTCGGCGCTTCGTCTGCTGGGGCATCAGGACCTCAGTGACAGTGTGGTCACCAGTGCACAAACCGTGAACGTTCGTGAAGGAAGGGGAAAAAGTTGGAGTGTGGGAATTGATTGTGTGAAAAAAAAAAAGACGGTTCGAGTGTGTGAAGGGTGAGTGGTATTGTGCGTGAGTTGTTTATATATATATATATATATATATATATATATATATAAAATTAAATTATTTTAGATATATTTGTATGTATTGTGTGGAGGGGGAATTGTAATGAATTGTTTTTGTTTGTTTGTTTGTTTGTTTGTTGTTGGTTTTTTTTTTTTTTTTTTTTTTTTTGGGGGGGGGGGGGGGGGGGGGTCGTTGTGTCCCCTTTGTTGGTTCGTATCGCGCGGGCACTTTGGGTTCGGTGGGCCACCCTACCTCTGGATGACCCAGCCCCAGGTTACCAAGTGATAGTCCCTGGAGTATCCCTGGTCCGGTATTAACCCTGTGTGGGTTGGGGTCCCTTGAGGCTTTCTGGATTTGAAGGTGGGGTGTCGGGGCATTTTTATTGTGTATTGCTGATTTGGGTGTGTTTTTTTGTTGTTGTTGTATTGCTTGAAGATTTTTTTTTGCTGATAGTGTGTGGGTCAGTATGAATTTGAATAAAATTTGATTGTTTGTTGCACCTATTATTTAGTGTTTTGTATTTTTGTTCTGTGGTGTCGGTAGTTTGAGTGTGGGCGGGGTGGATGAAAAGGGGGTACCCTTCTACATTCGGGTATCCCTGTCACCGCACTAGGCGTAGTGACAATTTTTTCTTTTTTGGTATGTGTGTGTAGTGAATGTACACATGTGTGTGTATGGATGTGT
>CM065739.1:7878921-7901421 GCA_033310375.1 Conus canariensis
GGTCTATATGCTAGAGAAAAATGGTATGGTATATTTAATAATGAACCTAATTGTATCTGTCCAATTTGTAAAAAAAATAATATAGAAGATGAATTTCACTTTTTCTTTCAGTGTGAGGTGTATGAAAAGGTACGGGGAAAATGCGATGTCTTTAAATCAGTGTTAGCAGAAGAACGCGACTTAGTCACTCTGTTACAGAGTGATAGTGAAAACAACTTAAAATCTATGGCTAAATTTATCGCAGAAGCAAATATTCTTCGAAAAAGGAAGCTTTTCAATACTTAAGTAGAATTAATGTTCTTTCTTATTAAGTCCTATTGTCCTCTCCACTGATTGACTAGGCCTGTTGGTCGCTTGCTATTTATGAGGTTTACTAATTTCTGTTTGCTTTCTGATTCTCTTTAATTTTGATTTTTCTTAATTTTGTTCAAGCAGTGTTCCCCATGTCAAATAGCAGGTTTTGCTGATGACACTAAACTGTATTCATTGTCATTGTCATTGTCATTGTCTCTCTCTCTCTCTCTCTCTCTCTCTCTCTCTCTCTCTCTTCTCTCTCTCTCTCTCTCTCTCTCTCTCTCTCTCTCTCTCTGTTCAGCTGTGTTGGTTCTCTTGGCAATGTGGCATATCCTGAGTCATTGACTGCGTCATTTTTTTTTTTTTTTTTTTTTTGTCGAGCAAAACCTAAAATCTTAAATGAGTCTTCACTTACGTCCTTGTGCTCGTTAACAAAATAATCCCTTGTCAATGACCCCTCATACACCGTGTTTTCTTACCTTTCCACCTTTAGATTTCAAGACGTACGAACAGTCAACGGTAAAATGAATTCCTGCTACTCCCAAAGTGAGATTGAGACGCTTGTCTTCAAAGCGATGTTGCTTAGACTACTGTCTTGACAAACCATGTACACAAAACTGTTCTAGTCCTCTGTAAAAATGGTTGTGGAATCCTTTCAGCTTTCACTGCTTGAACACACAACGCGACAGTTTAATTAAACCAACAAACCAAGCGACTGTAATAACAAAGAAAGCGTCGTTGTCATGTGCCTGTGAAAGTGTATCTTTGACATCAAGGGCCTGTTGACGTATTATGTAGGTGCTAAGTTGTTCTTGCTTTTCTTTTTCCCCAGAAAATGGAGGGGAAGATTGTTGACGCGTAAATGTTGTCGTCTTTCATGAAGTAGAGGGCTGACTGTCGAAATGTGAATATCTTTGCTTTATTTTCTTCTTCTTCTTCTTCTTCTGCTTGTCTATTTGTCTGTTTGTTTGTCTGTCTGTTTCTCTCTCTCTCTCTCTCTCTCTCTCTCTCTCTCTCTCTCTCTCTTCTCTCTCTTTCAGTGCCTCTCTCTCTGCTGGTCTGTTGGTCTATCTGTCTGTCAGTGTCTGTCTATCAGTCTCTCTCTGTCTCAAGTATGCAAGTCTGTCTGTTTGTCTGTCTGTCCGTTTGTATGTTTGTCACTCTCTCTCATTCTGTATCTCTCTTTCTGGCTCTGTCTGTCTGTCTGTCTGTCTGTCTGCTGGTCTGCTTGTCTATCTATCTGTCTATAGGTCTATTGGTCTGTCTGTCTGTTTATCTCTCTGTCTGTCTGTCTGTCTGCTGGTCTGCTTGTCTGTCTATCTGTCTATAGGTCTATTGGTTTGTCTGTCTGTCTGTTTATCTCTCTGTCTGTCTGTCTGTCTGTCTGTCTGTCTGTCTGTCTGTCTGTCTGTCTGTCTCTCTCTCTCTCTCTCTCTCTCTCTCTCTCTCCGTATTTCAGTGCCTGTTCTTCTCAAGTTCTAGACGATAAAATGTTTTGTACAAGTGCACGGACTGTGTCTGATTTCAATGACAACTGTCACATGAGTTCTCCCTCCTGCGGGACTGTATACGTTTAACATGTATTAACACAGATGACAACTGTGCACATGTTCCTAGCTTACAGCAATCTGCAATGATTGGCTATCATGTCTATTTACATGTGCCTGTGCCCAGTTTTCGCCCTTATTAATGGCATATCATTTTCTGTGTGTGTGTGTGTGTGTGTGTGTGTGTGTGTGTGTGTGTGTGTGTGTGTGTGTGTGTGTGTGTCTCTCTCTCTCTCTCTCTCTCTCTCTCTCTCTCTCTCTTACACGAACACTCTGGAGGGTATTTGTACAAATGTCCGCTATGTTAATATGATGAGATGCTAAGTTTTCTAGTACAGTTTTCAGATAAATTGTGCTTATTTACACGCATGCATAAGCGAGCATACGTAGTTATTTTTATAGACAATCAACGAAATTGTGCACTTTTCATAACACTGTTTTTTCAGCTTACAGCACACACATACACATATATGCGTACTCTCTCTCTCTCTCTCTCTCTCTCTCTCTCTCTCTCTCTCTCTCTCTCTCTCTCTCTCTCTGTATGCATCTGCCTATCTATCTATCTATTTGTCTATCCACTCTCTCTCTCTTCTCTCTCTCTCTCTCTCTGTCTCTGTCTCTGTCTCTCTGTCTCTCTCCCTCTTGGTCATATTTTTCAAACTGTTTGATTCACAAATAAAGCCAATGTTATTGTACGCAGGGGAGCTCTGGGGATTAACTAAATTTCAGTCGATTGAATCAGTTCATCTGTTTGCATGTAAGCGCTTGTTAGGTGTCAGTCGCAAAAGTCCAAACACAATGATATATGGAGAAACAGGCCGATACCCTTTGTATATTGATACTGCTCTAAAGTCAATAAAATATTGGTTTAAACTGCAAAGTATGTCTATCCATAGATTTCCTTAACAGGCACATCTCATGATCTTGAATAAGATCCCCGAATTTACACATGGTCACTGTAATTGTCATAACTGGTCTATATCTGTTAAAACATGTCTTGATACTTTTGGTTTTTCAGATGTTTGGATCAATGGAGTGGTTGGGAATGAAACTATTTTTCTTAAAGAATTAAAGCAGAGAATGATCGATTGTTACATACAAGATTGGCATTCAAAACTTTCTCAAGGTGAACGGTTTAACACATATATGTCTTTCAAATCCTCCTTCCAATCAGAAAATTACTTGTCAGCTATCACTATTAGTAAATTTCGTTATGCTTTAACTAGATTAAGACTTGGAATGTGTGATCTGAATATAAATAACAGATATAATGAAAAATCAAAGAAATGCCCGTTTTGTAATAGGATAGAAAGTGCACTTCATTTTTTGTTAGAATGTCAAACATATACATTTCTAAGAGAAAAATATTTGTCAAAGTATTACTAACATACATTCATTAATGGAGAATGCTTAGCTCGAATGTTACAATCTGAAGACGTCATGCTCTTAAGAAATTTAGCAATGTATATATTTTATGCATTTAAGACTAGATATACGCATTTAAATAAGAAGTAAAGCTGCACTCTTGTAATTGAATTACTGTCTTAATGTTTTTGTCTGCTTAATTTCACATGCCAATGTGACTCCCTTGACTTTAGTTTGATTTTGATGTGGGATGTTATACTTATTTTTTTTTGCGTGCTGTCCTTATGTTATTTGTTTGATTCACTCATGTTAACGTGTATCCATTGTATACAGGCCGGTGGCCTTACAATTAAAGTTTCCGAGTTCCGAGTTCCCAGTTCTCCCTCTCTCTCTCTTTCCATCTTTTGAGAGACATACACACAGCAGACAGACAGACAGAGAGAGACAGAGACAGAGAATTTGCGCGATAATACACACGGTTCGCGAATATGCATAGAAAATGCTAACACGATCGATTTGTTCTCGCGGAACTAGTTTTTTTTAAAGCTTGACAAGGTTTTCAAATTTGTTCCAGTCAATGTGATACTGGCTGATCGTTTCTTTGCGTGATTTTGTCAAAGATTTCCCATGATGAATAAATGTTTTTGGTCCTCTCATGCGTGTTCATACACTGACACTGACAGAGACAACATATATAGACACACCACACACACACACACACACACACACACACACACACACACACACACACACACACACACACACACACACGCGCGCGCGCGCGCGCGCGCGCGCGAGCGCATACCAACCCTAATTAGTTTTCAGGCTGAAGATAGAATCATTATTTAGTGTTAATTGTTTTACTGTTATATGTGTGTGCACAGCGGCTGATTTTGAGTTTTTGTTTGTTTGTTTGTTTGTTTTTATACAGAAAGCGGTAGTCAGTGCATGTCCTGCGAGATACACGTTTTAAAAGGAAATGACAACGCTAGATATGAGTAGAATGGGGCTATGAATATGTATTTTCTTCCAACACCAGCAGGTCAAAAAGAGTTCGTATCTTATTCAAGAGTAATTTTGAATTTGACATGGGGAAAGCTGTTGAGGATACGCTGGGAAGTTGTTTCAGTTTGGTTCTGAAGACGTTCGGACGACAGTTAAAGTGAATTCATGTTCATGGTGTGAACGTAAATCACCCAGTGTTCTACCATGATCTCTAGAGAGAGAAACACACACACACACACACACACACACACACACACACACACACACACACACACACACACGGACGCACGCACGCACGCACGCACGCACCACACACACACACACACAACACACCACACACACACACACACACACACACACACACACACACACACACACAAGAAGAAACTGGTAATCCGAATATTATCATTGCTGGTGACTTGGATTTAGTATTTACCCAGCTCAAGAATATGACAACTGAAGAAATGTTAACAATGCCAAAGCCAGGGAGAAAGTACTGAATTCATGTCTGAGTTTGAGCCACTGGATGTACAGTTTCAGCTTCAGTTTCATCAAGGAGGTGTCACTACGCGCGGACTAGTCCATACACGCTACACCACGTCCACTAAGTTTTGAGAGCACACTGCGCATGATTGAAAGCTGATTGATAAATGAATTGATAACTAAGATGAGAGAATTGAAGAAGAGGGTCTCGTGGCTACGACTTAGCCGATGTCTGACCTACGCATTAGCCCAACCTGCTGGTCAGACCTTGAGTGCCTACCTACCTAACATTGGTTGCGCCATTATTATCATTGTATGTGTGTGCAAGGAATGTACACATGTGTGCATATGGATTTGTGGGCACGGGCCTATGTGTGTACGCGAGCGCATGTGTGTGCGTGCATGATATGCGTGTATGCGTATGTATAAGTGTGTGTGTGTGTGTGTGTGTGTGTGTGTGTGTGTGTGTGTGCGTGGTGTGTGTGTGTGTGTGTGTGTGTGTGTGTGTGTGTGTGTGTGTGTGTGTGTGTGTGTACGCGTGTGTGCGCGCTTGTGTGTGTATGTGTGAATGTGTGTGTGTGTGTGTGAATGTGTGTGTGTGTGTGTGTGTGTGTGTGTGTGTGTGTGTGTGTGTGTGTGTGTGTGTGTGTCTTTGTATGTGTGCGCATGTGTTTGCGCGTGCGCGTTCATGTGTAAGTGTGTATGTGCGCACGCATGTCGGTGTGGATGTGCGCATGCACGCATGTGCATATGTGTGCGCGTAGGAGCGAGCGTAACCGTTGAGCACAGTTTAACCTGGACGTTCACTTAGTTTAACCTGGACGTTCACATAGTTTAGCCTGGACGTTCACATAGTTTAGCCTGGACGTTCACATAGTTTAACCTGGACCTGGACGTTCACATAGTTTAATATAACCTGGACGTTCACATAGTTTAACCTGGACGTTCATATAGTTTAACCTGGACGTTCACATAGTTTAACCTGGACGTTCATATAGTTTAACCTGGACGTTCACATAGTTTAACCTGGACGTTCACATGCATGCTCAGCAAAGACGCCTAGAAACTTTTGTTGGTTTAGAAAGTAGTAATCGTGAATGTAAGCAACTTTGATGTTATTCACGAATACTGTGGTGTGTCCATTCATTAATTACTGTAGAAGTCGTTTTTAACACAGCAAAAAAAGAGTCAAGAGTCTCTGGACATTCAACCCAAACTAATTAAAAGATAGCACTAAAGCGAAGTCTATATACAACAAAAAAGTTAAATACTAGTACGCAGCTTTGTCAAAGGAAACAGAAAACTTGAAACAAAGATGTAATGATTAGTGTCACTTTGCAGTATCAGAGGATCTGTTCTTTTAAGACATGCTACGGATGGAAATGAGAGCCAGAACAATGACGTACAGTGTCAATAAAAATGAAGATCCTTGGAGAAAGATAAAAGAAGAAAAAAGGAGCAAACTGATGAAAAAGAAAGACAAACCCTTGAGTGTAATTCACACCTTCACCGAACGGACCGAACATTCCTAAGGTAAGGTAAGGTAATGGTGTTTACAGCCCAGCCCACCGCAAAGGGCCATATCAAGGCTGTCACCGCGTTGAAGTCAACCCACAAGTCATTCATTCCCACAACCCTTTAAGATACACCTTCTAAAACAGCCGAAATTTTGTTAAAAATCTTTCTACTGTAAAATCTCAGATCAGATAAAAATGAATGTCAGTCTCCCTCAGAAATTTAAAGATCACATCATGTGGAACATTTCTGAACAAGGTTTTCATTCAGTCTGCTGTAAAATGTCATCATGCAAGTCCCAACACTCTAACAGAAAATGTTTCAATGTGAGTGGTACATGACATGGAATGCACCACGGAGCTTTTTCATTCTTTAAAAGGTACGAATGAATTAAAAAAAAACAAAAAAAAAAACGAATGGCCAGTATGCTGCCAACATAAAACCGTTTCTTCTTTGCGACCACCAGAGGTAGATGAGAGGAACTCTTTTAGGTTTGGACGGATCTGGAAAAGTTTGTTGTCCGTCTGTGTCTTCTCTGTGAGGTCTCTGACATAATCATTAACTTTCGGTTTCAAATCTGAGTAGGGGATAGATATGTTAGATAGTTTCCTTGTTGTGGCATTCTTGGCCAAACGATCAACCGCATCCTTTCCCCGAATGCTCACATGTCTGGTAAAAAGTTAAACGAAAGTTCAGAAGTTCAGGACGATGGAGGTTACGGCCAGCAATGGCCTCCAAAGCTGACAGCGAATCAGACAAAATCAGGAAGTCCTTGTTCGTAGCTGGAGATATTATCTTCAGTGCTAGAACCCAAGCTTTTTAGACGATGTCCTGCTCCACTGCTAACGGGACACCTGTTCTATGTTGGGAAATTTAAGCCTCATGAAGTTCACTTGTGTTCCTCCTCGACCAGATCCAGCTGGAACTCTTTTAGGCTGCCTCTGCCATTGCCTTCAGGGTTCTGGTCCTTGTCTTACCTGAAATCCCGAGCTGTTTCAGGAGGTCATAGGCTGATGAGCCAACAGATCCCCTTGCTCCAACTTCTATGACGAGGATCCGGGCCTGGAAGCCAGATTCATGTTTAACTATTGTTTGAACAAATCACATATCATTCTCCACTTAAACATCCTAATGCTCCGGCATCTGCCATGTATAAACCAACAAAAGGGCAAGCGTGCATGGATTGAACTGATGTGGGATAATGTAGTCTTAATTTTCAAAAAAAAAAAAAAAAAAAAAAAAAAAACCCAAAAAACAGACCATTTGTTCTTTTTTAAAACTCATGTGTGAATAGATACACCACTAAAATTATTGAAAAAAGGAGGAAGGCTGTTATGTGTGTGAGACAAATGGAGGGGAACCATGGAGGGATGTCAAGGCATGTAAATGTTAGCATGACATACCCAGCCAACCATGGAGGGATGTCAAGGCATGTAAATGTTAGCATGACATACCCAGCCAACCATGGAGAGATGCCAAGGCATGTAAATGTTAGTATGACATACCCAGCCAACCATGGAGAGATGCCAAGGCATGTAAATGTTAGTATGACATACCCAGCCAACCATGGAGAGATGCCAAGGCATGTAAATGTTAGTATGACATACCCAGCCAACCATGGAGAGATGCCAAGGCATGTAAATGTTAGCATGACATATCCAGCCAACCATGGAGAGATGCCAAGGCATGTAAATGTTAGCATGACATATCCAGCCCCAGGTTCAGTGCACGGTTTATATATTGAAGACATACTCCTTTCTTCTTCTTTTCTTTCTTTTTTCTTTCTTTCTTTCTTTCTTTCTTCCTTCTTCCTTTTCCTTCTTTCTTTCTTTCTTTCTTTCTTTCTTTCTTCCTTTCTTCCTTCCTTTCTTCCTTTCTTTCTTTCTTTCTTCCTTCCTTCTTCCTTCCTTTTCTTTCTTTCTTTCTTTCTTCTCTTTCTCTTTCTTTCTTTCTTCCTTCTTTCTTCTTCTTTCTTTCTTCTTCTTTCTTCTTTCTTTCTCTTCTTCTTCCTTCTTCCTTCCTTCCTTCCTTCCTTCCTTCTTTCTTTCTTTCTTTCTTTTCTTTTTCTTTCTTTCTTTCTTTCTTTCTTCTGTCTTCTTCCTTTCTTTCTTCTTCTTCCTTTCTTCTTTCTTCTTTCTTTCCTTCTTTTCTTCTTTCTTCCTTTCTTTCTTTTTCTTTCTTCGTTTCTTCCTTTCTTTCTTTCTTTCTTCTTCTTTCTTCTTCTTTCCTTCCTTTCTTTCTTTTCTTCTTCCTTTCTTTCTTCTTCTTCCTTTCTTCTTTCTTCTTTCTTTCTTTCCTTCTTCCTTCTCTTTTCTTTCTTCTTTCTTTCTTTCTTTTTTCTTTCTTTCTCCTTCCTTTCTTCTTTCTTCATTCCTTCTTCCTTTCTTCCTTCTGTCTCTTTCTTTCTTTTCTTTCTTTCTTTCTTTTTCTTTCTTCCTTTCTTTCTTTCTTTCTTTCTCTTCCTTTCTTCTTTCTTCCTTCTTCTTCTTTCTTTCTTCTTCCTTCTTTCTTCTTTCTTCCTTCTTCTTTCTTTTCTTCTTCTCTTTCTTCCTTTCTTTCCTTTCTTTCTTTCTTTCTTTCTTCCTTCCTTTCTTCTTTCTTTCTTTCTTTTTCTTCTCTTCCTTCTTCCTTTCTTTTTTCTTCTTCTTTTTCTCTTCTTTCTTTCTTTCTTTCTTCTTCCTTTCTTCTTCTTTCTTTCTTTTTTCTTCCTTCTTCTTTCTTTCTTCTTCTTCTTTCTTTCTTCTTCCTTTTCTTTCTTCTTCCTTCCTTTTTTTTCTTTCTTTCTTCCTTTCTTCTCTTTCTTCCTCTTCCTTTCTTGTCTTTTCTTCCTTTCTTTCTTTCTTTCTTCCTTTCTTTTCCTTTCTTTCTTCTTCTTCTTTCTTCTCTTTCTTCTTTCTTCTTCTTTCTTTTCCTTCTTTCTTTCTTTCTTTCTTCTTTCTTCCTCCTTTTTTCTTTCTTCTCTTCTTTTCCTTTCTTTCTTTTCCTTCCTTTTCTTCTTTCTTTCTTTCTTCTTTTCTTCTTCTTTCTCTTCTCTTTCTTTCTTTCTTTTCTTTCCTTTCCTTTTTCTTCTTTCTTTCCTTTTTTTCTTCTTCTCTTCCTTCTTCCTTTCTTTCTTTCTTTCTTTTTCTTTTCTTTCTTCCTGTCTCTTCCTTCTTTCTTTCTTTTTTTCTTTTTTCTTTTTTTCTTCTCTTCTTCTTCCTTTTCTTTCTTTCTTTCTTTCTTTCTTTTCTCCTTTCTTTCTTTCTTCTTTCTTTCTTTCTCTTTTCTCTTCTTTCTTCTTTCTTCCTTCCTTTCTTCTTTTTCTTCCTTCTTCTTCTTTCTCTTCCTTCTTCTTTCTTCCTTCTTTCTTCTTTCTTCCTTTCTTTCTTTCTTCTTCCTTCTTTCTTCCTTTCTTTCTTTCTTCTTCTTTTTCCTCTTCTTTCTTTCTTTCTTCTCCTTTTTTCCTTTCTTTCTTTCTTCTTCCTTTTTCCTTCCTTCTTTCTTTCTTTCTTCTTCCTTTCTTCTTTTTCTTTCTTTTTTCTTCTTCCTTCTTCCTTTCTTTCTTTCTTTCTTCTTCTTCTTTCTTCTTTCTTTCTTTCTTTCTTCTTCTTCCTTTCTTTCTTTTCTTTCTTTCTTTCTTCCTTCTTCTTCTTCTCTTTTTCTCTTTCTTTCTTTCTTTCTTTCTTTCTTTTTCCTTCTCTTTCTTCTTTCTTTCCTTTCTTTCTTCTTTCTTTCTTTCTTTCTTCTTTCTTCCTTTCTTCCTTTCTTTCTTTCTTTCTCTTCTTCTTTTTTCTTCTCTCTTTCTTCTTTTCTTCTCCTTCTTTCTCTTTTTCTCTCTTTTTCTTTTTTCTTTTTTTCTCTTTCTTCTTTCTCCTTCTTCTTCTTCTTCTTCTTCTTTTTCTTTTCTCCTTTTTTTCTTCTTCCTTTTTTCTCCCTTCTTTTCCTTTTTTTTTTTTTCTCTTCTTTCTTTCTTCTTTTTTTTCCCTCTCTTCTTCTCTTTTTCTTCTTTTCTTCTTTTCTTCTTCTTTCTTTTTCTCTCTTCCTTTTCTTCTTTCTTCTTCTTTCTTTCTCTTCTTCTTCTTTTTCTCTTCTTCCTTCTCTTTCTTTTCTTCTTCTTTCTTTCTCTTCCTTTCTCTTTCCTCTTTCTTTTTCTTCTCTCTCTCTCTTCTCTCTTTCTTTTCTTTTCTCTCTTTTTCTTCTTTCTTCCTTCTTTTCTCTTCTTTTTTTTCTCTTTTCCTCTTTCTCTCTCTTTCCTCTTCTTTCTTTCTTTTCTTTCTTTTTCTTTCTTTCTTCTCTTCTCTTCCTTTCTTTCTTTTTTTTCCTTCTTCTTTCTTCTTTCTTTCTCTCTTCTTTCTTCTTTTTTTCTTTCTCCTTTCCCTTTCTTTCTTCTTTTTCTTCCTCTTTCTTTCTTTCTTCTTCTTTCTTTCTTTCTTCTCTTCTTCTTCTTTCTCTTCTTTCTTCTTTCTTTTTCTTTCTTCTTTCTTTCTTTCTCTTTCTTTCTTCTCTCTTTTTTTTCTTCTTTCTTCTTTCTTCTCTTCTTTTCTTTCTTTTTTCCTTCCTTTCTTCTTTCTTTCTCTTCCTTTTTCTTTCTTCCTTTCTTCTTCTTCTTCTTTCTTTCTTTTCTTCCTTTCTTCCTTTCTCTTCTTTTCTTCTTCTTCTTTCTTCTTTCTTTCTTTCTTTCTTTCTTCTTTCTTTCTTCCTTCTCTTTCTTCTCTTCTTTCTTTCTTCTTTCTTTCTTTCTTCCTTTCTTTCTTTCTTCTTCTTTCTCTTCTTTTTCTTCTTCTTTCTTTTCTTCTTTCTTTCCTTTCTTTCTTCTTTCTTTCTTCTTCCTTTCTTTCTTTCTTCCTTCCTTTCTTTCTTTTCTTTCTTTCTTCCTTCTTTCTTCTTCTTCCTTTCTTTCTTCCTTTCTTCCTTTCTTCTTCCTTCTTCTTTCTTCTTTTCCTTTCCTTTCTTCTTTCTTCTTCTTCTTCTTTCCTTTCTTCTTTCTTCTTCTTTCTTCTTCCTTTTCCCTTTTTTCTTCTTTCTTTCTCTTCCTTCTTCTTTTTCTTCTTTCTTTCCTTTCTTCCTTCCTTTCTTTCCTTCCTTCTTCCTTTCCTTTCTTTCTGTGGTTTGTGTGTTTTTGAACTTTTATGCCGTGCATGTTTCAAATGTCGAGACGTTCGCTTCTTTATTCTTGCATCTACGCATTTTTCTTGTTGGAAGTCGACCCACCGTCCGTACATCTGACTACATAAAACATTGAGAGTAAACTATGGTAGGGAAAACAGACAAAGAAACAAGAACAAAAAAGACAAAAACAAACAAAAACAAACAAACAAAACACAAAAAAAAACCGGGAATCAATCGGAAACCCAAAATAAGTGCAAGGTCAATTAACCCGAAATAAATGCAAGTTCAATTAACATGTAATAAATGCAAGGTCAATTAACCCAACATAAATGCAATGTCAATTGACCCGAAGTAAATGCAAGGTCAATTAACCCGAAATAAATGCAAGGTCAATTAACCCGAAATAAATAAATGCAAGGTCAATTAACCCGAAATAAATGCAAGGTCAATCAATTAAACCGAAATAAATGCAAGGTCAATTTGAAATAGACCTTGCACTTATTGTCGCGTTTTCGAACAATACCCGTTTTTTTGTTTCCTGCTACGGTATGTTTTTATCTCTTATTTGTAAGAAAAAAAATGTGTTTGTGCGAAAATGAATAATAAAACTGTTCTAGCGAAAATGAATAAAACTGTTCTATAAGTTGATTTCGTACCCCATGAAAGTCCTCCCACCCCTCCCGAACGCAAACTGTTGTACTTTCATAACGTTCTCATACGTTTTTACCTTCCTCAATTATAATGGGAAAAAAAGATTTCAAAGGCATTCTTTAAATGGTTTAAGTTTTTGTTTTTTTTGTCTGCAGCGGCCTTACTTCTGAGAAGATTTGAACTGATATAAAGGGGAAAATACCAGAGACTTCGAACATGGTGTGTGTGTGGTGTGTGTGTGTGTGTGTGTGTGTGTGTTCTCTCTCTCTCTCTCTCTCTCTCTCTCTCTCTCTCTCTTGCGCTGCGCGTGTGTTGCGTGTGTGGTGTGTTTGGTGTGTGTGTGTGTGTGTGTGTGTGTGTGTGTGTGTGTGTGTGTGTGTGTGTGTGTGTCTGTGTGTGTGTGCATACGTACGTGCGTGTGTTTGCGTGCAAACGTGCGATGTGTTTCGTGTCGTGTGTGTCTGGCACACACACACACACACACACTCACACACACACACACACACACACACACACACCACCACCCCCACACACACACACACACACACACACACACAAACACACACCACATCCACCCCCACACACACACACACACACACCACCCCCCCACACACACACTCACACACACACACCACAACAACACACACACGCACGCACGCACGCACCGCACACACACACACACACACACACACACACACACACACACACACACACACACACACGCACAACGCACCAACCCACACACACCACACACACACAACACACCAACCACACACACAACACCACACACACACCACACAACACACACACACACACGCACACTACACACACACACACACACACACACAACACCATGTGTTACAACGTGTTGACAGGAAGCAAAAAGAGTTTTTGAAAAGAAAAACAAATCATTCAAAAAGAGAAGTCACTGAAAGGGCAAAAAAAGGAATTGGACAATGAGTAAGAGTTTTTAAAGAAAAGGAAAAGCAAGGAAAAAAACAAAGAAACAAAAACAGACAAAGATGACGACAGAAAATGGGGAATTTCTAGCAGAAAAGAAAGTGCATGTAAGGAAGGGGTACACTTTATGCTAAATGGGGTACATGGCCTTCGACTCAGCGTTGTCTTTCGTCTTGTAGTGATAGTCATTTTCATGAGCAGAGAAGCGCACAGTTTTTGAGGAAGCTCCGAGTAAAACTGCTGTCGGAAGTAATACCTTTGGCGAAACCATTGAAATTCAAAATGGCGCCCGTGAGTCACCATGACCTTTATCAGGGTGAGTTTTGATCAAGTCAAGGGGAGCATTATCGTAAAAAAAGTTGAATATGTAAACAAATTTAGACCCCCCAAAATATGACCGATGTGACCTTTGACGTAGCGAATTGAACGAACGACATAAATAACAATTAATTCTCAAAAGTCATCGCCAGCTAACATAGACAAATAAATAACAAGACAAAACACGACGCGTTTCGACCTCTTAGGTCTTCTCTAGGCAAAATAAACAACACTCAGGACAACGAAAATGAAGAACGAGCAATCCTTTATCTTCTGAAATTCGGCGCAAGTTGGGCGTTGAATTTGAGAAGATAAGTGACTGCCTGAAGAAGACCTAAGAGGTCGAAACGCGTCGTGTTTTATCTTGTAATTCGTTTGTCCATTTTAACTGGCGGAGTTATTTCAAATACCGTTCAAAATGTGTTTCAATTTCCGCCTGTAGTCATCTCACGTTGCAACAAAATGACAATTAATCAGTAAGGGCAACCAATACTTCAAGTTGTAGAGAAATCCAAACATTAGAACTTTGATTTAGGGGGGAAAAAGCCGTGGTTGTAAACAAGCTATGATTTGACCTTGACCATACATCTGACAATTAGACTTTTATGGTCCAGTGTTTTGAAAGACGAGGCGCCATCTGACTAAGCTGGCTTGAAATCGGCAGCGTCCGAGATACAGCTTTTCACACACACACACACACACACACACACACACACACACACACACACACACACACACACACACACACACACACACACACCACTAGTGTTGGCTCTCACAGGGTGCTATTATAGTTTTTTCTTTCGTGGACCAATTTGACAACAATTACTCTCTCTCTCTCTCTCTCTCTCTCTCTCTCTCTCTCTCTCTCCAACAACAACAACAACAACAACAACAACACACACACACACACACACACACACACACACACACACACACACACACACACACACACACGCACGCACGCACGCACGCACGCAAACACACACATGCATGCACACACACATACCGTGCCCATAACACACACACACACACACACACACACACACACACACACACACACACACACACACACACACACACACACACACACAACTTGTTCATTAAAACTTACGTCTTCCCTAACCGTTCAAAATGCTAAAATGACCCCCCCCCCCTCCCCCTCTTTGCAAAATCGAATAATTCCTTGGGTCCAAACTATTTCAGACCTAAATCCCTTCTAGAAATTCTGACCAAACTCATCGAAAGATACACACAGGTAGAGAAAAACAGGTTTTGTTCCACCCACTCCAATCTGGATTCTGATATAATCTTTTTCACCACACAACATTATTATGAACATGAAACCTTAGGGTGTTAAATATGAATAAAGTACAAATAACTGGAGCTGTACTTCTGGACTTCAAAGGGGCTTTTGATCCTTCTGATCGTCCTATTCTTTTAAAGAAATCTATTTGAATCATTCCTCAACAGTGTCATTGTTCCAGCCAGACTTAAATGACAGGTCTCACTGTGTGTTGCATAATGGCAAAGCCTCCTCTTCAGATTTTGTCAGACACGGAATCTTACAAGGTTCAGCGCTAGGTTCCCCGCTTTTTCTGTATCTCCATCAATGACTTATTATCATCCATATCAGATGAGAAAGCCACGAATGATTCATATGATGACTATTCATCAACAAATGGTAGTAATCTACAAAGAGAAGTATCTCACAAGAAAAATCCAGGCATGATGTAAGACTGGTGTAATTTAAACTCAACAGCAATACACCCAGCAAGAGCCAAATTTATGGTTATAACAATTCGCCAAAAAGCTCCAGTTAACTCCTTTTTTTCTAAAACGTCATTTGAGCGCTGCTTCTACAAACAGATAGGCGAGTATCGTGTATTAGGTGTAAAGATAGACTAGAAATTTTAAAAGGAATTTAAATTAAATCCACCAGATAAGAGGGACCAACAAATCACAAGACAAAACACGTCGTGTTTTGACCTCCAAGGTCTTCTTCAGACAAGATTAACAACATTCAGGACAAGAACAAGCCATCATTTTTCTTCTCAAATTCACTGCAAGATGGGCATTGTATGAAAACGAGGTCGTTGGGAAGGAGAGAATGCGAGTTAAAATAGTAATGATGATAATGATAATGATAACAATAATAATAACGATGATGATAAAGATAAAGATAAAGATATGCAAAAAAATAACAGAAGATTACACAACTTTTGGTGATAATATGACGATGGTAGTCGTAGTCGTAATAATAGGAGGGGAGGAAGGAGAACCGTTAGAGGATTATCGAACAGTATGGTTGTAGTGGCAACAGTGTTAGTGGCGATGATGATGGTGATGATAATAGTAATGATGATGGTGATGATGATGACGGTAACAATGATAATAATGGTATTAATTATGGTAATAATAAGAATAATCATCATAATATTGATATTAACAACAACGACAACAACAACAATCATAATGATAATAATAATATTGATAATAATACACTAATAATAATAATTCACACGATATAAAATATGATAATGAACCCATTATCTGGTAGCAACCATAAGCCTTTGTATAGACGAAAGTGCATTGATGTCAAAACATCTGTCAAATTACAGAGTAACACACGAGTAATGCATCACACTGAACGTCACGAGAAATAAGAGCATCTATGGCAAGTTCGGTGTACACATTGTTTGTGTGTGGGGAGGGGGGGGGGGGCGCATGTGTGTGTGCGTGTGTGTTAAGTGTGTGTGTGTGTGTGTGTGTGTGTGTGTGTGTGTGTGTGTGTGTGTGTGTGTGTGTGTGTGATAGAGAGAGAGAGAATGAGAGAGACAGAGAGAGACAGACTGACAGCAAACAGATAGACATACATACATACAGACGGACAGACAGACAGATACACAGAGAGAGAGAGAGAGAGACAGACAGACAGACAGACAGACAGACAGACAGAAAGACCAGAGAGAGAGAGAGAGAGAGAGAGACACACACACACACACACACACACACACACACCACACACACAGAGAGAGAGAGAGAGAGAGAGAGAGAGAGAGAGAGAGAGAGAGAGAGTTATATAAGATTGATTGAAAGGTTTCTTGGAGGGAGGAATTTCTGGAAACTGACCCACTTTGGGAACATTTGGTCTGTTCGTTATCTCATTTTGCGAGTTCGCACGCACGCACGCACTGAGAGAGAGAGAGAGAGAGAGAGAGAGAGAGAGAGAGAGAGAGAGGAGAGAGAGAGAGTTATATAAGATGGATTTTTCTATGTTAAACAACTATTTCAATCAGAAGGAACTGCCCAGATCACTTTCAAAATAGTTCCTGAAATGCACTGTACACTGGAACGTGGCAGGAACAGAAAGGTGTCTTGGAGGGAGGGAATTTCTGGAAAGCTGACCCACTTTGGGAACATTTGGTCTATTCGTTATCTCACTTCGCGAGTTCGCACGCGCGGCACGCACTGAGTAAGAGAGAGAGAGAGAGAGGGGGGGGGGGAGAGAGAGAGAGATAGACAGACAGACAGAGACAGACAGACAGACAGAGAGATAGACAGACAGGCGGACAGACAGACAGACAGACAGACGGACGGACGGACAGACAGATGGACGGACAGATGGACACAGACAGACAGACAGAAAAAAGAGAGAGAGAAAGAGAGAGAGAGAGAGAGAGAGAGAGACAGACAGACAGACAGACAGACAGACAGAGACAGACAGACAGAGAGATAGACAGTCAGACAGACAGACACACAGACAGGCACACAGAGACAGAGGCAGAGATTACATTCACTTATCCATTTTACACTCTCTGATTGTGAAAGTGTCGTTTATCATCAATTTTGGTCTGTGGTCTGCCGTATCTCTCGACCTGTTCAGTGACAACCAGTGAGTGCCAGCTAACCTCTGATTTAATCTGCACTCCCGACTGTGAAGAATAAACAGTAGCAGGCAAGAAGGTCCAGAGGCAGGCAGCATGCAACCGAAACATGCTCAAAACAGAATATTTCCTTTGTCTGAACATGGAATTGAGTATAAAGCTGTGATGTCTGTCCTCTGCAGTGTTGGGGAGATATTGATAAAACTCTGCAGAACCCTTACCCCCTCCCTCCCTCCCTCTCTCTCTACATGTCTTCAGCTCCAACAAAAGATGTTCGAAATGTTTCGTATAAGGCATTGGAATTTAGAGAAACGGCAACCTCTTGAAAGTTCTCTTGGTGTCGTCAACTCCAACAAAACATGTTCAAAATGTTTCGTTCTTTTCGTATAAGGCACTGGAATTTAGAGAAACGGCAACCTCTTGAAAGTTCTCAATGATTCTGTGTATTGATGTACTTTGCTACATGCCGCGTACATTTGTTTTAAATGTACTATATCCACCATACCCCTTGACAAGGGGGCTAGGCCTGCGTGAATAGACCATCCGAATCTCTCTGTCTCTCTCTGTCTTTCTGTCTGTCTGTCTGCCTGTCTGTCTGTCTGTCTGTCTGTCTGTCTGTCTGTCTCTCTCTCTCTCTCTCTCTCTCTCTCTCTCTCTCTCTCTCTCTCTCTCTCTCTCTCTCTCTCCGGTGGTGTATTCATGTGCACCTTCGTGCAGTTTTACTTAGCATAAAACATTAAATAGTGTAGTGACATGATTCTTCTCAAACTATGTCATCTTTTTCCCCGCAGGTTCATTATCACTGAATGTGGCACAAGTCCATGAGGTGAAGATGATTGCTCTAAAACATTGCTGTCAGCTTTAGACGCCAGAGACGTGAATTTAATGATACGTGTGTGTTCCTACATCGTTCTCCTGAAAGGCGATGGCAGTTAGGTCTTCTTCCTGCTATTTATATTCTTTGAAATTCTGTCATAATACTTGTGAATGTGTCATTATTATTTTGGTGACATTATGCTGCCTCACATAATTGTGTGTGTGTGTGTGTGTGTGTGTGTGTGTGTGTGTGTGTGTGTGTGTGTGTGTGTGTGTGTGTGTGTGCTGTGGTGTGGTGTGGTGTAGTATGGTGTATTTTGGTGTGGTGTGTTATGAGTGTGTGTGTGTGTGTGTGTGTGTGTGTGTGTGTGTGTGTGTGTGTGTGTGTGTGTGTTTGTGTGTGTGCGCGAGTAAGTGCGCGCGCCTGTGTGCGCGTGTGTAAGAGAGAGAGAGAGAGAGAGAGAGAGAGAGAGAGAATACGAATACGAATACGAATACGAATATACGAATACGAAATTTAATGATTAGGCCTACAGCCCATATCATGGGAGTTGAGTTCCAAGTACAATATGACAACAATTATTGTGTAACATGTCGAACATTAGACACACTATCAGAACATGTTCACCAATGGGAAAGCAAAAGTACATGCTAGAATACCAGATGAATTGAAACTGGTTTGCAATTCTTTTAAATCAGGAAAAGCCGTCTCAATTGCAATGATTTGAATATAAATGTTGCTAGATTATTTATTACGATACTATTCTGGTTTGCCAAAAGCATTGATAATCTAAAACATGATGGGTATTTATAGAACTTGGTGGGAATATACTGTTCCCTTAGTTCCTTATATTTCGGACATACTAAAATGAAGTGTATTTCCGTTTCTCTAACAAAACAAAATGGGCAGTTCAAATTTTCTCCTGAAACATTTTGACAATGTCGTAAACGATGAGGTCTCAATGATGAGACACCAAGTCTTAATCTAGTCAAAGCATTTCGCACAGGAACATGTTTTACTGTAGTTAGATGAAAACTAATAGATAACTCCGAATTGAATGAACAATAAAAAGAGAATCTATCTCTTGTTGTTATGTCAAAATGCCATTCCTGCTTATAACACTCTATTAGTCTATTTTTAAAGGTTGATATGAACAAATTGCAGTTTCCGACACCTTGGCTTTCCCAAACGTGTCCAAAACCATAACGATATAAAATATTCCGCATGGAGGACACCCAAGTTTCTTTATCTTGATTCTGCAGAGTTAGTAACATGTTATATGCTTTAAGTGGTAACCTATTCAGAGGCATTCTCAGAATGCGTAACCAATATTTCAGGCATTTAACATAAACATTTACAAAAAGTGGATATCGTCCAGTCTCACCATAAGCTAGTATATTTGAAGAATGTATTTTTATATTGAGAAACCTTTTTAAAGAAAAAAGATGAACAGATTCAATTGGCTGAAGATTTGTTCTTATACCCCATATCTCAGCCCCATACGTCAGCATGGGCTGTATTTGGCCATCAAACAGTTTGAAAAATACTGCAGGAGACGAATTACCAATTGACCATAAAATACGAAATATTGCAATTACCCCTTTTTTTGCACGACTGGACAAATCCAAAAGAGAATGTGTATATGACAGACGGGTAGAAAGGAATATACCTAAATATTTATACATATTTACAATCGAAAGTGTTTCATTTCCATATTTCCACCTTTCACGAATAGAAACATAACCACCATTTCTAAATATAACAATATTAGATTTCTCTAGGTTCACAATTAGTCCTAATCGCTTGGACACATTCCACAAGATATTTAGTTGAGTTTGTAATCCGTTTATAGTATCTGAAACTAGCACAACGTCGTCTGCAAAGAGGAGGATTAAAATTTCTGTGAAATCGGGATTAAGTTGAACACCATGCTTTCCTGTTCGTGTAATTTCTTCAGCTAAATGATTAATAAAAAGAGAAAATAAAACAGGACTACATATTTCTCCTTGTTTAAGGCCAAGAGGGCACATAAATGTTTCTGAAACATCTCCTCCTACTCTAACCCTAGCTTTTACAACATTATACATGCTCTTTATTGCATTGAACATTTTACCCCTTATCTTATTTTTCTTCAAAACAATCCAAAGCCTTTCCCTTATCACCGAATCGAACGCCTTCTTAAAATCTATGAAAGCAACATACAATTTCTTGCGTTTAACTAACTGCTTTTGAACTAACGCTGTTAAAGTAAAGATCTGATCAATAGTACTGTAATGTTTTCGAAAGCCGGCTTGGGTTTCATGAATTAATTCTTTTTGTTCTATCCAGTTTGAGAGTCTTTTATTTAAAATAAAACTATAAATTTTACTACTTATATTCAGCAAGGATATACCTCTATAATTATCTGGGACAGCAGTATCACCTTTTTTATGTAATGGTTGGATTAAAGACTCCATCCATACATCAGGGTATGAACCAGACGTGAAAAGAAAATTGAAGTATTTAACAAGAAATTGTATTATTTGTGTTGACGGGTTTTTGAAAAATTCACCGATTATACCATCTGGTCCCGAAGCCTTACCCTTTTTTAGTGCTGTTATAGCTTCCAAAACTTCATCATTATTTATGTCTCGCTCAAGAATATCTATATTATCATCTTCTAAAGCTTCAATAATATCGTCATCAACCTGTTCCCCACCATGGAAACCAACATCATCATTACTATCATAGCCATCAATGTCAAAGGAATCAATATCGTTACCATCAACAGGCAGTGAATTGAATACATTGTTGAAATGATTATACCACTCCTCTTTAGTAATTTCATTTGAAGCGGAAGATTTTGAAACATAAGACTTCACAGTAGCCCAGAAAACTTTCGGATCATTCATTTTTTCTTGTAGCGTCAACAGCACCCTCTCCCTGTGTCCAGCTGCTTTATCTCTTAACAAGTATTTATATTGTTTTCTTTTCTCACAATATGCCAGTCTATCCGTGTCATCGTGTGTCCTATTAAAAACTCTCAACTTTCTCCTTAGAAATAATCTACTTTGTCTACATTCCAGATCGTACCAAACCTGCTTTTTGTCCCTACCTGTTGTTACAGTCTTCTTCATACACCGTCCAGCTATATATAAACCCTCATTAAACTTTGTCAAAGCGGCGTTGATATCATAATCAACGAGTTCAATTGCTTCATTGATGTGGTTTTTAAGCTCATCAGAATCTAAACACAAATAAAAGTCTTGACTAAAATCTTCATTCCAAACATACTTAGAATAAGATTTACCTTTAGGCTGAACTCTTTCTGGAATCTCAGCAATAGCGGTAGTCAACAACTCCAAAACTACTGGCATATGTTTAGACTCAATTCTGCTCTGAACTTTCAGCGACGAACACAAGGACAAAAGGCTGCTCGACATCAAGAAATAATCAATAACACTACAACCAGATGAAGCCACATATGTAAAATTCCCATGTGCATCACCCACTACAGTTCCATTTAGTATTGAAAAACTAAACTGTTCACAGACATTAATGAGATACCTTCCAAAACTGTTCACGACATGATCCATAGAATGTCGACTAGGATAGTTTGAATTAACATGGGTCACAGAAGAGTTATCAAAAAAGTCATCAGGGATAATGTCATCATGAGGGTATTCGGTACCAGTCCTAGCATTAAAATCACCAAACAAAATAAATTGAACATCGCCAAGCAGTTCAAGAACATCCAAAATACACTGTTCAATTAGTGCAACACCATTAGTTATCTCCGTATCTTTGTAGTATGCCGAGTCAGTCGGAGGGAGATATGCACCCAATAAAATAATGTCAGAGTGTGAATTAAATAAACGTTTAGATAACTTCAAAATAACTACATTATCATATTCCATTTCTATACATTCAATATAAGCAGTTAGTTCCTTTCTGACTAATAGCACAACGCCGCCCGAGAGGCGGGCAGTGACAGAGTCAGTCAGTCTGACAGCCGGTGTAACATAGGCTTTATGCTGGGGAAAACACTGTGAAGAAAACGTCTGAGAAAAAGTTTCCACCAGCAAAGCAAAGTCAAAATTTCCAATAAAAGATCGCATATCAGGTTCATAAATACGTGCCAGTCCCTCAATGTTATAAGTCAAAAAAGTTAACCGTTCATTTTGAAAACTTCCTTGCTTGTGGTCGAAAACGTCATCATCCACATCATTTGCATTATCATGGTCATAATCAATAATGTCACTAACATCAGAAGAAAAATCACTATTATGATTCCTATTCCTGTCGTCACCAATAACATGACTGACATGATTGACTACATTGCTTTCAACAATAACATCACCACAATCATGACTTATGACGCTACCACCATCATAACTAACAACATGACTGAAATCACAACTATCATGACTAATTACATCACTGACATCAACACCATCATGACCAACAACATGACTGACATCACACATACCATGACTAACAACAACACTGGCATCCCCCTCATCATGACTAATGACGTCACCAACATCCCCACCCTCATGACCAATGATATCACTGATATCCCCAAAATCAT
>CM065739.1:7906421-7913921 GCA_033310375.1 Conus canariensis
AAGTCTCTGCGCAAAGGCATTGGTATATAACAGCACTTCTCTAAGTCTCTGCGCAAAGGCATTGGTATATAACAGCACTTCTCTAAGTCTCTGCGCAAAGGCATTGGTATATACAGCACTTCTCTAAGTCTCTGCGCAAAGGCATTGGTATATAACAGCACTTCTTAAGTCTCTGCGCAAAGGCATTGGTATATAACAGCACTTCTCTAAGTCTCTGCGCAAAGGCATTGGTATATAACAGCACTTCTCTAAGTCTCTGCGCAAAGGCATTGGTATATAACAGCACTTCTCTAAGTCTCTGCGCAAAGGCATTGGTATATAACAGCACTTCTCTAAGTCTCTGCGCAAAGGCATTGGTATATAACAGCACTTCTCTAAGTCTCTGCGCAAAGGCATTGGTATATAACAGCACTTCTCTAAGTCTCTGCGCAAAGGCATTGGTATATAACAGCACTTCTCTAAGTCTCTGCGCAAAGGCATTGGTATATAAACAGCACTTCTAAGTCTCTGCCAGCATTGGATACACACTTCCTAACTATAAACTCCATTCTCGTGACCAGAGCAAAGCCACTAGTAAACAACTGTGTTTGATAGAGAGTGAAGTAAGTGAAAAAAGTAAACCAAGAAAAATGTGATTTTCTTAGTCAGCATTTTGTCCACATGGCTTCATTTACAACTTACAGAAACTATACTTTTTTCTAATCACTAACTACAATACAAATCAATATAAAAAGGAAGTAATAAAACACACACACACACACACACACACACACACACACACACACACACACACACACACACACCACACAAAGCGAAGATTTTACAGATCTTTTTGAACAGTTTTGGTGTGTTTTAGACGGTGTAGTTTAAAGAGTTGTATGAATGAGGGGTTTTCGTTTGCTTGTTTGTTTTGTTTGTAATGTTTGTTTGTTTGTTTGCTTTCGTTTTTTGTTTTTTGTTGTTTGTTGTTTTTGGTTCTGATATGACTTGTGAGTTGACTTCAACACGGTGATAGCCCTGATATGGCCCTTTGCGGTCGGCTGGGCTATACCAACATTATCTTAACTTACACAGTTTCAGTTTCATCAAGGAGGCGTTAATGCTGAACATTACCTTACACACACACACACACACACACACACACACACACACACACACACACACACACACACACACACACACACACACACACACACACGCGCGCGCGCGCAAACGCATGCACGCACGCACGCACGCACGTACGCACGCACGCACGCACGCACACACATACTCACTCAATAATTATTAAATAAATAGAAACAAAATACAGAAACAAGCAAATCAATTAATCAAATACAGAAAGCAAACATAGAATGCTCATTATGGAACTGAAATTGTTATCATTTCATTATTTTAAAAAAAAACATATAATGCTCATTAAGGGACAGAAATTGTTATCATTTTACCATTATAAGTAGTAGTAGTAGTAGTAGTAGCAGCAGCAGCAACAGCAGCAGCAGCAGCAGTAGTAGTACTAGTAGTAGTAGTAGTAGTAGTAGTAGTAGTAGTAGTAGCAGTAATCACAGTAGTAACATGATGCTGATGTTGATAATGACAATGCTGATGATGATGATCATGAGGATGATGATCATGATGAGTATCTTTTGGTGTCTTTGTTTCATTTTGTTTAATTACCTTACGTATGCGTTTTGGAGTCGTATTTGTAATGAATGTGTGATTTTGTTTAGAAATAGAATATGATTCATTAAAAAGTAACTTAACAATGTTTTCCTTGTAAAAGATATTCTAAACGAAAGTGGTGATTTTTTAAGCTGGGAGGATTTCTGCAGAAAATATAAAATAAATGTGAACTATCTACGTTACGTCAGTTGTTTACAAGCAATAAAAGAATACATGAGAATAAGAGGTATCAAAATAGACAGCAACGTTGGATATCAACATCCAACAGCACTTCAAATAGTATGCAGTGTAAAAAAAAGGTTCAAGATTATACTATAATCATCTTCTAAAAATGCAGACAATTTTTGATATAAAACCGTTTGAGAACTGGTAGAAAAAAAATTGGATACTTTGGTTGACTGGAACGTGGTTTTAAAGTTGGCTAATAAAATAAAAGAAATAAAACTGAAATGGTTTCAGCTAGGAATTTGTCATAGAATCCTTGTTACAAATGTTGTTTTGAAACAAATGGGGGTAACTAAAAATGATAGATGTACTTTTTGTAATAGCAAACGAGATTCTATCCACCACTACTTATGGCTATGTACTTACTCTAAAACTTTCTGGCAAAATCTGGAAATGTTACTTAAACAGAAAACCGCACACCATGTGCGCATGTCATTTAACGTTGAACTAATATTGTTTGGCACTGATGAAATAACTCAAACGGACGAAATATTCGATATTATTATACTATGGGCAAAATATTTCATCTACAAATGTAGATTTAATCAAAGTAAGCCTAAACTAAATTTTTTCGTAGAAGATTTAGTTTTTCAGCAACTTTTTTTCCTCCCCACACTTTCGTTTTATTCCATTTTACTATCCTTCACTGGCTGCTTTGGGGTGCTGTTGGATTCTTTTTTAACCCTTGGTGGTGAGAACACCACAGAATTATGGACTGTGGTGCGTCTCTATTTGACACCAAGAGCGCAGACACAATCAGCCGTGTCTCCCTGATGAGTCCGATCCAGCGGACGAAAGGCCTAGGAGCAGGCAATACAAATAGATCTGCCTTCAAGAGGGATCATGATGGTTCCCTCGGGCAGCTAGTGAAGGATTTCTCATATTTATAATATATTTCCCCCATTTTCTTCATCTTCATTTTTTTTTTCCTCTCTAAAAGTTCAAATCTTTGCGAAGTCATTATTATAATGACCGAAGAATTGTTAGCCTGCACTTGTTTTCCCCCACTACTTAATTGTTCAGCATAATATTATTTGGTCAATCAGTGGGAGATTGCATCTCTTAGGAGATCCAAGTAAAGGTTGTCCTGCACAATTCTTAGCCACTGACATTGCTTGAGTTATTGAACAGCAGAGCTGACCACTCAGACTGTTCCATATCTTTTGATCTCCCTTGTATCCTTGAATGGATCCTCAGGCATAGGCTCAAAGATTGTCCCCTACATTTTATACTGTTTGCATAATGCTTTTAGTTTTTCAGCAACTTTTTTTCCTCCCCACACTTTCGTTTTATTCCATTTTACTATCCTTCACTGGCTGCTTTGGGGTGCTGTTGGATTCTTTTTTAACCCTTGGTGGTGAGAACACCACAGAATTATGGACTGTGGTGCGTCTCTATTTGACACCAAGAGCGCAGACACAATCAGCCGTGTCTCCCTGATGAGTCCGATCCAGCGGACGAAAGGCCTAGGAGCAGGCAATACAAATAGATCTGCCTTCAAGAGGGATCATGATGGTTCCCTCGGGCAGCTAGTGAAGGATTTCTCATATTTATAATATATTTCCCCCATTTTCTTCATCTTCATTTTTTTTTTTTTCTCTCTAAAAGTTCAAATCTTTGCGAAGTCATTATTATAATGACCGAAGAATTGTTAGCCTGCACTTGTTTTCCCCCACTACTTAATTGTTCAGCATAAGAAGATTTGAAAAGAAACTATCGTATTGAAAAAAAAAAAAAAAAAAAAAAAATATATATATATATATATATATCCGAAATGCGCCTGTTGGAGTTTGAAAGAAAATGGGCACCTTATTCAGGTCTGCTTGATGAGTAAATGCCAAATTCTTTAAAAAATATGCCTTAAAAAGTGGAAATCGCCACAAAACCAAGGTTGTTGTCCACTTTTTTTTTAAACATGTATATTGACTTATTTATGTCAATTATACTCAGCAATTAAATATAAGCGGTACACATAAGAAACAACAACTTCAAATAAAAGCTCCTGGTATTTTTGTTGTTGTTGTTGTTCCATAATGTTTCCTCAATACTAAGTAACAACCGGCAAGAAATAGTCGGACATCCATAAGCATTGTAAAAAGATAGGGAAGGGTGTGCATATGAATGGAGAGTGGGATTAAAGAGAGAATGAGACTTAAAGTGAAGTTTGAGTGTAAAGGAAGGGAGGGAGGGGGGAGGGGGGGGAGGGGAGGGAGGAAGAAAGAAAGAAAGAGAAGGGGAAAAAAAAGAGAAAAAACTTGTGAAAATGAGCAACTCCTGAAATCAATTGAAATGATGTATCAAAGCAATGTATGGTGACTATTTTTTTCTGTTCATATCATTGACATTGTCACCGATGTTAAATTCCATATTCGTGGAAATTACTGGAATATGCATGCGTTTAATGTGCCTAAGTTGTATTCGAGCAAAGAGAAAGTAATGCAAGGGAGGAGAACAATTGAAATTAAAAAGGAAAAGACGGGGGCAAAAACAAAACAAAAGAGAAAACATGGGTGCATGTGTAGGTATATGTTTATACGTGCTTGTTTTTGTTTGTTTGTTTTTTTTTGTTCTATTTTTCACAATAGCTAGAAATATTTATGTATTATCAGTCTAATGTATGTGTGAAAATCTCTGCGCACTGTCCTCTTTATGCGCATATGTATTTCTCCTGTTAGCTGAATAAAGCGTGTTTCTCTGGGGGGAAAAAAAGTAATAGTGTGGACAAGTTGCAAGGTGAAAACCAGTCGTATGGACATCTATGTATTGACGATGGTGTGTTTCGAGACTGTTCTATATTGTATGTCTGCAATTCCAAACTCATATGGTGATGTATTCAGAGATGATTGTTTATGGTATGTATATAAATCCAAAGTGATCTGCTGGTTACAAGAAAAACACGAGCGGTTCACACACACACACACACACACACACACACACACACACACACACACACACACACACACACACACACACACACACACACACACACATAAAACACACACACACACACACACACACACACACACACACACACACACACACACACACATACATACATACACACACATGCTCGCACGCACGCACGCACGTACGCACGCACGCTCACACACACACACACACACACACACACACACACACACACACACACACACACACACACACACACACACACACACACATACATACATACACACACATGCTCGCACGCACGCACGCACGTACGCACGCACGCTCACACACACACACACACACACACACACACACACACACACACACACACACACACACACACACACACACACACACACCAGTTGTTAAACAAATGAAAACAAAATAACAGAAACAAGCAAATGAATTAATCAAACAGAGGAAACAAACATAGAATGCTCATTAAAGGGATTGAAATTGTTATCATTTTAGTAGTAGTAGTAGTAGTAGTAGTAGTAGTAGTAGTAGTAGTTGTAGTAGTAGCAGTAGTAGTAGTAGTTCTAGTAGTAGTAGTGGTAGTTGATAAATAAAGTAGTAACATGGTGATGAAGTTGATAACGGCGATGATGATGATGATGATCATTATGATGATGATCATGATGAGTCTGTTTTGTTGGTGTTGTTGTTATTGTTTTATTACCTTACGTGTGCGTTTTGTAGTCCTTATTTAGAATTTGTGATTTTGTTTTGAGATGAAATATCATTTATTTATGAACAAAATAGTGTGGATAACTAGAAAGGTGAAAACCAGTCGTATGGATTTCTACGTATTGACGAGGAGTGTGTTTGAAGACTGTGTTTTTTGCGTGTATACAGCTCCAAACTGATATGCTGGTTAAAGGAAAAAGCCATGCGCGTTTCACACACGCACGCACGCACACACACACACACACACACACACACACACACACACACACACACACACACACACACACACACACACACACACACACACAACGGAAATGAAATGATCGGGAATCTTCACAAATAATTGTATCGATACGGCTTAAACAGCTTGCTTACATCATTCTAGCCATTATATTTATATTGCCGTCAAAAATAAGACAAAACTCCCAGCATACGCAAAACCAGTAGAAGAATCGAGCAAAACGTACGTGTGTAGCTTGCCATTCATCCTGCCACTGAAACACACACACACACACACACACCACACACACACACACACACACACACACACACACACACCAAAGAGAGAGAGAGAGAGAGAGAGAGAGAGAGAGATAAGAGAAGAAGGAGAGAGAAGCAAGAAAAAGATAGGAACAGAGGAGAGAGAGAGACAGAAATGAGACAAAAAGTGAGAGACACAGGGAGAGAGAAGAGAGAGAGATGAAACAGTGAGAGAGTGAAGATAGAGGATGAGAGTTAGTGACAGAGAGAGAGAGTTTAAGTGAAAAGGCAAAACTAGCAGTGTAAAAAAAAGTTTATACATTTCTACAAACTGATCTTTTTCAGTGATGAACATGCTTATGTAGTTCACTTCAAAAGTGGAGTGACATCAATGGGTCGATGCTGAAAGGCTTTCCTTCCCGACAGAGATGAAATCACCAATGATGCAGAGTCTGAACATCATCTTTGATGACTGTCTCTCATCAATGTTAGTCGTACCAGAGAGAACATCCAGTAGTTATCAAACGCATAGGGAATATAGCTACATGATCTAATATATATATTAGTTGTGCAATTGTTGTTATTTGTGTGAGTGGGGGGGGGGGTATAAACAAAACATCACACACACACACTACAACATTTTATATTTAGAAATATATATTGATATATTAAAATTTGTATATATATTAAAATGCTGAACAATTATATATATATATATATATATATATTATATATATATATATATAATTGACTCATAAATTCTTCACTCTAAGACATAAGAGCAAGTTTTGTTTTGTAATTGAATATTTCTTGCAGTCTTTGCAACACCAAGCTGCTCTGTAAGTTGCTGGAATGGTGCTCGGTTACTTATCCTTGGAATTTATTAGTCAATTATAATTTAGTCCCTTGCGGATTCATTCCAAGAACTGGCCCTCAGCACTTGTGTCTTAAGACGTTATATTTTTATATTTTCTACTTTTCACTAGAAAATGTAGCTTGTTTTGCTCTTTCATGATTTTCTTTTTTCTTCTTAGGTGGTACCTTTGGTTGTTTTTTTTTGAAAACTCAACAAACATACTATGGTATTGCACACCAGCCTTATTCTGGGATAGCATTCTTCTTAAAACCGAAAAGGCAGGAGTTAAGTTACCACTTTCCGCGGTCACTGAGGAGAAACAATCAGGTTTCGAAATACGGTATCTGACCAGGAGTTATGTGTTAGTGAGTTTCCTCCCCATTGGAGATGTCTCTTCCTTGGAGACTATAAGCTTGCTGAAGACTCATTTGAGAAGCATTTATTATTCCCCCTCACCCTCTCAAGCACATACTGTTAGTTAGGCAGAATTAACTGTCACTGCAGATATGAATGCTTATTTCCCCCTATTTCTTCACTCTAAGACATAAGAGCAAGTTTGGTTTTATAATTGAATGTATATATATATATATATATATATATATATCCACCTGCCTATCTATCAA
>CM065739.1:7936421-7943921 GCA_033310375.1 Conus canariensis
ACCCAGCGTACAACGTAAATAGAACTAATACGAGTACCAGTTGGTTTTCATTGCGCGCGCGCGCGCGCGCATGAGTATGTATGTGTTACGTGGGTGCAGAGTGGATGAAAGTGGAGGGAAGAGTGGATATTAACAGTGGGGAAATGTTGCGAGGTCATCGTCTACAGAGAGAGAGAGAGAGAGAGAGGGGGGGGGGGGGGGGTGCGTGGTTGACCACGCTTTCAACGCTTTCGCTGTGATGGTTTCCGCCCAGCGCTCTACCTTTTTTTTTTTTTAGGGGGGGGGGGGGGGGGTCTATGTTTTCTAACGTTTCTACTACAACAAAGCGTTGCTGACCCAGCAAAGCTTCTCTAATTCACAAGCAGGCCTATACATGTCATAGGTTTTTGTTGTTGTTTTTCGCTCTGCTCTGTTGTCTAACACTGTGGCAGACGTATAACAATGACCATAAAGCCCTGGAAAAATCCACGAAAACTCTTGTTGCGTGACGTGTGGTGTGGTGTGGTGTGGGGTGTGTGTGTGTGTGCGTGTGTGTGTGTGTGTGTGTGTTGTGCGTGCGCGCGCGCGCAAGGGTGAGAGAGAGAGAGAGAGAGAGAGAGAGAGAGAGGGGGGGGGAGGTATGCAATTCCTTTTCCCGCTAATGCGCGCGCTCAAGCACAAAGATCTCGGTGTCTCCACCCCTAACGGTTTGAACGGAGATGAAGTCTGAACAGATACTACCGATTCCAACGTCAACATCTTCTGACATCAAGTGGGCATTGAGTCTTGAGCCCTTGGATCGGAAGAAAACTAAATGTTCTGCACTAGGCCTACCCGACCTCCTGAGATTATGAATTCAACGACTCCTTCATTAACCAGAATAAAAACAACATATTGATTAAAGATCAAGTAGGGTAACTCTTGTAGAGGGTGTCTCCTTGTTTGTTCTGTGTGCTCTGTGCTGTCATTAATTCTCTGCTAGGCGATTCTGTGTCGTAAGCAGCATTCGTTCGGAGTTATGAGCGTGTATCTATTTCATCAGGGGAGCAAGAGTTACCGTACTTGTTCGTTGATTACCGTTTGCTGATCGCTGCCTTTGATGTTCAAGTCCGTGTCCACAGTTACAGTTTAGGCCCAAAACGCAATTATATTCTTTATTACATTGAAAGCAGCACCTGGATTTTCTCAGAAGATCAGCCAGTACTAAAACATACTCGTCACACAGTCCAGCCCTTGACCCATACCATACCTGACTCTGACGTAGATCTCATGTCCGTTTCTTTTTCTGTCCAAGCATGATCTACATGACCCTTCATTTTCCTGTCGTCTGCTAAACTTTTCACTCCAAAATCCTTACACCCTACCAATAGCTTAGAAACACACGAAGTCCACAAGTCACGCATTATTCTGCTATTTTCGCCGATATATACAGGGTCGAACTTTAATTAAGGACCACTTATACACAGTCTCACAAAACATAGAAAGAAAAACCGACAAACGACAGAAACTTTATAAATGTTTAATTTCATTATCAGTGAACAACATTTTGTCACTTTCATCGAAAAAATCATTCTTTCTGATTAGACAGGGGAGCCTGAATGAGACTACCCCCCAAAATGACATTCACAAAAAGAGTGTTTCTTTACAGTCTGATCAAAACCGAGTGTGCCCCCCTCGTGCTGTCACACAATCCACACAGCGCTGCCTCATGGTGTTGACTGTTCTTGTAATGAGTGCCTGGGGGAGGTTTGCCCACTCCTGCTGCAGGTAGTACAGCAGCTCCTGTCGATTTGCCGGAACAGGGTGATTTTCTTGAACTCTCCTCCCAAGCTCGCCCCAGATGTTCTCAATAGGGTTCATGTCCGGGCTGTTTGCCGGCCATGGCATCCTGGTGATGCCAGCTTGCACCACAAAAGTGTTCACGGCTCGACAACGATGTGGGGTGGCATTATCGTCCATGAACATAGCCTGAGCCCCAATCTGCTGGATGCTGGGACAACCAAAGGCCGTAAAATCTCCTGCAGGTAGCGTTGGCCGTTCAGGTTGCCATCCACATAGTACAGGGGAGTCTTGTGGTGACTGCTGATGCCCCCCCATACCATGACGGAGCCACCACCAAAAGCGACGACCTCCTAGATGACGTCATCTGCCAGCTGCTCCCTAGGACGCCGCCACACCCGAATGCGTCCATCTCGTGGCTTCAACTGGAACTTGGACTCATCGGTGAAAAGCACCATCCGCCACTGAGACCGAGTCCATGTTCGATGAGCTGTGCACCAGGCCAGGCGACGTGCCCGGTGGGCCGCAGTCAGTTTTGGTTTCCGGACTGGGCGCCTTGCTCGAAGGTTGGCAGCATTGAGGCGCCGCCGTATGGTCATCTCACACACTGCTGTGTTAGTGGCAGCTTGGAGCCGACGCCTGATGGTGTTGGAGGTGGTGGTCCTGGTCCGAAAAGCATGTCTGCGGATGAACCTGTCATCTCTTGCAGTGGTCTTCTTTGGCTGGCCTGGACGGGGTCTCTCTTTGACAGTTCCAGTGGCTTGAAAACGTTCTCTCAGCCGAATGATGACGGAGTGGGACACTTGTAGTCTTCTGGCCACTTCTCGAACGCCAACTCGATCCTGCAGCCATGCAATCGCCCGGGTCCGGTCAAAATCAGACAGCTTGCGTCTTGGAGGCATTTTTGTGTTATGAAGAATTATGCACGTTGGGCTGCTTTTAGGGGCATTCCAGTCAGTAAAATGCTCTGCAATGCATTGGTTTTTGCACGTGCATTTGGAATTTCAGTGCAAAACCGTTTGAAGCAGTGTTCACTCTTGCATAAAAAACAAGCAATTTTGACAACAATCTGCAACTTTCAACCCCCCCCCCCCCCCCCCCCCTTCTGCATGCCGCACGTGACAATAAGACAGCTTTCGCAAGCTTTGCAGAATACTCTGTTAACCCCTTAAACCTTTCCCAGTCGAATTCTTCGAAAAAATGCATTGCTTGTATTTTTGGCCAATTTAAAAAGAAAGGGCCTTTTTTCGGGGTGGTCCTTAATTAAAGTTCGACCCTGTAGCTTAGAACTAATTTACTGACCCCAAACCAGGATAAAATCATCTTTTTCTGTCACATTCGAAAAATTTCTTTCGCAGAGTCAGAGCAATTTTCATCATCTGTTCAAACTTTGTTGTTACTTTTTGACCTTTGCTGTAACTCCGAACTCTGATCTTAACATTCAGGTTAAAGCGGCGGTCGTAAGGACAGTACATTACCAACTGTGCACTGTGTCTCTAAGGGGTGGTACCCAGTTGTATCCATCCGTCGCCTTCATTCTCTAGATTGGGTATTCATTGCAGCTGATTTTCAAGCCGTTTAAAGCGGACTCCCATGAGTGATATGCATGTTTTCAAACTATGCAGTATTCATACCTTTTAATTTGTATCGCCCTGTTCAAATTGGGCAGTCTATTGGCATATGATGGACAGAAAGTTTTCCCTCACATACAATACACCTAACATCGGGAGATAGTTTTGTGTTCCATGTGTTTAGCCTTAGTTTATTGATTCTCTGTGCGATAGATCTTGGGCAGGAACAATTCCTGTGACTTGTTAGTGACATTTCTGTTATGTATGCAGTTTTCCGACAAATGAAGTTTATCACTTAAAGATGTTTTCAAAGGACATTCAGAAATAGGGTGAACATTTCCCCAAACTCCCTGTTTATCCAGACTATCTGCTATATCATCTCACTTTACCCCGCAATGTGATGGAACCCAGCACAAATCAATCTCTATACATCGATTTCTTAAGGAATGAATAACGTATTTAGTTTCATCAAATAATTACGGACATTGCACTCGTAATTGCCCAGTCATAGTTGGGCAGACGGTTGTGATTAAAAAAAAAAAAAAAGTATTTTCAGAAGTCTTCTGTGGAGTGTTTATATTCTAACATGTGAAGGACAGAGTTGAGAGACAATGACCATAGACAGTCTGACATTCTCACTGATCTCTGTTGCCTTTTAAGATCGTCTAATATCATCGATGATGAACAAACGTTAAAATAACCAATGAATTGAACTGAACTGAGTGATTTGCACAGGGGCCATGCCGCTATGTCCTCAGCTCTGTGTTCCACCTTAATCGTCTGTATCGTATGTCTCCCAGATCAATGTTCCCCCCAGGTCTATGTTCCCCCAGGTCTATGTTTCCCCCAGGTCTATGTTCCCTAGGTCTATGTTCCCCAGGTCTATGTTCCCTAGGTCTATGTTCTCTCCGGGTCTATGGTCCCCCTGGTCTATGTTCTCCCAAGGTCTATGTTCCCCCTGGTCTATGTTCTCTCCAGGTCTATGTTCCCCCTGGTCTATGTTCTCCCAGGGTCTATGTTCCCCTGGTCTATGTTCTCTCCAGGTCTATGTTCCCCCTGGTCTATGTTCTCCCAAGGTCTATGGTCCCCCAGGTCTATGTTCCCCCTGGTCTATGTTCCCCCTGGTCTATGTTTTCCCAATGTCTATGTTCCCCCTGGTCTAGGTTTTCCCAAGGTCTATGGTCCCCCAGGTCTATGTTCCCCCTGGCCTATGTTCTCCCAAGGTCTATGTTCCCCCTGGTCTATGTTCTCTCCAGGTCTATGTTCCCCCTGGTCTATGTTCTCCCCAGGTCTATGTTCTTCCTGGTCTATCTTCTCCCAAGGTCTATGGTCCCCCAGGTCTATGTTCCACCTGGTCTATGGTCCCTTCAGGAGGGGGGGAGGGGGGGGGCAGGAGAGAGGGGCGGGCATAGACCTAGGTTCCACTTGAAGACAGGGCCGTCAGGTACACAGTCATTTGAATGAAGGTCGGTGGCAGTGTCTTTCTTTCATTCTGTCTTACTCCAAAGCAAGTTGTGGGGTACTATAAGAATAGAGAGGTCAATCTCTCTCTCTCTCTGTGTCTCTCTCTGTCTCTGTCTCTGTCTCTCTCTCTCTCTCTCTCTGTGAGTGTGTGTGTGTGTGTGTGTGTGTGTGTGTGTGTGTGCGTGTGTGTGTGTGTGTGTGTGTGTGTGTGTGTGTGTGTGTGTGTGTGTGTGTGTGTCGTCTGTCTGTCTGTCTGTCTGTCTCTCTCCCTTCTCTCTCTCCTCTCTCTCTCTCTCTCTCTCTCTCTCTCTCTCTCTCTCTCTCCCTCTCTTGTTCAATAAATTAGTTGTGGGGGCAAACAAAGGCAGGCTCACAATTCTTTCTTTATTACAACAATGACTTGGCAAAGATAACAGGCAGATGATGATGATGAAGAAAGAAGAAGAAGAAGAAGAAGAAGAAGAAGAGATGATGATGATTGATGATGATGATGATGATGATGAAGAGGAAGAAGAAGAAGAAGAAGGAGAAGAAGAAGAAGAAGACGAAGAAAGGGGTGGGAGGGAGGGGAGGAGGACGGGTGTTGAGAGAGAGAAAACAAAAGCAAAACAAACAGGAGAAGTAGTAGTAGTAGTAGTAGTAGTAGTAGTAGAGAAGAAGAAGAAGAAGAAGAAGAAGAAGAAGAAAACAGGCACCGTGTAACAACTCCGACAGGAACGTAGTAGATGATACTCTTCCACACTATACTCCAGAAGATGCAGTTAGTCTGGAGGGTGGGGAAGCACATTCAAAGAAGCCACTGCGACACTTAATAATATGGAAAACAATAGACAAGAAACAACAACTCAGAACCTACAGATTGCAATGTGAATATTTCAATATCTTTCTGCAAACAAATACCGTTTTTTGTCCATAGGTCACTTCACACGGAATTAAAAAGAAAAGACTTGCCAACTATCTAAAACGATAAATCGTATATTGTATTCCACAAGAAAGCAGAAAATATTGCTAAAACAAACAACCAAACCAAACAAACAAACAACAAGAACAAAAGAAATCTAGAGGCCCATCACGCTATAAATTTTGTATATAGAATTGGGTCTGCATGTATAGCACTTACAATAAAATCAACACTTTTGGTTTGAATCCACGAAGTCCATTATTTTCTCCCCGGAGATAATAAGACTTACTAAGCAACTATTGTTGTATTGATTTTGAAAACGAAACAAAAGCTGGTTATACGTTTGACAGGAATGTTACTACGAAAAGGTAAGATCCTTTTGATTTGAAAATGATGTTTGCGACTGAGTTGAAACTTTTTTATTTATTTATTTTTTTTTACTTAATATAAAAAATTGCGACTATTGTAATTGTAAATCGGTACTATCTGATTGCTTTTCAATTAGCCGAGTTTTTCGGTAGTAAGATCCCACACCAAATTACTTATCTGTGTTATTCCTGGATAAATTTGGCAGAAAACCAGGCAGAATAAGAAACTTATGTCATCGGAACTCTAATAAATAACTTTCAGCGCTAAAGTTTACGATTGTCAACACATACTACCTCCAGAATGGCGATCAAAAGACTTTCAGAAAAAAAAAAAAAAAACAGAAAATAGTTTACAATGCATTTGGTTGGATCCCAGGATGAATTGTGAGATAACATCTCTTGTCTAGTCAGGACACGACACAAAATAAACAGCTAAACAGACGCAAAATCTCAAAATGAAATGGGACGCCCCCCCCCCCCCCCCAAAAAAAAAAAAAAACAAAACAAAAAAAAACAAACAAACAAAAAAAAACAACAAACAAACAAAAAAAAAACAGTGTGTGTGTGTGTGTGTGTGTGTGTGTGTGTGTGTGTGTGTGTGTGTGTGTGTGATACAGAAACGAATGCTTATCATGGGGAGAGAAGTGTGGATGCGTGCAGCCCATCTCATTCAGTAATCAATGATCATTTAGTCTTATATCACAATGCATGCACCCAACATGTTACAGAACGCAAATTGTCTTCGCCTCTTACAAAAGAAAAGGTGAAGACGGTACAAATATGGCCCGTTGCGAATCTTACGCGATGTGCAGACACAAACTGGATGAAGAGAATTCTAATATTTCTAGCAAAAATGGCGGTTTTCGAAATCCTTAATATTGTCCCAAGTTATTTGACTTTGGAGAGGTATCTAACTCTTTCCGTCGTATTTTTGGAAGTATTCCCTGTGCTTCCTTTTTTTCTTTTTTTCTTTTTTTGTAAAAAAATGTATGGAACTTAAAAAAAAATAAAATAAAAATCGAATCAGCAGAAAAAATAGCACAAGGAAGAAATAAGTACAGGAGGTATCGGATTTTCATATCTAAAATTCTTTATGGATGTCATGAAATTACGATGGATAAGGATACTTCTTGCTACAACTCATAACTTGAAATCGTATAGTGCATTGTTGTACCCTAATGGAATAAAAGGAGGAAGAAGATGTGTGCGTGCGTGTGTGCGTGCGTGCGTGCGTGCGTGCGTCGTTCGTGCGTGCGTGCGTGCGTGCGTGCGGTGGTGTGTGTGTTGTGTGTGTGTGTGTGTGTGTGTGTGTGTGTGTGTGTGTGTGTGTGTGTGTATGCACTCTTGTTTGTAGCTTCATGGTAATTATTGTAATTTTCATTTGTTTTCTTCAAGCTTTTCTGTATTTGTATGCGCTTAGGGCTTATGTAAGATTAAG
>CM065739.1:7951421-7993921 GCA_033310375.1 Conus canariensis
TCATATGGGGGATTGTACCATATGATATTCCTTTTCCTGTTCTTTCTGCATCTTTTTGTATCAATGTCTGGATCGTATCGTAGTTTGTAATTGTAGCCACTTTTATGTAACGCCTCTTGGTATTCAGCTGTAGCATTGTTGAATACTGTTTCGTTACATGACAAATTGGATAGTCTTTTATTTATGTTTTGGGTATTGTTTTCAGTATGGAGGGTGGGTGATTACTTAAAAATTAAAACATAAAAATGTCCCAAACACACTTTTAAGATTGGACCCTATGGGGTTAATCACTACGTGGCAGTAATTCACAGTGTGACTCATTGTATTGTACACGGAAGAATCGTTTATGGGGAAGGGGGAAGAATTGACATTCAACTTCCTCATGACTTTGGCTATCTCACCTGCGCACATGCAATCTCTCTGTTGCCCAGTGGCAATGTGAAAGACCACATTGAGTGTACCACTGGTGTAAAGCAAGGAGATTTGTGCAGTCTTTGTTTGTTCTCTCTTTTTATCAACGGATCAACTTCAGAGGTTGTTACAAGTGGGAAAACATGGTACACAGTTAACCCGTGATATTCTAAAGTGATTTATTCTTCTCTTAGCAGACGATGTTGTGGTATCTGAAACCGTTATAGGCTTGTAAACTACACTAAATAATTTGTTGTGATCTACAACTTCATTTTAATTAAATTGCGTGTCAACAAGCAAAATAACTGAATTGAGAAAAGATGGGTATTTACGAATTAGGGAAAGGTGGGATTATAATAGAGTGCGGATACCTGCAATGAACATACATTAATATTTACGGATATATTTTTCAACAAAATTAAGCCCCACTTTTGCCTGCAAGGATAGCTAAGCGTGCACTAACTAATCATCAAAATTAGAAAACTAATTCTTGAAACTGTTATTTCTCAGAATATGGCCTATTGCAGAGTGTGGAGTTGAAAGATGGGACCTTTATGATTCTCCTGCTGTTTTGAAAACGTCCATTTATTTGCATTGGAAATATTCTTAGAAACGAACACTTGACGATTTAATCTATGGTACGAGAAATTCAAACAGATGTCCAATGTATCTAAATTCTAAGACTGGTTGAAAGGTGATAGAAATGGACATTTCAAGGTTTGCGCGATGAAGTATGGAATGTAATATATGATTTTGACGCACGAGAGAAAAAAAAAAGAAAAAAGAAGAAGAATTAAAAAAAAAAGAAACTTGACTTTAATCCTAAGCATAAAACCATATGAACTTTGTTTTTGGTGTGACTACAACAGAGCTGGTCGAAGTCTTCTGTGGCGCCCCAACGGTCTTCAGGACTCCGGGATAGGTGATAGGTCGTAGGTGGTAAGTGGTAGGTGATAGGTGATAGGTGACAACAGAATATTTGGGACATCTATGAAATTTTTTCGGACGTTTCGGAATAGACTGGTTGATTGCAAGTGGCCAGAATGGTTATCTCATGTTCAAGAAAGTGTTTTGCATAATAGACAGTTCAGATCTGCGCATTGTGTTTCCACATATTATTTATCAGTTAAATAAGACAGTCAATCATTCAAGACAAGCCAGTATTTAGATTAGGCATTTCCCATCTGTTCTACATTGTCATTGTTATGGGAAGCATACTTATATTGATCTTATCCGTCCTTCCTTGTGTGTGTGTGTGTGTGTGTGTGTGTGTGTGTGTGTGTGTGTGTGTGTGTGTGTGTGTGTGTGTGTTGTGCATACGTGCATACGTGCGTGCATGCGTGCGTGTGTGCGTGCGTGTGTGTGTGGTGTGTGAGAGAGAGAGAGAGAGAGAGAGAGAGAGAGAGAGAGAGAGAGAGAGGAGAGAGTAGTGTGTGTGTGTGTGTGTGTGTGTGTGTGGAGTTCTTTAGTTTAACGTCTATTCACTATAAGTGTTATTAGACGGGAAAAAAAAACAAAACAAAAAACCCACAAACAAACAAACAAACAAACATATGATTGTGTGTGTGTGTGTGTGTGTGTGTGTGTGTGTGTGTGTGTGTGTGTGTGTGTGTGTGTGTGTGTGTGGGGGGAGGGGGGAGGGGGGTGCAAGAGAGAGAGAGAGAGGACTGTGTTAGGGACAAGAGGGGAAGGTTAGGATGGGTGGTAAGATAGGTAGATATTTACTTATCTAGCCTTTAGTGTATGTTGATCGGGGGAATTAAAGTATATCAAATGAAACAAGTTTAGTAGAATTGGATCATAATGCAGGGGGATGGGTGGGGGAGGAGAAAGTTTGCGGGTGGGGATGGGGGGCATCAGGGTGGAAAGGAGGACGGAATAGAGGAAATGAGTGGGAGAGTGGGGGTGGGGGGATAACCATATATCATATAATCGTAACTCATTTATATCAATGTCGTACAACACAACAATTTTAGTTTAAAGTACATCAGAGATAGATACCAAGTGGACCGGAATTAAAAATTTCAGAGAACACGCAAAGTAATGAGTGATTATTTAAAATATTTTCAGTGGATACTGGTAAACTGGCTGACAACTGATCTGCTAACTTTATCTTAGGAACAAAGTGCCTAACTCCTGGGCAGTGAAGAAGTAGGTGGTTTACAGTTATTTGTTTGCCACATATGCAATGTATATTTTTAGAGTACTTTGTTCTAAAAGCATTTAATCGGAACCTATACATCAAACTAGTAACATGTCTGGAATGCATTACAGATAAATTGTTTAAAAAGGATTTCGGATTCGCTGCATTCTTTACTTGTACACAGTGCTGGTAATACTGACTATTTGTTTTCTTGTGCAGTTCAGCAACCTGATTTTGAGACACTTTTTCTATGCGCTGGTTAAATTCATGCAGATCTAGTCGAATGTCGAGATGCTGCGACCCTTCTTTATTTTTTGCTGCCCTTTTAGCCGCATGATCTGCCCACTCGTTTGGGGTGATTCCGGAGTGAGAAGGAACCCAGCAAAAGGTAATACTGGTACCCTTTAGAGACAACTCATGAATAATATGTTTTATTTCAATAGTCATTTCTAGTCGTTTTTTATGCCTCGTGATTTAATGGCTTGTAAAACAGACTTTGAGTCCACACAGAATAAGATTTTACATGTATCCGTCGAAAGATCTACAATGTAATTTAATGCCATAAGTATGGCTACAAGTTCAGCAGTAAAAATGGAATAATGTTTACCAATGTAGTATCGTTTTTCTGTTTTTAATGAGGGTATTACAAACGCTGCACCAGTATTTCCATCATCAAGAACTGATCCATCGGTGTATATCTTTAGATAGTCTGTATACTTACTTTCCAAGTGGGAATCAACTAAACATTTTAATAGGTTAGGGGAATGGTTTTTGGATAAATCTGTGTGATCAATGTCAAATATTGGTTGATTTTGTTCCCATTCTGGAAGTGGAGAAAAAGGTTTAATTGCAACATTTTCCCCGTTCAGCTCTGTATTACAGATAATATCTGAGGCAAATGTATTGATGGACTTCAATGACTGTATTGTTCTAGCTCTTTTTGCAAAGTCGGTTTCTGAATTAATATTTGTTTCTTTTTGTGAAAATGTTTCATAAGCAGAAGTGTTAAGGATAAATTTCGCAGCTGAGGCTTTTCTTTGTTCATCGAGGGGTAGAATACCTGCTTCTGTGTGTGTGTGTGTGTGTGTGTGTGTGTGTGTGTGTGTGTGTGTGTGTGTGTGTGTGTGTGTTGTTGTTGTTGTTGTTGTTGTTGTTTGTTGTTTGTTTGTTTGTTTGTTTGCTTTTGCTTCATTCCCTGACGGTACCTCTACACGGGAAAGCTGAATTTAGGGTTTTCAAGGAAGATTTATGAGTGCACTGCAAGTGCGTGTTCTCTCTCTCTCTCTCTCTCTCTCTCTCTCTCTCTCTCTTCTGTGTCCACACACACACACACACACACACACACACACACACACACACACAACCTCTAGCCACATGACCTAATAACTGAATGTGACATCTGGATCGTACGATCCAGGCAGGAAAACAGTTACGAGAAAGATAGCTGAAAGCTGAAGAGGCTATTATCTTTGGTTTCCTTCATGTAACATGACAGAAATAGCTGTGACCGTCACTCAGTAATATACGGCGCATTATCGTTTTGGGCAAGATGTATTTCCACCAGGAAGATTATTTACTTTGTGGATTGATTAATTTGCTTCTTCGTTGTTGTTGGGTTTTTTTCTTCTTTTTTTCTTTTTCTTTTTTTTTTTTTTTTTACATTTTTTGTTTGCTTTTCTGGTTTTTTTGTTGTTTGTTAAACTACAGCAACAAAAAAAGTCATAATAATGATAATAATGTTAATTTTTTTATAGCGCCTATTCTCTAAAGATTAGGGCTCTAAACGCTTTACATATGATGCAAAAAACACTCGTTTACACAACGGGCTGCCTACCTGGGTAGTGTCAACTGAAGAGCTGCCTGCCGGCGCATCATTCAGTCATTTCCCATGTCACCCAGTCAATGTCGTTCACTGAATTTCTTTATTTCCTTCATTCTTTCCATTTCTCACGCAGGGTGCATGCTATGTGTAACGTGTCATCCATACCAATGGCCAAACTGGCCTTCTCTTCCGAAAGTTGGTGATGGGATTTGACGTGTGTGCAAGATGTTGTGCGTGCGTTCACACACGGAACCTCGGTTTATAGTCTCATTCGAAGGACTGTATAGGAAATGGAGTCAGAACCAATGTTAACTCCGAGGGAAAAATCCCCGTTTACCGAAACGGCCCGGTGGAGATTCGAACCCGCAACCCCAGGATCACCAAGATTACGAGTCCGGCGCTCTACCACTGAGCTATTCCGGCCCCCAGTCATACACCACAGCAGCGAAAATTAGAGATTAGTAATAAAGCAACCCATAAATAAATCATTAAAGAAACAAACAAATAAACAGATAGAGAATACAACTTCAACATAGCATCATACATGTATATAAAGCATGGATATTTGGTGACATACATAGCACAGTACAATGTGTTGTACTTTAGACAATGTACTGGTATGTAGTGTAAGCAAGCTCTAGGAAAAGGAAAGTGAAAAACAGATAAAGGCAGAAAGAGAGATCGGTAAAGACAAATAAGTAGTATAAGGAAAGACAAACAGAAGGACAGATAGATGGACAGACAGACTGAAAAAACAAGCAGACAAATCAGGAAAAGAAAAAAAAAGAAAGAAAAAAAAGAGAGAAACTTGAGCAGCATACGAGAGCCTCACAGAATATTGGTAGTCAAAGGACAGAAATATTGTGCTTTTTCATTTGTTTGTGTGTATGTCAACAAGACAGTGCAGTCATACCGGAACCAATTTTTAACGACTTGGTTAGAATGATGTGTATACCCAAGGCATATACCACTAAAGTTGAATCCGGATCCAGGTCAACCGAGTTAGCAGTTAGCAAAGATTACAAAATATTTTCCCATAGACCACAAACACCGTGAAGCTACGGTTGACGTATTGATAGGTATTCTTTAAAAAAAAAAAGTGTGTTTTATTTGATGAAAGATTAAAAAAAAAAACTTTTTAGAGAAAGAAAACGTTGATGTTTCTCGTTTTTCCATACACGGTTGGAAAAACTGAAATGGGAAGTAACTTTTTCCATTCGTACCGACTATTATTACTTCCCCTGGACGGAAAGCCAAACATCAGGTCAGAGTTCGGGCTTACAGCATAGGTCAAGTAGTAACAACAAAGGTTGAACAGATAAAAGTCGTCCTGTCTCTGTTTTTAAAAAAAAAAAAAAAAAAAAAAAAAAAAAAAACTTTTTGTTTTTCGTGAAAAAGATGATATTTTTAGCGTAGAATTTGGGCTCAGTAATGATGCATGCCTTGTGGACTCTTGTGTTTTTTTAAGCCATTGGTAGGGGAACTAGGATTTCGGAGTGAAAAACAAACAAACAAACAAACAAACAAACGAACTTGCAGACGACAGGAAAAAGAAGCGGTCATGTGCATTTGCACAGAAAAAACAAACAAACAAACAAAAAAACAAGATGCAAAGCATATGAACGTACTCCCAGTTTATCTTGAATACGCTGAGATATTCCATAAAGAGGAAAAACCGTTTTGGACCGTTGTAGCCGTTAGTAACGGATATAACGGTAAACATCGGCCATCATTTGAGACCCGTAATGAAGATACCTACAAATTTTCAGAAAGATCGGCCAAGTACTTTCTGAGATATTCCATAACGAAGAAAAGCCGTCATAGGCCGTTATAGCCATTAGTAACGGATATAACGGTAAAATAAAGCATCGGGCATCATCCGTGGCCCATAATGAACATACCTACAAATTTTCAGAAAGATCGGCCCAGTAGTTTTGACTGGAGCGAGTGGAACACATTTTGACCACGGACGGACAGACAGACAGACAGACAGACAGACAGGCAGCATTTCTTCGTTCCCATTCTAAAGTACTCCCTGTTCTATAAGAACTGGGAGTACAAAAAAGAAATGGACATGAAATCTGCCTCAAGAGTCAGGTAATATATATATATATATATATATATATATATATATATATATATATATATAGAGGTCAAGGCCTAGTCTGTGCGATAAATAAGTTTTGGTACTGGCTGATCTGATGAGAAAAGCCAGGTGCAGCTTTGAGTGTGATGCAGCGTTTTGAGCCCAAACTGTAACCGTGGAATTGAACATGAAATGAGGCAGGGAACAGTAAACAATAAACAAGTAGGGTAACTCTTGCTCCCATAACAAAAACCTAACTCAGAGCAACTTTTATTCAAGACTGGCACAGCCTTTTAAACTTGAATAAAATAATCAGACAAATACAAAGACGAACAATCTAATAGTGGGTGAAAAATAAGAGCAGGCCAACAACCCCTCCGTCATCACAGTAATGACATGGCAAAGATTTGAACTTAAGGGGGGTGGGGGTGGGGGTGGGGTTGAAGATGAAGAAATTGAAACAAAATTGAACATGAAATGAGGCAGGGAACAGTAAACAATAAACATTTTCTTCATCTTCAACCCCCCCCCCCCCCCTCCCTTAAGTTCAAATCTTTGCCAAGTCATTACTGTGATGACGTAAGGGTTGTTGGCCTGCGCTTGTGTTTCCCCCACAATTAGATTGTTCGGCTTTGTATTTGACTTTATTCCTGTTCGTCTTGTATTTGTCTGACTTTATTCGAGTTTAAAAGGCTGTGCCAGTCTTGAATAGAAGTTACTCTGAGTTAGGTTTTACTTATGGGAGCAAGAGTTACCCTACTTGTTTACTGTTTATTGTAACCGTGGAGTCTGACCTTGGGGATCTAACGTTCGTTCGACCATGGCGAAGGCTGACTCTACCGAGTGCCCTTGTCCTTGTCAAAGCGATGTGTAAGTTGGGTGTGGTCCACTGTATATAGGTCAGAGGTCATGGAGCTGAAACTGACGCGGGTCGTGACGTTCCACCCATTCGGGATATGTCTCCTTACAGTCCGGAAAGGTCGTGTCGTAAGAAACCATCCATTTTAAGCGTTCGGTGATAAATGGCTCACGATCTGTTTCTTGTGACGTTTAATCCGTGTGCCTGGTAAGTGACGTTGAAACAGACCGTACAGTTAATTTCAGACTGTGTTTGTCATGTCATTAATTGTGGTTGGTGTTGTTAATGTTGTTGTTGTTGTTGTTCTTGTTAATGTTGTTGTTTTTGTTGTTGCCCTAGGGAGTAGCTGAGATAGAGAATGGTTCAAAAGAGCTAATGCATTGATTGTTATTTAGTTCCGTTGGATTCTGTGTGTTTACATGTTATTTGGTGTCAGTGTGATCATTCTGTGTGTTTTTTTTTCTTTACTTATTTTATTTTATTTTTTTTACATATTCTTGTTGTCCCTGTCTCTCATTTGCACACTCCACCCACCTCACACACACACACAACACACACACACACACACACACACACACGCACGTACACACGCACGCACACACGCACGCACGTACACACACACACACACACACACACACACCACACACACACACGCACACACACACACACGCACATACATACACACACAAATACACACACCACACACACACACACACACACACACACACACACACACACACACACACACACACACACACACACACGTGCGCGCGCGCAAGCTTAACATTTGAACTGATCTCTTTTCTTTGTTAGAAGCACAAAGATAAAAAGGTCAAGGAGAACGGGTGGAATAGAGGATGGGGAGGGGGGGGGGATAACGCGGAAAAAGAGGGCAATAAACATAACGAGGAGACAAACAATAGAAGAAGGAAGAGGTGAACGAGGAAGAAGATAGAGAAGAAGGAAGAGGTGAACGAGGAAGAAGATAGAGAAGAAGGAAGAGGTGAACGAGGAAGAAGATAGAGAAGAAGGAAGAGGTGAACGAGGAAGAAGATAGAGAAGAAGGGAGAGGTGAACGAGGAAGAAGATAGAGAATGCAGACGAGGAGGGGACAAAAAGAAAAATGGAGGAGGTCAGAAGTGTCAATGAAGTCATCAGGAAGTCGAAAGAGGGTGACGAAGAAAAAGAAGAAGAAGAGAAGAAGAGAAAGAGAAAGAAGAGGAGGAGGAGGAGGAGGAGAAGGAGAAGGAGGAGGAGGAGGAGAAGGAGAAGAAGAAGAAGAAGAAAAAGAAAGAAGAGGAGGAGGAGGAGGAGGAGAAGGAGGAGGAGGAGGAGGAGGAGAAGGAGGAGGAGGAGGGAAGGAGAAGGAGGTGGAAGAAGAAGAAGAAGAAGAAGAAGAGGAGGAGGAGGAGGAGGAGGAAGAGGAGAAGGAGGAGGAGGCGGAGGGGAAGGAGAAGGAGGTGGAAGAAGAAGAAGAAGGAGGAGGAGGAGGAGGAAGGAGAAGGAAGAGGAGAAGGAGGAAATAGAAGAAGAAAGAGGAGGAAGAAGAAGAAGAGGAGAAGAAAAAGGAGGAGGAAGAAGGTAAAGGAGATAGAAGAAGAAGAAAGAAGAAGAAGAAGAAGAAGGAGAAGAAGAAGAAGCAGAAGAAGAAGAAGAAGAAGAGGGAGAAGAGAGGAGGAAGAAAGAAGAAGGAGAAGAGAGTAGGAAGAAGGTAGAGGAAAAAGAAGCAGAAGAACATGAGGAAGAAGACGGAAAAGGAGGAGGAGGAGGAGGACGAAGAAGAAGAAGAAGAAGAAGAAGAAGAAAGAAGAAAAAGAGGAAGAAGAAGAAGAAAAACAGACGAGAAGGATGAAGGGAGAGGAGGAGGAAGAAGAAGGAAGAAGAATTTGAGGAAAGAGAAGAAGGAAGAGGGGGCGGTGTAGATGAAGAAGATGAAGAAGGAGAAATAACAAAAGGTTTTATCAGAAAAAAAAAAAAATGAAGAGAAAGTTATAGACATCAATAATACCTCTGACGTATGAATTCCTTATTGTTGTTGTTGTTGTTGTTGTTGTACCCTGGCTAAAAGACACCAGGGATCATCCGAACGGCCGAAGTACTTGAACATTATGGGTACAAATGTATCGGCTAGGGATGAGAACATTACGTGTGTGACTGTTTTTTTAATTACCCTGCCACGTGGGCAGCCACACTCCGACTTCGGGGGTTTTTGGAGACTGATGGTGTTATGCTAGGAGCTTGTCACGATTGAAGACAATCCCCGCATAACGTGTTGAATGAGTCTATGTGGTTCACTGGTACTTCACGCACTAGGAACAAATCGAAAATTGATCAGCTGAGCGTGTTGGTTTAAAGTTGGGCTGATTAAAACGTCTAGATAGGGGAAAAAAAAAAATGTATATATATATATATGTTCAATTATAAACAAAGCTTGCTCTTATGTCTTAGATTGAAGAAATAGGGGGAGATAAGCATTCATATATATATATATATGTTGCAGTCATTGCAACACCAAGCTGCTCTGTAAGTTGCTGGAATGGTGCTCGGTACTTATCCTTGGAATTTATTAGTTGATTGTAATTTAGTCCCTTGTGGATTCATTCCAAGAACTGGCCCTCAGCACTTGTGTCTTAAGAGGTTATCTTTTTATATTTTCTACTTTTCACAGGAAAATGTAGCTTGTTTTGCTCTTTCATGATTTTCTTTTGCTTCTTAGGTGGCACCTTTGGTTGGTTTTTTGAAAACTCAACAAACATACTACGGTATTGCACACCAGCCTTTTCTGGGATAGCATTCTTCTTAAAAGCGAAAAGGCAGAGGAGTCAAATTACCACTTTCCGCGGTCACTGAGGAGAAACAATCAGGTTTCGAAATACTGGTATCTGACCAGGAGTTATATGTTAGTGGTTTTCCTCCCCATTGGAGATCGTCTCCCACTTGGAGACTATAAGCTTGCTGAAGGCTCATTTTGAGAAGCATTTATTTAATTTTTCCCCACTCAAGCACATACTGTTAGTTAGGCAGAATGATCTACCACTGCAGATATGAATGCTTATCTCCCCCTATTTCTTCAATCTAAGACATAAGAGCAAGCTTTGTTTATAATTGAAATATTTCTTGCAGTCATTGCAACACCAAGCTGCTCTGTAAGTTGCTGGAATGGTGCTCGGTACTTATCCTTGGAATTTATTAGTTGATTGTAATTTAGTCCCTTGTGGATTCATTCCAAGAACTGGCCCTCAGCACTTGTGTCTTAAGAGGTTATCTTTTTATATTTTCTACTTTTCACAGGAAAATGTAGCTTGTTTTGCTCTTTCATGATTTTCTTTTGCTTCTTAGGTGGCACCTTTGGTTGGTTTTTTGAAAACTCAACAAACATACTACGGTATTGCACACCAGCCTTTTCTGGGATAGCATTCTTCTTAAAAGCGAAAAGGCAGAGGAGTCAAATTACCACTTTCCGCGGTCACTGAGGAGAAACAATCAGGTTTCGAAATATCGGTATCTGACCAGGAGTTATATGTTAGTGGTTTTCCTCCCCATTGGAGATCGTCTCCCACTTGGAGACTATAAGCTTGCTGAAGGCTCATTTTGAGAAGCATTTATTTAATTTTTCCCCATTCACCCACTCAAGCACATACTGTTAGTTAGGCAGAATGATCTACCACTGCAGATATGAATGCTTATCTCCCCCTATTTCTTCAATCTAAGACATAAGAGCAAGCTTTGTTTATAATTGAATATATATATATATATAGCTGAACAATTAAGTAGTGGGGGAAAACAAGTGCAGGTAACAATTCTTCGGTCATTATAATAATGACTCCGCAAAGATTTGAACTTTTTGAGAAAGATAAAAAAATGAAGATGAAGAAAATGGGGGAAATATATTATAAATATGAGAAACCCTTCACTCGCTGCCTGAGGGAACCATCGTGATCCCTTCTGAAGGCAGATCTATTTGTATTGCCTGCTCCTAGGCCTTTCGTCCGCTGGATCGGACTCATCAGGGAGACACGGCTGATTGTGTCTGCACTCCTGGTGTCAAATAGAGACACACCACAGTCCATAATTCTGTGGTGTTCTCACCACCAAGGGTTAAAAAAAAGAATCCAACAGCACCCCAAAGCAGCCAGCGAAGGATAGTAAAATGGAATAAAACGAAAGTGTGGAGAGGAAAAAAGTTGCTATAAAACTAAAAGCATTATGCAAACAGTATAAAATGTAGGGGATAATCTTTGAGCCTAATATATATATATATATATATATATATAGTTACACCTACTTTCATAGACATAAATCCCTTCCTCCCTCTCCCCACTTACACTTCAAGACAAACGATCAGCGACAAAGAACTGTCCTGTCAAAGGGAAACAACTTCAGCTGTTTTCTCGTTGCCCTTTGTCAAAGAGTGCTCTCCCTTGAATTAATATTCCAAACTGGTGTGTCCGCGCGCGCGCGCTTGTGCAAGTGTGTGTGTGTGTGTGTGTGTGTGTGTGTGTGCGCGCGCGCGCGCATGCGATGCGCGTACCCGATCTTGTACAACGGTAAGTGTGATTTTTTCTTTTTTTATTTTATTTTCCCACCGCCTTCGCTAATTGTTTTGTGTGTGTGTGTGTGTGTGTGTGTGTGTGTGTGTGTCTTTCGTTTTTTTTTGTTTCTTTTTGTCCTCCTTTTTTCTTTTCTTTTTTTTTTTCTCTTTTTTTTCCCTGTAAAGGCGGTCTCTTTGCCCCCCCCCCCCCCTCCCCCACCCCTTCTTTTTCTCCAACTCTCACGCCCCATGCAAGTCTGTATGTTGTATTGTTACACATTTTCTTACTGACTTTAATGTTTTGGTGTTTGGTACAGAGCGTCGGAGTTTATTTTTGATCTAGTGTTTGGTGTAGTGACACTTTCACGCCGATTCTTTACGAAGCCTTGTGATAACTTTCGTTTTTCCCTAGCTTTTTCTAAGTTGCAGAAATAGTATTTTGTTCCCATTCTTGAATCCACTTAACTCTGGCTCTAATCTGTGCCCCCTTTGCCTCGTTCAGTTGCTTTAATTCTAATTGTTGTTTTACATGCATATACGTGGCTTGTGTCTTTTCACACGTAGGGTCTTTAACAAGCTTTTTATCCATTTCTGAAATCTGTCAATTTACCGTAAGAGAACTGTCTTTTCTTTAGTAAGATAATTCTTTTTCCAAATTCGCTAGAAAGATTTATTATTTCAGTTCTACACATTTTCCATTTACTGATATTGGATAAGTTGTCATCACAGTCATTGTTAAGCTGTTCCTCCAACAGGTTATTCATTTTTTATACAAAATCATTGTTTTTTTAATAACTGTTGTTAAATTTCCAGTAACCAGGTCCACGTGTGAATTCACTTTGATTCAATTCAGTTATCACAGCTTTACGGTCAGAGTTTGGAAAAGTCAAATGTTCGCAAGACACGCAATCACTCAATATGCTATCTGATAAAAAAAAAAAAAAAAAAAAAAATTAAAAAAAAACAAAAAAAACCAATAGACGAGCCGACGAGCTACGAATGGATTACGCCTGTGCCATGTAAAATCATGTTCATTTACATGAAATGCTCTCCAACCATCACTCATTTTAAGCTCTTTAGATAACTTGTTAAACTCTCGTATTTCGTTTTCAACGTGAGGTTTGCCCGATACTATATCAAATGCGTTGCTAAGGACACAGTTTAAGTCTCCAGACATAACAAGATTTTCGCCGCTATAATCCTTACATTTTTTTAAATTAGTTTTTAAAAAAGCCAACTTTTCAGATCTATTATTTGGCGCGTATATGTTTACCAGATAAAAGTCATATTTATCATGTGAGACTGAAACGATCAACTATATGTCTTGTACTATTTCCAAGGTTACTTTTGCAGTGAAGTGTTTAGCCACTAAATCACTTCTCCCCTGCTTCTGTTAGTTCCTCCATTATAGAAGATTCACGATACACACGATGCACGATATTTTATTTGTCGTCATAGAATACAAGGGTTCTACCTCCCCATTGTTTTTTCCCACACTAAGACATCGTTATCAGCGATATGAGCTTCTTGCAAACAGACTAAGACAAATTTTCCAATTTTTAAATAATGAAATACTGATGTTCTCTTACATTTATTTTCCATTCCTCTACAATTCAGAGAAATTATGCACACTTTATCCATTGATGATTAACATATGTTAAGTTTGGATTCTTTTGTCTATTGTATCTTCTGTGTTTACCTGTTTCTTTGGTATATAATTTCACAGTAAATACCTTCATAACTCAACACAAGAGGAGCTTTTCAACGTCGCAGTCCATTTTCAAGAGCCAAGTCGTCATTGATTAAACAGTCAGTCCCAGCAAATGCCAAGCATTAACGGGATACGTCCACGTCGGCTGGGCCATCCTGTGTAGTTTCACGGCGACGTGAACGGCTTCGGTCCTGTTTTGCCTGTTTACATTTATCTCCTTTGTCAGGACTGGTAGTGTCCTGAGAAGCGCCGTTTGGGGGTCTCTGACCGTCGGCGAGTCGGACTCTGCAGCTCCAGGGAGGTTCCCAGTGTGGTCTGCCGAAAGCTGGAGCGTCCTCTGCCCTGGCGGATATTCTTTTTTTTTATCTCCTTTTCTCCTCACTCTGCACCTCACACTCACGCACCTCTCTCTCCTCCTCACTCTCCCCCTCCCTCTCGCTCACGTTCCCCTTCCTCTCAACAGTCACCCCGACACTCTGTACCCGTGGCTGAGCTGACGCGGTGAGGTCGCAAGAGGGGTTCCCTCCCTTGTGGCCTGTCTTCCTGCATGCCCTGCTCACAACGTCCTTTAAACATACAGAGGCATGGTGGGTTTCCTCCAGACAGTTGGAACACACCACTGGTCTTTTCACAAGTTTCTGTTCTGTATGGTACGTCTTGACTTACTTGACTTATGCCTCTTGATTCCTTGAGGAACATAGGGCCGCGACGACTCTCCTCCAACGCACGCGATTCTGGCAGGTCCTCCTTAGCTGGGCCCACGTCATTCCGGCGGCCTTCACCTCAGCGTCGACACTCCTGCGCCAAGTCTGTTTTGGTTGACCCACTTTCCGCTTTCCTTGTGGATTCCAATCCAGAGCCTGCCTGGTTGCGTTGGATACAGGCTTCCGTAGCGTGTGGCCGATCCATCCCCATTTCCGTTTCTTTATCTCAGTTTCAATTGGGACTTGTCTCGTCCTGTCCCACAGTTGTTCGTTGGAGACGACTTCCGGCCACCTGATGTTGAGGATGTTTCTGAGACATCTATTGATGAATGTCTTAGCTGTGAAAAAACTAACCTTGAGTGTGTGTGTGTGTGTGTGTGTGTGTGTGTGTGTGTGTGTGTGTGTGTGTGTGTGTGTGTGTGTGTTTAGGGGAACAGATGGAACTGTTATCAAAGCGAAACGGCGTCCAGTAAGGAAACATGTCAATTTATTGTCCCTGTCCCGCGCTCTTTCGCATTTTAAAGCGGAACGAAGTTCGCATCCCGCCTTTAATAGGGAGTGTTCAATGTCACTGTCAGCAACAGATATAGGTATGTTATCAATAAATACCTTGATTGATGTCACAGTCAGCAACAGATATAGGTATGTTATCAATAAATACCTTGGTTGCAGGCTTTTCTTATAGTGATGTATAATGATGTGTTCTGGATATATGGTAAGGTATCTCTAGATATACGGTGATGTGTCTATAGATATATGATTTTACACATGAAAATCAACCGGTTTTTTTAATGTTTTCTCAAAGGGTTAGTCATTTGTTAATATTTTGTTGAAGTCTATTACAATGAACAGTCCTGTATTTGAAAAGTTCATAAGTTTAACCCAGTCTTAAATTAATGAAGTCCAGGTTTGATTTGTTTTAACACATTACTTGTGTACAATCCTGCAAGAATGTTCAGACACAGTTGTGTTGCCAACAGTCGGAGTGTTAATGGTTTGTCCCTGTTTCCTGTTTACAACACTTTTTACATGACATAACCATAGGCATGGAAAGTTGTTTTCATCTTCTGTATACCTTCTTCTTCTTTTGCGGTCGATTTTTTTTTTGGTTGCGTCAGATCTTCAATCCTGTCGCCATGATGAATCCCACAGTCTTCTCGAGGTCTTGACGGCTGCCCCAAAGCTGCATCTGCAGTTCTGTATCTTCCGACCAGGTTTGACACTGTAGAACATCATGGGCTGGACAGTGCCGGAGGTTGTGTTCTAGGGTCTGAGATCCAATTCCACACGGACATTCATCTGTGTGGGCAATCTTAATTCAGCTGAGGTGGCTCAGCAGTCGACAATGGCCAGTTCTCAGTCTGAAGAGGCTTGTTTGCTGGTATATTTGTATATCGGATCAGCTGGACATATGTTCAGCAACAATATCTAAATTCCAGTTAGACTGGTAACGTGGCAACGATAGTCTTCTTCGGAATACACTTTTCCCAACTCTACATACAGTTGGGTGGTTTCCTTAACTTTGGGTTTAATTGTGAGTCAGGTGTGTTGATACAGCATATGTAGCAACATGAACTGTGCTGTGTCTGGCTTCTGAATTAGGTAACTCGTATAAAAAAAAAGTCATTAAGTCTATAACGGAAGGTGAAAGTCTTTTATGATTTTCTACAGCATAGGTAGCAACACGAACTGCGCTGTATCTGGCTTCTGAATTAGTAACTCTTGTAAAGAAGTTGTTAAGTCTACAACAAAGGGTGAAGGTCTTTTCTGATTTTCTACAAAACTGTCACCAGTGTTTATATAAGAGTTGTAAGCTTTAGATATTGACATTCTGCAAGAGCTCATCATTAGATTAGTTGGCTTCTCTGACAATTCTCTCCTTGTATGTATTCTTTCCGGATATCTTGCAGGCAAGGAATATCACGGGTTTCCATTTGACGAGGTTGTGGATTGCATCTGATTATGATGGAAGCACCAGGACATTGGTTTTGCAGAAGAGACGCCGTGGTGGCGCTGTCAGGAGTCGCTGCAACCTTGGGTACCATACGTGGGTTAGCCAGTCTGGCACAACGATTACCCCTTCCTCATATTCCAGAGAGTCCATGTTATGCTGACTGGTGGAACATGTACAGTTTGAAGCTACGTTCATAGAGATGGAATCGGGTCTGTAAGAGATATTCTGAGGTAACTGTGTATTGACTCTGGAGGCGAATGCGTCGATTGTTGGAAATTTTAAAAGGAATCTTAAGTAGCTCCTCCAGTTAACATGCACAAGCAAATTACAAGACAAAACACGACCTCTTAAGTCTTCTTCAGACAAGATAAACAACATTCAGGACAATGAAAACGAATTACGAGCAAATACTTTTTTTCCGAATTCGGCTTGTAATTTGTTTGTCAATCTTAACCGGCGGACTTACTTTAAAATTCCTCTTAAAATGTGTTTCAATGTCTGCCCGCAGTCACCTGACTTTGAAGCCAATTGTTAGAAGAAACTATAACTTGTTCCCGTCCATTTGAAACTAAACAGTCTTCAAAATGATGAAGGTGGTAGTCAAGGGAAAGAAGAACATTGAATTTTCGCCTCGAATCTCAATTAACTCCCTTTGAGCAAAGTATTCTCTTTGCCAGGTACGTGAGCAGTCCTGATGCACTCTTTGTTAGAGATGCATCGTGTTTTGATTCCTTTAGTGATTTCGTGAGTTTCAAAGTGAGGTGACTGCAGGTGGAAACTGAAACACATTTTAAAAGTAATTTGAAGTCACTCGGCCGGTGGTTGACACGGACCAACAATTTACAAGACAGGACAAGTAAAACGGGCAAGTGACCGGTTAGGCACAATGGTGATCTTTATTTTAAATGATAGAGGCGTCAGAACAAAGGAATATAAACACACCAGAATAAACAACAACAACAACAACAAAAAACATTTAAAAGCAGACTATGTTGTTATTTACCCGTGTGTTTGCTTGATGAGAAGGGGCGGGACACACACACACACACACACACACACACACACAACACACACACACATGCACACGCGCACGCACGCGTGCACACACACACACACCACACACGCACACACCACGCACACACACCACCACCACCCCACACACACACACACACACACACACACACACACACACACACACACGCACACACAAGCACGCACGTACACACGCTTGCACCCCCCCTCTCCCTCCTCCACCCCCATACCCAACACAAGACACAGTCTCTACAAAACCCATCCCCCCCCCCTTTCTCCCCATTGTAGACGATATGCATTGCACTGGAACTCTTCCGACTAGGCTTCGTTATATTGAAAACAGCTTAAATATCTAAAACAAACTGAAACCGGTTCAAATGTCCAAACTGACCAGTCACACCATATTTGGGCTTCGGGGCTTGACCTGTACAGTGAGATGTTCTTCTGCTCCATTCCTATGTCGATAAGGAATCAGATGTTACACATTGTCACGTGATTTTCCAGTCTATATCTGTGAAACTTTTTCCTGGGTAATCCAGACTTAACATTCACACATGCGTTGAATTTCGGTTCACGCCTGGTTCACACGAATTCCAACATTTTGTTTTTTTCTCTTTCTCTTTCCCTTTGCAAAGAAGGTTTTTTTTACTTTTCTTTTAAAGAAATGTTCTGCAAAATCTGGCAGTGAAAAACAGTTGCAAAAGAGCTGTAGCAGTCACGTTTCTATATACATATAGAGATATGCACAGGTACGCACTTATTACCTGTACACGTACACTGATTGATATACATATACCCATCCAAAATCTTTAAAGGCATGTGTATAAACGCAGACAACAATAGATGCAGATGTATCTATACAGACTTACATCCAAGTGAATTACCGACAGACAAGGGGTGCTATGTTCTAAGTGTGAAAGAAAATACTCATGAGTTCAAAACTAAAGAAAAAGAATCTTTTAAAAAATGTAGTATTTAAGTAAATCTTAAAACAAGGACTGAAATGAATAGATCATTATCACAATGTTTAAGGAAGTCCCTTTCTTCGTACAGAAATATATGAAGGGTAGGATACATCACTTATTCTTTGAAATTGTTAACACTCGTTTAGATACAAATTCATAAGCTTAAAATTCCAAGACTATATTCTGGATCACTATCAAGATTCAAAGACAGCTAGGCTAAAGAGAACTAGGTCTCACGGCCTTACAGCGTGTCCTCTTACGTAATGTTTCATCGTTAATTTGAGTGACCTGGCTTAGCAACTGCTTCGTCGTATAAATACTGCAAAGTGAACAATGAAGTTTCGATTAATTGTCTTAACGTTTTTAAACTGGTCTGGATTCCATGCTGATTTTTTTCCTTCCTTTTCTAGGAAGAATCTCCCGGAGTCATTGAACAATGAAATTCCAAAAGATTGTCTCGGACGTTTTTGAACCAGTCTGGATTCCATGCCATTTTTTTCTTTTCTTTTCCTGGAAGAATTCCCCAGAGTCACTGAACAATAAACTTCCAAGTGATTGGAAGAGAAGGCCAGTTTGTCCGTTGGTATAGATCACACGTTGCACATAGCATACACCTTTCCCGAAGATGAAGTATGGCTGCTTTAATGGCGGGATAAAAACAGTCATACACATAAAACTCCACTCTCTTTGTTGGGTAGATGGGACGAGTCCTTGCCTGTCTACACAGAGAGTGTCCGCAGGAGTATCAGCCCGCGTACGCAAAAAAAAAGACTGGTTTTATTTTGATATTTTAGACGGTTTTGGTTCATTTTCGGTATATAAAATAGTTTTGGTTCGGTTTGGATATTTAGGCCGGTTTTTGGTTCGGTTTTGGTATTCAGACCGGTTTCAATCTTGCAGGCCGCACACCACAATTAGGGTTTTGCACTAAAACACTCTATAATCCATGTAAGCGTGCCATGAATTTGAGCCAGCATTTAATGTTACACTGATGATTGATCAAAAGAACAATTATTTCCCTTGTTTAGGGGATTTTTAGCGATGAAATCAGAAACAATATTCAAATATATGAACTTTCCCTTAAATCATGGCACATGTCAGGCCTTTGCAGTCACCCGTCACCCTATCTTTGCGCCAGGTAGTTTCCCCAAAATAGTCCCATTCCTTTGATTGTAATCTGTCTGCTTGGAACCACCTGGCTTGTACCTCTTTGATGGCTTTTTAAAAAAAAAATAAGGAGAATCAACTTTCAGACACACAAAAAAAATTACCAAACCAATCTAATTGCGTCAGACTATAAACACTCGACTCCTTAAGCAAGACCTTGGCGCATTAATTTTTGGTGTGCAGCCACAAGCAAACCCTTCTGAACAGTCACATTCCAACACTTTAAAGTCACTTGCAAAGTGAGGCGACTGCAGGCGGAGATCTAGACAAATCTTTAAAAGAATTTCACGTACTCTATCCGCCAAACATGAACAAAAGACTCACCAGACAACACACGACGCGTTTCGACCTCTGAGGTCTTCTTCATGTGAGATAAACAACACTCAGGACAACATAAATGAAGAACGAGCAATCACTTCTCTTCTCAACGTCGAATGCCACGAGAAAAGTGATTGCTCGTTCTTCATTTTCCTTGTCCTGAGTATTGTTTCTCTTGCGTGAAGAAGACCTTAAGAGGTCGAAACGCGTCGTGTTTTGTCTGGTGAGTCCTTTGTTCAAGTTTGGCGAATACAGTGCTTGAATTCTTTTTAAAGATTACTTTAATAAAGTCACGCCGATTGGAACCAGTTCATTTTGTCACTCCTTTTCACATTTACAGCCTGCCGCGGCACATACAACATGGGTCTGTTCTCCAGAAACAGCCTGGATAGAATCATTCCTATGCCGGATTGTTCAAAGCGGTGGCAACGTCCATAGCGGGTGCTGTGGTTGCCCTGTGCGGAACATCGCAAGAGCCGTGTGTGGTTCCGGACGCACATGCAGTCAGGGTTGAAGGCACAGGAGAGCCAGGGGCGGAGGATGGCATCTCTCATGAACCTGTGGCCAAAACATAAACAAATCAACACAATGGTTAGAGAACTGTAAACCTGTTGCCCCCAAAACAGATCAATACAATGGTTAGAGAACTGTAGATGGCATCTCTCATAAACCAGTTGCCCCCAAAATAAATCAGCACAATGGTTAGAGAACTGTAAAGCTGTTGCCAAAGATGGCATCTCTCACGAACCTGTTGCCCCCAAAATAAATCAACACAATGGTTAGAGAACTGTAAAGCTGTTGCCAAAGATGGCATCTCTCATGAACCTGTTGCCCCAGAAATAAATCAACACAATGACTAGAGAGCTGTAAACCTGTTGCCCCAGAAATAAATCAACAACATGACCAGACAGCTGTAAACCTCTTGCCCCCAAAATAAATCAACCCAATGACTAGAGAGCTGTAAACCTGTTGCCCACCAAAATAAGTCAACACAATGACCAGAGAGCTGTAAACCTCTTGCCCCAAAAATAAATCAACAAAATGACTAGAGAGCTGTAAACCTGTTGCCCTAAATATAAATCAACACAATGACCAGAGAGCTGTAAACCTGTTGCCCCCCAAAATAAGTCAACACAATGACCAGAGAGCTGTAAACCTCTTGCCCCAAAATAAATCAACAAAATGACCAGAGAGCTGTACACCTGTTGCCCTAAAAATAAATCAACACAATGACCAGAGAGCTGTACACCTGTGGCCCCAAAAATAAATCAACACAATGACCAGAGAGCTGTAAACCTGTTGCCCCCAAAATAAATCAACACAATGACCAGAGAGTTGTAAACCTGTCGCCCCAGAAATAAATCAACATAATGACCAGAGAGCTGTAAACCTGTTGCCCCAGAAATAAATCAACACAATGACCAGAGAGCTGTAAACCAATTGCCACCTAAAATAAGTCAACACAATGACCAGACAGCTGTAAACCTGTTGCCCCCAAAATAAATCAACACAATGACCAGAGAGCTGTAAATCTGTTGCCCCCAAATAAATCAACACAATGACCAGAGAGCTGTAAACCTTTTGCCCCCCCCCCCCCCCACCCGCCCCAAATAAATCAACACAATGACCAGAGAGCTGTAAACCTGCTGCCCCCCCAAATAAGTCAATACAATGACCAGAGAGCTGTAAACCTGCTGCCCCCCAAAATAAGTCAACACAATGACCAGAGAGCTGTAAACCTGTTGCCCCCCCCCCCCCCCCCCCCCAAGTAAATGAACACGATGGTCAGAAAACTGTAGATGGCATCTCTCATAAACCTGTTGCCTAAAAATCAAATCAACACAATGGTTAGAGAACCGTAAACCTGTTGCCCCCACAATAAATCAACACAATGATTAGAGAACTGTAGATGGCATCTCTCATAAGCCTGCTGCCCCCCCCCCTCCCCCCCAAAAAAAAATCAACTAGACGGTCAGAGAACTCTGTCTGTCTGTCTGTCTGTCTGTCTGTCTCTCTCTCTCTCTCTCTCTCTCTCTCTCTCTCTCTCTCTCTCTCTCTGTGCGTGTGCGTGTGTGTGTGTGTGTGTGTGTGTGTGTGTGTGTGTGCGTGTGCGTGTGTGTAAGTGTGTATCCGTGTGTGTGTGTGTGTGTGTGTGTGTGTGTGTGTGTGTGTGTGCGTGTGCGTGTGTGTAAGTGTGTATCCGTGAATGGAAAGCAGCAATCAACAAACTATCGTCATGCTAAGGTTGACTTCACTACACAAATCGCTTTTTTTAATTTCATTTTTTATCCAAGCTCATGGAAACATGACAGCTTATTTTTTACAGAGAATGACCATCTTGCAAGTTTTGCAACACACGGACAAAGGCCTGAGGCACGGTAGAATAACTTCGGACAGACAGGGGTGGGGGTGGGTGGGTGGGGGGTCGGAGATGACTTGATTTCTTGGTCACCCTCCTGTCACCTTGTTTCACCAAGTTGAGTTCACATTGTGATCCAAGCACACCACCTGTGCATGACGCATTGCAGACGATGGTGGCAGTTTGTGCAGTGTTTGTGCAGGATAGTACACGTGCACCATAGCCTGATGACCAGGTCTCGAGGTCAGCGAATGACGTCCACCCATTTGTTTTTTGTTTGTTTTTTTTTTGCGTACGCAGGCTGATACTCCTGCGGACACTCCCTGTATAGACAGGCAAGGATTAATCCCATCTACCCAACAAAGGGAGTGGAGTTTTGTGTGTATGATCGTTTTTTTTTATCCCGCCATTAAGGCAACCATACTCCATCTTTGGGGAAGGTGCATGCTATGTGTAACGTGTCATCCATACCAACGGACAAACTGGCCTTCTCTTCCGAAAGTTGGTAATGGGGTTTTACGTGTGTGCAAGATGTTATGCGTGCGTTCATACACGGATCCTCGGTTTATAGTCTCATTCGAAAGACTATGGAAAATGGAGTCGTCAGAACCAATGTTAACTCCGAGGGAAAAAAAATCCTCCTGTACCGAAACGGCCCGGCGGAGATTCCAACCCGCAACCCCGAGTCCGGCAGAGAACTATAAAATAGGCATTCTGGCTCATCCGGCTCCGCCCAGCTCCAACCGGCTAAAGCCGGTTTCGCTGCTGCTCCACCGGATTACCCAGAATGCCTATTTTATAGTTCTCTGGTGGGGAATTTAGCCGCCTAAATTTATACAATGCCGCGTGACGGCTAACGCCTGCACTAAACGACGCCGGTGGGGAATTTAGCCGCCTAAATTTATACAATGCCGCGTGACGGCCTGCAGTAAACGACGCCCTTACTCCGTTATGTGTAACTCGACACGAACCAGCAAACAGTGCGACGCTTCGACTCGGCAATTATGCAGTTGGGTAAGCCGTGACCTAGAATTAGTAGAGTACTACATAAAGGCAGCAAACCCTTCAGAAGTGAAGAGGAGTTGTCTCCCCGGAAAAGAATGTAACAATTAATTGTGTTTTATGAAAAAAAAATCGTCATTAAGTCGTTCTAGGTTCTTATTCAAGTCGGCATCACGTTCTTATTCAAGTTCTTATTTAAGTTCTTAACAAGTTTTTATTCAAGTTCTTATTTAAGTTCTTAACAAGTCAACATCAAGTTCTTAACAAGTCATCATCAAGTTCTTAACAAGTTCTTATTCAAGTACTTATTCAAGTACTTATTCAAGTTCTTAACAAGTCGTCATCAAGTCGTCATTAAGTTCTTATCAAGTCGTCATTAAGTTCTTATCAAGTCGTCATCAAGTTCTTATCAAGTTCTTATTTAAGTTTTTATCAAGTCGTCATGAAGTCGTCATCAAGTCGTTATCAAGTTCTTATTCAAGTCACTTATAATTATTTATTAAGTTCTTAACATATTATTGCATATCAAATGGATCAAAATGAGATTTTGTTGTTGGCAGTTCTGGCATGCTTTTTTGTTCGGCTTCTGTATTTAGTGGCTGAGATTTTTTGGACTGCTTTGGTTTTTGCTGGCGTTGTTTATATATTTTATAACCGTAATAACCACCCCCAGCAGCAATGACGCCAAAAATGACAACTGTTTTAAATTCAATATTCCATGACGACTTTGGTGTTGTAGACAACCCTGTTGTTGTAGGTCTTGAATCAACTTGTTCTTGTGTATTTACAGCTGGCATTGAAACAACTGTTGGCGTTGGCGGTGTTATGTTTTCATTATGAGTTATATTCTGTGCTCGGAACATTAATTTTTTTTGTTTGTTCCACTCTGCTAATTTTTTTCCTGCTGCAACACGCCCAGGATGAGGAGGCTTTTTACTAGTCACTTTCTCCATCAGTATTTTCTGATTCTGATTCTGCTGATTTTCTGGCTCGGTCATTTTGAAGGGAAACAAAATCTATATGATTAAAAGTAATTAATCCCATGATTAATGGCGATAACAATGTTCCAAATCTGTAATATAGATCACATCCTAGAGACTCTAATGTCTTTGTTAAAACTGGATCCTGTGTTAAATCATACATAAAATCTTGTTCAGAATCAATGGGAGCAAATCTACTAACTAGTTTAGTGTACAAACTAAGAACCGTTTGCCCAACACTTTTTACCATTCTTGACCCCAGTTGCGCTTCATACCTGTTGTGATACTTTACAATGTCTTGTGGCGACATCTGTTGAATCTGTTCTATGCTGAATTCATTTCCGAGGTACTGTTTTGTTTTTCCACACGCCGCCAAAGAATACAGCCCTTCCTTTTTGCGCATAATAGCTTGGTCATCAACTTGATCATTTGTAATCATAAGTTCAGGAAGTAAATCATCGCAGTTCATGTTTTATTAATAATAATAAATATTATTTTATTTTTTAAAAATGAGCACCGAAAAAACTATTACTAACCTTGTATACCATTCTGCTGTTATTGGGGGCCTAAGTGTAGGATACACAATGCTTGGTAAAAGCCTGTTAAAAATAAAACCAGCAGATCTTGGCAAACTAGACTTTGAAGACTCAGCAAAACTGATTGCTGTTATTACAGCTTCATTTGCTACGAAAGATTTTCTAGTTAAGCAAGGAATAATTCCAGACAGTATCAATATGTAAAATTAAAAAAATACATTTATAAAAATGGCTTCACTCGTAATGATGATTGGTGGCGCTGTGGTTAATGCGCTTGCTTTCAGCGGAAGTAATTACGCGTTTAGTAAACTACAAAATAACGATGAGAGAAAAAGACATAACAGAGCTATGGAGCAACTAGCCGCTGCACAAGACACCTATGAAAAGCAAAGAATGGAGCAGTTAGATTTTATTAACGACAGACTTAAACAACAGGGACATGCAGCTTACACATTTAAAGATGTTGACCAGGCAATAAAAGAATATTTTCTAGTAACAGGCAAACAAGTTGAAACATTGCCCCCACCAAAATTTAGCGACTTTTATCAACCATCAGAAAAACAAAAGATGCAAGAAATATTGTTTATTGTCTTTGGCATGACCGCTGTGTATTTTGTTGCACAAAGTATTGGCTGAATAAAAATGTACAAAATCTATTATTCTCCAAAAGGATATTGGAAGGGAATAACAGCAATTAAAAAGCTTAGCCAAGCAGCGGGAGTCAGTGAACAAACAGCAAAAGAATGGTTATCTAAACAAGCGATTTGGCAAATTTATCTACCAGCGCCTAAAAAACTACAGAGACCACACTTTGTGAATATAACTCCAAACGACACCCATCAAATGGATCTTCTATATTTACCCCATGATACGATTAGACGAAAAAGATTTAAGTACGCACTTACAGTCATTGATATAGCTTCAAGATACAAAGATGCGGAACCATTAACACAAAAGAGTGCTTCTGCTGTTGCTGTTGCTATACAGCTGATATATCAACGAGGCCCTTTAACTTATCCTCGCATGATTCAAGTTGATGATGGAAAAGAATTTAAAGGCCAAGTGAATCAATTATTGTTAAAACATAGAGTTACCATTAAAAGAGGCATTCCAGGAGTTCACAGATCACAGGCTTTGGTTGAAAACTTTAACAAACAGTTATCTGAAAGACTTTTCTCCTACCAGTATCACAGAGAGCTGATTGACAATTCTCGCAACACAGAATGGGTAAAAAGACTGCCCTCAGTTTTGCGCGCAATGAATAATGTAGAATTTAAAGGGCTAAAACCAGTACAAGCAATCAAAACCAAACGAATAAATGTTGCTATTGAAGACTCATCCAGTAAACTATTACCATTTGGTTTAAAAGTGAGATACCTTTATTCACCGGGAGAAGCGGAAGGGGACACTCGCATCAGGGCAACAGATCCAGTTTGGAGTGTTGATCCATATGAGATAAAAAAAATTGTGAAAATGAATCCGCCCGTGTATTATTTACGAGAAACTGACACAACAAAACGACCAGCCCCCCGAAGATCTTTTGTGAAGGAAGAACTGCAGATAATCCCGCCAGACACAGTTCCAGTTGCTTAGTTAATTTAGGCAAATACATTTGAGTTTAAAATGGAAGCTCAAAAGAAAAAAGAGTTTTCAAAATTAATACGTCAATTATCTGCTTATAATATTATTATCAAAAAAATATTTAAGAACATTGACAATCTTATGCCAGACAATCGCTTACTACCCCAATCCCTAGATTCTGATATTTTGATATGGAAAAATCAAAATGATAAAAAAAATTGAAGCACATTTAGCAGTAATGAATAATAATGATTTGGCTATACTGGATAATGATATAGTTGAGCTTCTGATAACACTTGACCAAACAGAAACTCCATGAAGATTATACTATTCTCCAGTGCCCAATTGCATATGAAAACTCTGGATTAACAAATACTCGTTTAGTGTTTGTTCTATCTAATGACTTCTTTGTTACAACAGTTGTGTTAATCTCATGTAGATTAGATCGTAGTTTGTAATTGTCATGATGAAAAGTCTTTTTATTGAACAATGCTTCCTTGTAGTTGTCATGTGATATGCTTGATTGCACAACACTACGAGATATTCCCTTTGCTTTTTTGACAACTTTTTTTTGGCTTGAAAGACTGTACATTTTTGACCTTAAACCAATAAACTCCTTGATCACCCGTCCAGATAATTCATCCTTCATCTTACCTAAAACCTTCTTATTAATAACTGAATGCAAAGGTGAATCTTTAGGGTAATCAGATGTGTCGTACCATCCGGCATGCTCTTTTGCTACTTCTAATTCCATGTCTTTGTAAAAATCTTCAGTAGGGATGTCGATTACAAAGGAATCTGTATCTGTGTACAGAACTCTGGACTCTGGATACAAGGGTTTAAAGTAGTCGTAAAGAAATTCTAACATCAAAAGCTTCGACAGCTCTAAAACAGTAAACCCAATAAAAACAGGTTTGTCCAATTTGACTTTCTTTTTTTTCATCATTATTCCAAAAAGCTGATCATGAAATCTTCTGAAGTCTTGATAATTTGGTTTTGAAGTCAACTTAATTGCATCGTTTTCTCTAGTGACCAATCTGACATCTTTGCGCTTGTGCGGATTTTCCATAGTCTTTCCAAAACAGCTGTTGTTCATCAACTTGAAAAAGTCTTTTTCTGAAGCATCTGTGGATTTAGTTCTGAGATCAGTATTTTTCATGATGTATGGTTTCATGAACTGTTCTTGATCAAATTCAATTATACGATGAACTGCTGTTAACTTTAAACCATGTCTTAAATAAAATTGGAGAAGTCTGTAATGACAGACATAATTTTTTTTGTCACGAAGATTAGGCACAAGTTTAGGTGGTTCTGTCATTGACACTTTTAGGGTTTCTGCTGCTAATGGATAGTCATTATGGTAATCATGAAGTTCATGAGGATATTCTAAATCAACTTCTAGAATGAGACCTCTTTTACGATCAGCTTCTAGAGTAGGTAGCCATTTTAAAAACTTTTGAGTGTCTTTGAGTCCTGTGTACATTTTAAAGTTACGTAACGGTAGTGATTGACTCATAGCCCAACCATACAGATTGTTTGCATCTAAATACATAAGATAGTTAGACTTCCTACTTGGATCATAGTCATCCAAATATTTATTGTTTGCTTTACAGTAATGGTGAGACGCCATACTAATTCCGCCACGCAATCCGTTTTCAATCACCCGAAGCATTGGTAAGTCAGTTAGTAGGTCAATCTGTACACCAGTAAATTTTAAGAAAGCATCCCAACTCATCCCAGGCGCAGAAATATAATGCGCAGGATCTAGACTATAATGTTTCATGCAGGTCTTTCTGTAATTTTCAAAGATATCCGCCAACAAACAGGTATCCGCCATTAAATAGGAATCATGATAGTCTCCCATTGTTTTAGAGTCTAATTTTTGCCACGCTTCTTGAGCATAAGAATAATCAGAATCACTGATGTCCTTTCCTCTAAGACTACTAAAGAACGCACCTTTAGGAGGAAGTGAGTCTTCATCAAACCTTTCCCAACTGTTCATGTACTCATAAGGATAAACGCCTTTTCTAACAAGTGTTGGGTCAAAATAGTGTTCTGTTATTGGGCAGGACTTTAAAGATCCTGCTAGTGACTCTAAACTCCCCATCAGGTGTTGCATAGAGTCATAAAAAGATAAATTATTTAAAGTGAAACACATGTACTTTTCTGATGACTGCGCAATGCATGACACCCTAAAGGCGCTAGTTACTGCTTGCAATATAAGATGAGAATCATAACCTCGCAAGTTATGAAAGAATATAGGAAGTCTCCAAGTCCTAGGATCAAACTTTAGTTGAAGATTGCAATTGTTATGCGCTGCTCCTCTAAACTTTCCGCTAATGTGATCATGGTCTCTTACTGTTGGATTTAAACTTTTAGGTGTTAGCTCTAATCCACAAATCCAACAGTGAGTGGCTGAGTTATAGCGATCTTGATCTTCAGGAGTCACCTTAAGATCGGATAGGTCTAGATTATTAGAACAGACATTACGAACTTCTTGCATGCGTTTTAAGAAATGTTTTGCTGCATGTGGTCCTCTGTATAATTCTGGCTTTGAATGTTCACCATCTGACCTAACAACAATGAAAGCATATGAACAAATCTGGTGGTTATTCATTATAACAGTTTTTGGTAAATGTTTTGGAGCCGGTCCTTCATAAGGAACAATAAGCGACTCGAAGTCTGCGTAAACAACGTATGGAGACCTCTGGAGTTTTTTGTAATTCTTAAAACTAACCTTACTGCCTTCTCTTGGCATAATTAGTTCTGTATTGCAGTCCACTGGGCTAAGACAATGTTTTACATGTTCGCTCGCAGCTTGAACGGACGGAATTCTTGTTAAACATTTTCTACAGAATTCTTGTTTGTGTCCATTTTTTGTAGTATGAACTAGTAATCTACTCATTGTGCGTATTAGCGTGTAGTGCAGACCATTAAGGCTTTGCATCAGGAGTAAGTCTACATGATGTTTGGCTGGTTCTCCTATTGATGGACTGTTTTTTGACACTCTAATTGGTAGAAGACCTGATTTAACAGACCATGTGTAGACATTAACAGTTATTGGTGGATTCTGTTTTTCAAACTGATCAATCTTGTCTACAGCCATAGGAAATTCAAGGCCGTTAAAGTTAAGATCATTGGCCCACTGCAAATAGTTAGTAACTCTCTCTGCATTTTTTTTGACAAAGTGTAGCCTAGCAAGAACGCACCACATAAAACATTTGTTATCTGAATTCTTTATGTTCAAAACTGCTCTCTTTGCAACTATTTCTGGTGGTAGAGGAATAAAAGACTTTCCTACGATTGGTTCGTATTTAGCCTGTTTTAATCTGATCTCTAATACTTTACCCTCTGACCAACCAGAGCCTCTCATTTTTGCTGCTTCAGAAGCATCGTTAAACTGAGTAAGAAGTTGTTCTGCCCAATCAGGCGTTAAATCATTATAAGAAAGAATAGCCTGCTGTTTAGTTGAGACCCAGACTTCTAGATTTTCTTCGCTTATTGTTATGTAATCAACTAAAACAACTACTTCAACTGGAGGGTTTATTGCTAAATAATTGGGGATTTGAGAAATAGCATACTCAACGCTTTCTAACACATTTGTTGGATTAATAACTTCTATATTTGTATCCTTCAAAGCTTTTGACAAACTCTCTTCTGCATCAAACCAAGAATCAAAATCAGTGTATTCCATTTTGAGTTTCTTTTCTAACTCAAAATATTTATTTAAATTAAAAAAATACTTAGTCAGAATCAATATCAACGGTCTTTTTGTGCTTGGACTCGTAAACTAAAGTATAAACACTCTTTGGAGTTGTTAATGTGAGCTGTTTAGAACAGAGTTTAATGTCTCGTTTACTTTTTTTAAACATTCCTTTTTTATCTGATCGGTGTCTGGTTGTTGAGAAAAAGTTGCCCTTGCCTTTCTTTGAAGATCAAACTTTTGTCTTTTGTAGTCCTCAAAATCAGCCTGTAGGCGACTAAATTCTTCATCCGTGATGTTCGAGTCGGCAAGTGCTTTATCAATTATCAGTTTGAAGGAACTAAGTTTAGCTGTTATTAGTTGAACCATAGCTGTGTGCTTTTGGAGTTTAGCTTTTATTTTTTTGCTGACAGCACTTACAGCCAATGAACACAGGCCAAGAGTTAAAGACAAACCACCTAGAGGTAAAGCCGCCGGCGCACCTACGCCTGTTGCTAAGAGACCTACACTTGTTCCTGCTGATAGAGCACTAGTGATCGATGCTCCAGTATTTACATATGTAACAGCATTAAAGACAGCAGAATACCTTCGTTTGGTTTTACTGTATTTTGAAAGGTCCTGCTCTAGTTGGGTTTGCATTTGTGTTATGTTTGTTAATCTGAAAGTTTTTATGTCAGAGTTGCCTACTATCTCTTCTTTGGGCACTTTTGGATAAACCTGAACAGACATGCTTTTTTTTAAAAATAAAAATAATTTAGTATTGGATATCTTTTAATCTGTTATCTTGAATATTCAGCTGCGCATCATATATTAAAAACAAATGTACATTAAGTGGTTTATCACTCTCTTTTTCTTTATCAATTTGAATGTTTATTACGTCTTTAACTGTTCTCCCACTCCCATGCAACTGATTATCCTCTGTTGACCTTAGGTCAATCCATAAACCGTATTTTGTTGTTAAATATTCATCAAGTCTAACACTGTGAAGGTGTAGATCTTTAGACACAAGGTCTACTGTTGGACTTCTAGACCTCCTGCCTCCAAACAATTTTTTATTTCATCAAAATGATGATAAGGTTTAAGCCCACTACCGTAGACTTGGTTAGGACTACCCTCAATTGAACATTGTACTTTCGTTATTTTAGGATTGATAAACTTTTCACTTTGTCTTTTGAATGGTTCTTCATCTTCACACAGCAATAAAATACCTTTAAGGGATCTTGCTGTGGCACTAAAACTAAAGTTCCATATAGTGTCTGCCCTGCTTTTAGGATATTTAGTATGATGAATCACTCTTTCGTAATATATTGCTAATTTTGACTGATATTGTTGCTCAATCAGCCTTGCTAAGTTAGGGTTGCTAACAATGTCAAACTCTAACGAGATGTCAGAAATGCTGTACTTTGCATCGGCGGTTGTAGATTTAATGACACGTTTGTATTCATTAAAAGTTAGTTCATATGACAATCTGTCTTTTAATGCTCCTTGAAAGTATGGCGCATGCGCTTTTAACAACTCAAAATCTAAGGGTATAGAAAAGCGATTTCCATAAGCAAAACTTACAGCTTCAGCCTTGTTACTGTCTTTAGCATCTTCGGCGTCTATTCTGTGTTTTAGTGCTTCGTTATTTTCGATTCCTTGAAACGCAAGATCGGCCCTTTCATTCGCGGTTAGCCATAGATCACAATAGATTAGAAATATGTCTGCATTGTGTAAAGAAAATATTTCTTGCCCCTCAAGTTTTATAGAAATTTTCTTAACGATTGCCCGTCCCAGATTCTGAACTACTGTCCTGTTTGCGTCTGTTGCTGAATCAAGTTCTATTTTGAAAGTAAGCCGTGCAGATCCCGGCACAATCACTTCATCTGCTCCTAGGTCTGGAAATTTAACAGTAAGAATTTGATCTGAATCAATAGTAGATGGATTATTTGGAACAATAATATTCTGTTTATTTCCCTTCACGCCAAAGGGCTCTTTCAGTCTTCTATGCGGGTCAAGAATTGAGCCATATGCTTGTGACATTTTTTTTATAAAACAAAAATAAAAAGTTAATCATTTTTAAAACATGGCAGGCATTGAAGATTATGATGTTTTTGATCCTGGAGACGACATGAGTGAAATGACGCCTTTGACACATCCATTACAATCATTGCGGCGTGAATTAACAGAAAGTAAGGTCAAATCATTTTATCAAAGTTTAGGCCAAGAACCTCCCGAATTTATAGACCCTAATGATTTTGAAACAAAAGATGACCATTTGTTTGTGAGAAACGACGAAGGACAACTTGTTCAGCTTACAACTAAACCAGACTCATCAAAGTTTTTAAAAAAGAGTACAATTAGACAAAGGCTCAGTGTGAGCGAACAAAATCGCCTTGGCATTACTAAACCAAAATTAGATAGGGAAGCAGTTGCTAAACTTCAAAACACACTACAAGAACTCCCAACAGATAACCAAATACAAAACATGGAACTTAAAGATTTAAGCCCAACAGCAGACGAAATAATAGAAACCAGTTTTTCAGAAGAAACAGCATTAAAAACTATGCACGATCCGCCGCTACCTATGAGAGAAATAGTGGCCCTTGATCATGCTTTGAGAAGCATCAGAGGCGAATTAACAAACAATTTAGCAAAACTGGGTGAACTAGATGAGCATATAAAAAGAGAAAAAGAAAAACTAGTTGAGGCTGATGACCACAACTTAGGACCTGGTGTTAAAGAAAGAATAACACAAAGACTAAAAGATCTTGAACAAGAGAGATCAGCAAGACTAGAAGTGTTGTCTACTAACCGAGAACAATTACGAACTCAAGTGAGCAGAATAAGAGAAACTATCCAAAGAATTTTATATGAAGACACAACGTTAGCAGAACGAATAAGAACACTGTTTAGAGAGCAAGGTGTCACATTAGCAAGTGTTATAACAGCCTTAGGATTTGCAATAAGTACACTGGTGATGGCTATTACAGGCGGCGGTGGTGGGCAAGGGTCAGTGCCTCCGCCACCATCACCACCATCAGATAAATCATGGGTAAAAAAACAACTTGATCATCTTGCAAGTTTATTAAAAAAATTAGCCAGTAAGGCAATAGATTCTTTGCCTGGTATAATAGGAGGGATCGTTAGCTGGCTTTTGTCTGCCGCAAGTAAAGTAGTAGGCTTTATGGCTGAGCACTTATGGACATTAGTTGTCTTAATAGTTGGGTTACTTTATAGTAAGATAAAGACCAAGTAATCCTAGGGCAGTTAATCCAATAACAAGTGCTGTCTTTTCATATTCATGGTCATTATTTCTTGGGACCACAGGGATTGGATGGGGTTTTGAGGGGGTCTCGGGGATTGGATGGGGTTTAGAGGGGGGCTCGGGGATTGGTGGGGCTTCTTTTTTTATTGCTATTGCTGGCTTAGAATTTATGTCGTTTTTTCCGACCTTCTCTTCATTGCCAGCCACAAGGATTTCATTATTATAGTTTATTATTGTTCCTATCTGAAGTCTGAGGTCAGAAGGCAGCATGTATAAACCAGTGCCAACGGCGAAGTCTACTTTCGATCTTGCGTATTGCAAAACATTTTGGTACCTTTTAATACTTGAAGGTAAATCAACTGCAGAATTAATGGAGTCCTCTAAATTTGCTAAATACTGTTTTTGGGCGTCAAAGCCAGTAGAAGGATCAATTATGTTCGATCTTGCTTGTGCTTGTGAACCTAGCAAACACCAAACATAAGTACGAATGGAGTCGTTTATTCGTTCTATTCCCGCTCTAGTTAGACCATTAGAAGTATCCAAAATATATGTTGTCCATGCTGTTTTATGCTCTTGCTCTATGGATCCAAGGTGAACAGTTGTGCCTGAAGAGAAAGATGTGTAAGGAGGATTCCAATCATAGTTATACTTTCTGTGCACGCCCCAAAAATAAGGGGTGCCTAAACCATGATTAAGATCCAACTTTTGTCTAAAGTCTGTCTTTGGGTCAATATCAAATTCGTTACAGATCCTTTCAAAAGCCTTGTAATCTATTCTGTTGCTGAATGGATTAAACGTTTTGTCATTTGGTAATGGCGCTTGCAGTTCAGATAAAATACGTCTGAAGGTGTAATAAAAATGAAATCTATACACTGACCTCACCAAAGGATCAGGATGATTTAAATGATCAGCATACGACACTCCACACCCAGTTGATGCGCAAAACACAGCAAAGTTTAACTGGTTCTGATAAAACTGCATCGGATGACTAAACCACACTTTCGCGATGTAGTCTTTTTTAATAGGAGGGTTAAGATAACGATCCAATGGAGTACTAACCTTTACTTGAAAGGCGTCAGTCTGAGTCACAGAAATGTCGAGGGTGTCAGTTGTTATATTTTTAAGATTGTAGTGCGGCCCGACAGAATATTTTGCATTAGTATATTTGAATGCACTCATTTTTAAATTTGTTTTAAAAATGTTTGTAACAATAACAACTCAAGACAGTCCTTCGTTTTTAGAATATGCTATTGATAATAACTGCGGAACCCAAAGGGTCGCACTCCATGAAATTTTTTACAAAGTCGTATGGTTTAATATAACTGAATCCAAGGAGAATAATAAGATTAAAAAATTTGATAATAGAGGAAACTTAGTTAGCCAGTTAACCATACCTGATGGTTATTACGGGTTTTGCTCGCTGAAAGAAGCAATGAGTAACTTCGACATTACTCTCAAACTTAACAATGCAAATTTGAAAATAATGTTGACATTCAAACCTGAAGAAGAAGTAGACCATTACCTTTTTGATGTAGAGCTAGCTAAAATGTTAGGCTTTGCAACTGACAATCATAGTTTTATAGTTACATCAGACGAAACTACTTATGAGGGAGAATATCCGCTCGATCTTGCATTACATTCATTACTCTATGTTCATTTGGACGAGCTGAGCACTGATGAAAACTTATATGATGGAAGGCCCTCAACTGTTTTAAGAGCTCTTCCATCAGGGAAAGCTGCATATTGCGATTATGAAATTATACAATTCCCTAATTTACAGTTTAAAAGATTAGCTTGTGGGAGGGTCAGATCATTTAATATAAAGATCACAGATAAAACAGGGAAAGTCGTGAAATGTGATAACCTGCACATTGTTTTAGAAATAAAATAATAAGGTGTACTAAAAATAATGTCTCGTGGGCCAGAAGAATCAGGAGTTACATTAGCGCCTGAGAGGTGTGTAACTTTAGAATTAAAAGACCTTGCAGACGTTGAGGACTTTGAACAAAACGGTGAGATAGGCACTTTATATGGTTTTGAGTACACTAAAGATGGTTATTATAAACGCAAAGAGGTTAGCGACAGCAAAAGGTTTCCTAAACTAGAACAACTACGCAATGTAGAAGCAAATAATGCGGGTCAGTATGAATATAAAATAGTTCGAAAAACTGACAACAAATGGCACTTAGAACCATATTTAGAATGGGACATAAAATTTGAATTCTTAAGCCCATTTACATTTTTTGACCGTCAAAAAAGTTTCAGAAAAGCATTGAACTCTGGCCCTTTACATGTAAGTCTTATGCCAGAGGACAACAGTCGGAAAGAGATTGAAATAAAGCCGTTTGGGGACAAACAGTACATCCTCCACAGAAGAGAATCGGTTTTAAAGAAAGCTTCTACAATATTACAGTTCATTCCACGCACAAAATTAGGAGACACGTTCACAATGATATTTAAAATTTCTGTCTTAAAAGATGAGGCGAGAAATGGAGCTCTGGGCGTCAGTGACAATCTTATGAAAGGAATTCTTATTAGCTGGCAAAACTTAGACGTTGACAAACTTAATGTTACTGTCGTTGTTCTTTACAATGGCGAGGATATTAAGGTCATGACAACAAGCAACAAAATTAATATTAGTCTAAATAGAAACGATCTTACAGAACTGAACTGGATTAATCTTACACATTTGGGCCTTATAGGGTTTTATTATACTGAACAAGTTTTGACAGAGAGTATGATAAAAACAATAACTGGATTAGATTAAATTCTGTTTTAAAACTATGGAGCAGACGACTTTGGTGTCAATGCCGATGTTAAACTTTATGACAAAAACCCCTCATTGTTCATTGATTTGTGGACAGACTGGTTGTGGAAAAAACAATATTTGTCCTCGACCTATTACAAACAGTTTATAGTTATAATTTTGATCATATTGTAATTTTCTGTCCAACACTCAAATGGAACAAAGCATATCACGACAGAAGGTTTATATGGACGGATGATGAAATCTATTTAGTTGACCCTAGCAATAAACTGAGTGAGTGTTTAGAACATTTTTTTAAACTGTTTGAGGGAACGCAGACATTATTTATTATAGATGATTGTTCGGCAGAAAAGGATATAGTCAAAAAAAGAAACACTTTGTCAAAACTGGCTTTCAGTGGGAGACATGCTGGGATAAGTGTATGGATTTTAAGCCAAAAATATAATTCAGTTTTAAAAGACTTTAGAGAGCAATTAAAGACGGTGGTTTTATTTCATATGAAAGATAGAGACGCATTTGATGAATGTATGAAAGAAAACGATGTTATTGAAAACGATCAAGAAAAACGAAGGATTAAGCAAAAACTTAAGTCTCAAAAGTTTTCTAAATTAGTATTAAAAACAGATAATCCTACACATTATGTATGTTTGTAAATCTATTTAAGTACTTGTTAAGAACTTGATGATGACTTGTATAAGAATTTATTTAAGAATTTATTTTACTTATAGAGAGAACTATAAAATACCTATTCTGGATCGCCCGCCGGAGCAGCAGCGAAACCGGCTTTAGCCGGTTGGAGCTGGCGGAGGTGGGTGAGCCAGAATTGGTATTTTATAGTTCTCTCCGGCGCTCTACCACGGAGCTATTTCGGCCCCCGTCCAACCAATGATAGTGACCACATGGCACGGTGAACGGAGTCTGGAAGCCTGGGACAGGAGATCACCGCTGCCCATTGAAAATATCGAAGAGTATACAGGGGGAAAGCAGAAAGAGTAGGGGGTGAGTCTGGGACGAGGATGTTGATTATATTTTTTTTCTGTCCCATCTTCTGTGCCACCTCAGTGGCATTGCACCCACACCGCTCATTCGAATCCCCGGTCCACGGCCACAGCCCGGCGCAGCCCTGGCACCGGCAATCCACAGGGAGCAATCAATGTCAAGTCGTCAGGAGGAAACCCACCGGAGGAGACACTGCACTGCTGCCGAGTCACTTCGATGGTGTTCAGGGAAACCAGTTTGATCCAACATACGCAGGACACCACCTACTAAGCCCCCTACTGACGACAATAATTGCTTAATCGCGGAGCCAGTGTGCGTGAGCTTTCCCTCTGGAGGGCGCTACCATGTCCGTTCAACGACAGCCCCATGAACTTGCCGACATCAGTGACCCTGACGGAATCAAACCAAGGCCATAGACACAGAGAGGACATCGAAACTGAGGTCACCATCAAAAACAGGGCTTGAAGGGCCACAGAATTAAAAATGAGACTTTGTTTTTAATGTTGATCGATGAGAATGAGGACTATAACGATGATGCTACGGATTTCCATTCCGATCTGAGACTGCATGACAGGGCTGTACTCTACGCTTACTTTCATCATATACCGTGGCGTCAACCAGGCCCGAGAGATACAGATACCTGCAGCGCTGGTCAAGAAATTTGAGCAACACTCCCAGCGATGCTTCCAAGGAGTGGATGAAACTCGACTGCGTGGTGCCAGTCTTCCCAATGGAGCCAATAGAGGCCAGTCGAAGCAGAAAATTCCCACCAATGAATGACTCCGATGGGAATCGAACCCACGACCTTCTGGCTAGGCAAACCGCGACACTAACCACTTCGCCATGGCGGCGACTGGTGTTTTGTGTCAGATTTGTTTAGGACGCAAGCCAGTCCCAAAAATACGCTCACCATAATGTAAGTGAGCTCTCGCGTCGATAGATCACAGAAGAAAAAGAGACTCCTATCTTGCTGAACTCTTGAAGAATTCTAGCCTCCAGCATCTGTGATAAGGAGTTCTGGTCTTGATTCCATTCCCATACCTGTCGTTGAAGTAGACTCCAAGACCCGTTTCCATTTCACTGAAAGCGGCGTACTGGCATTTTTACTGGACTTTTACCCCAGATGCATATTTACTGCAGAATAGGAATACCCCTCCATCCCCTTCCCACCCACAAACCCACACAGTCCCTCCCCACCCACCCACAACCCCCCCCCTCCATCCCCCTAACTTCCTAGCCCCAGCAATTTTGTATCATATTTATTCATGCTAGGAGCAGGCAATATGAATAGTTCTGTCATCAAGATGGGTTACAATGGTCTCCATAGGCAACCAGAGAAGGATCTTATATTTATAATATATTTCGCTGACTTTTCATTCTCATTTTCTTTATCTCCCCCCCCCCCTCCCCCGCCGCCACCTCCCGGCTTCTTTTCCCTAAAGTTTTGCCAAGTCATTAATGTAATAATGGAAGAATTATTCGCTTGCACTTGTTTTGTCTCACTACTAAATTGTTCAACATTTTATTCCTGCAGGTTGAAAACCAGGGGAGATCATGTCGATACGTTTGCCTTGGAAATGATTGTCTTTCTTTGTCAAGACATCGGAAAGAACAGTCTACTACCAAACTATAGCTGTTACGTTCTCGTATACCAATCCTGCCAAATACTCCCTCCCCAAGAAAACCAGTCCAAATTCTGGGGACACATTAATACTGTGTCTCGTGTTGTGATCCCCCAAGCGTTGGGCTAACGCCGTAGGTCAGACCTCAGCTAAATCGCAGCCATGAGACCCTCTTCTTATCAAATTCTCTCAAGTCCTTAATTCATTCATCCACCAGTTTTCAATCATGTGCAGTGTGGTCTCGAAACTTATCAGATGTGGTGAACAGCAGCACATATTGTCTGGTCTGCACGCAGTGACGTGACCCCTCTTTCATGAAGCTGAAAACCGAAGCTGAAAGTGTGAGTGCTCTCTCTCTCTCTCTCTCTCTCTCTCTCTCTCTCTCTCTCTCTCTCTTGTTCTTCTTCTTCTCCCATACAGTTGCAGTTCAGTTTCAGTTTCATCAAGGAGGCGTCACTGCGTGCGGACTACACCACATCCGCTAAGTTTTGAGACCACAGTGCATGATTTTCAGCTGATGGATAAATGAATTAACAACTAAGATGAGAGAACTGAAGAAGAGGGTCTCGTGGCTACCACTTAGCAGATGTCTGGCCTACGCATCAGCCCAACGCGCTGGTCAGACCTTGAGTGCCTGCCTAACATTGGTTGTGCCTTTAAAAAAAAAATTATTGTATGTGTGTGTAGTGAATGTACAATTCTCCTCCCATACCTGTCGTTGTAGTAGATTCCAAGACCCGTTTCCATTTCGCTGAAAGCGGCGTATTGGCACAGGTGGTCTCCGAAGAACCGAGCCATGGAGGGTTGGGAGCGAACCGCGATGGCTCCGCTGTTGTGTCTGGTCAGGTAGCCACTGGCCCGGGCTTTGCCGAACATGGCTGCCAGGGGGGTGGAGGGTCGCCATCGTATGGAGGCATCCATCCACACCAGGTACTCCGCTTTGCCCAGCAAAGACTGTCGTAGGAAACATACAGCAGTCGTCGGCAGGTTTGGGGTGCCACGGGTGGTAAGGATATTGCTACAGTACTGTTGCTTCTACTGCTACTACTGCGGCTGTTACTCTGCTGCTGCCACTTACTACTACTACTACTACTACTACTACTACTACTACGACGACGACGACGACGACGACGACGACGACGACGACGACAACGACGACGACGACAACTACTACTGCTACCACTAGCATCTTCACCACAACCACTTTTACCATTACTCCTACTCCTTCCTCTCCTCCTCCTCTTCCTCCTCCTTCTCCTCCTCTTCCAACTGTTGCTGCTGCTGCTGCTGCTACCACCACTACAGCAACTACTACTACTGCTACTACTCCTCTTCCTACTGCTACTACTACTACTACTATTAGTACTACTGCTACTTCCACTGCTACTACTACTTCTACTCCTCCTCCTCCTCCTCCTATTCCTCCTCCATCTCCTCCTACTACTACTACTTTTACTGCTGCTGTTGCTGCTGCTGCTGCGGTTACTTATATATATATATATATATATATATATATACAATAAACTAATAAATTCCAAGGATAAGTACCGAGCACCATTCCAGCAACTTACAGAGCAGCTTGGTGTTGCAATGACTGCAAGAAATATTCAATTATAAACGAAGCTTGCTCTTATGTCTTAGATTGAAGAAATAGGGGGAGATAAGCATACATATCTGCAGTGAATGGGGAATAATAAATGCTTCTCAAAATAAGCCCTCAGCAAGCTTATAGTCTCCAGAGGGCAGACAATCTCCATTGGGGAGGAAACTGACTAACATATAACTCCTGGTCTGCAGATATGTATGATTATCTCCCCCTATTTCTTCAATCTAAGACATAAGAGCATGCTTCGTTTATATATATATATATATATATATATATATATATATATATATTATATATATATGAACAATATAAAAAAGTTCTTTAAAAATCTGAAGGTGCTCAACCCCTTGGGGAGCAACATCTGTTAAAAAATATTTTTAAAATGAAGTGGTAAAATCTACAAGCTTGTTTCTAGCGTTGCTATCTTCAGGATGTCTTTTGGGGCACGCCAACGATCTTTTATGGCGTGCGGGACTTGATTTCAACTCTGTGTGTGCAGGCGGATCTCATTTGCTGCACGTGCGGCCTGTGGTTCTTATTGGGGCCTGTTCAGGTGGAATGTGCTAGCAAAGATTTCCACTTGTGCCTGCAATTGTTTACAATTTCTACTTTTGTGTTCAGAGTTGCTAAGTGTGGTTTGCATAATATTAACCATTTTTCTGTGGAGCATAGATTGCATCTTTTTGAAATATTGTTGTATGGTGTTGCTCTTTTTATGATTTTCCATGATATGTTGTAGTCTATTTTTTTATCTTTGAGTCTCCAGATGTATTTGCTCAGCTCTGTTTGATTTTTGTATTTTTCATTTTTGAATGACTGTTTGTGGTTTGCGTATCTGGTTTTGAAAGTGTTTTCAGTAATCCCTACATATGTTTCTTCTTCATTTTCCGATGTTACCGTAGCTTGGTATACAATGTTGCTGTGAAGACATTTATTGCTCAGGGGGCACTGTTCTTTTTTAGTGCAGTTGCAAGATGTCCTTTCGGCACCCTTCTCTTTTATGTTGCTTTTCATTTTGTTAGATGAATCAATCATGTTTTTGAGGTTGGGCATACATGAGTATGACAGTTTAATGGTGTTTTTGTTGAATATTTTGGACAGTTTGTGTTCTTTTGGGAATGATGTTGCCAAGATTTTAAAGAATTCTTTTCCTACATTTGTTTTTACTTGTCCATCGTATGGTGGGTTGTACCATATGATCTTTCTTTTCCTATTTTTCTTAATTCTGTTCGTGTTGTTGTCTGGACTGTATTGTAGTTTGTAATTGTAACCACTTTTTTGTAATGCTTCTTGATATTCTGTTGCTGCATCATTGAATGCGTTTTCATTGCATGACAGGTTGGATAGTCTCTTGTTTATACCATTGGGTATTGTTTTTAGTATAGATGGTGGGCGGTTGCTTTTGATGTTTACGTAGACTGGTATGTCATTGGGTTTTTTGTATGGTTTGTACACATGGTCATTGAGGTCTAATGTTATGTCTAGGTAATTCACTACTTTTTTGTTTGCTTCTATTGTGATTTTTAAGTTGTGGTTTTTAAAGATTTTACATAATTCTTTTTTCTTGTTTTCAATGGTTCTTGGATTGTTGTTTAATGCAGCGAGGCCGTCATCTCTGTATAAACCGGCCTGTTTTCCAAGTTGTTTTTGGATGTTGGATAGCATGAATAGTCCGACTAGTTCACATGTTTCGGCACCATCATACGATCCCATGGTTACATCAAATGTGGAGTTTTTGCTCGTTTTTTTAATCCAAGTTTCATTTCTGCTATGGAGTAAGGTTTTTTTGGTGTGGAAAATAATACAAAAAACCCAATGACATACCAGTCTACGTAAACATCAAAAGCAACCACCCACCATCTATACTAAAAACAATACCCAATGGTATAAACAAGAGACTATCCAACCTGTCATGCAATGAAAACGCATTCAATGATGCAGCAACAGAATATCAAGAAGCATTACAAAAAAGTGGTTACAATTACAAACTACAATACAGTCCAGACAACAACACGAACAGAATTAAGAAAAATAGGAAAAGAAAGATCATATGGTACAACCCACCATACGATGGACAAGTAAAAACAAATGTAGGAAAAGAATTCTTTAAAATCTTGGCAACATCATTCCCAAAAGAACACAAACTGTCCAAAATATTCAACAAAAACACCATTAAACTGTCATACTCATGTATGCCCAACCTCAAAAACATGATTGATTCATCTAACAAAATGAAAAGCAACATAAAAGAAAGGGTGCCGAAAGGACATCTTGCAACTGCACTAAAAAAGAACAGTGCCCCCTGAGCAATAAATGTCTTCACAGCAACATTGTATACCAAGCTACGGTAACATCAGAAAATGAAGAAGAAACATATGTAGGGATTACTGAAAAC
>CM065739.1:7995038-8002538 GCA_033310375.1 Conus canariensis
AGCCCCCTACTGATGACAATAATTGCTTAGTCGTGGAGCTGGCATGAGTCAACTCACCCTCTGGAGGGCGCCACCACGTCCCACACTTGTCCGCAGAGGAATACTTAGTAGAAGAGAAGGGAAATAGCCTCTGACTGCCTACTGGTTGCAGAGGAGAGGCGAGAGGAAAGGGATGGAGACGGCTGCAGTTTGAACAGTTTAAACAGTGCACTGCAGCCTACAGCTGCCAGCTTCCTCGTGCTAACCTCCCACAAGCTTTCCTCGCTACGTGTAATGTGATACTAGTTGTCTGGCTGATAGTGTGTTGGAAATAGGGGGCTGAGTTTCTTCATTAATACTTTGTGCCAGAATGCAGTGAACTGTGGTCGATTGATATCACTGGATTGTAGGGTCTTTGACAGACAGAATGATACCAAACATGAATAGGTCTTCTTTCATACGCATTGTTGGCAAGCACTACAAAGATCTGCTGACAAATAATGATTGAAACAGACTAACGAACACACACAAAACGAAATGAAAGTTCAACTCAGTGGAGAGCATGCGTCCCCCTTTCAATCACGCTCAAACTCAAACATATTGGACATGCATATCCTTCCTTTACAATTGACAGATAATTATTCACAGTACACCTACTTGACAGCTGGTAGAGGGCCCCAACAACAGTCACTGTCGGCACTGGTTAGCTTCACTGAGAACACGGCGGCGGTTTCCCTACCATGGCCTAGGCATGTTTTGCTTGTTTATCTGTGTGCTTCACATGCTTGTCAAGCATGCCGATACTGATTCTATCACAGCCACACCATGCTTTTAGTAAAGCAAGATTTTTGCTACACATGCAGATGTCAGTTATAAACAATGAAATCCTTCATACCTGACCTTGTACTTTCCCCCGTTCCAATCATTTGAAACTGATGTTGCATATACACACACCAATGCAAAATGTTGTCGCATTTTCATCTTCATGGTGAGCCTACTCATGACTGGGTCACACAATTTAGTAACATCAGTATGAACTGGGGAGAGAGAGAGAGAGAGAGAGAGAGAGAGAGAGAGAGAGAGAGAGAGAGAGAGAGAGTGCACACAAATGACACACACACACACACACACACACACACACACACACACACACACACACACACACACACACACAGATTCAGATGCCGAGTTGTATGTGCTAGCTATGACTGGTGATGTTTGTATAGAGGATGTTCTAGGCTTTTTCACGGGGGTTTATACCGACGGAGAAAATGATGACACATTATCATCTGTGTCCAAGCACAGATCAGACTGATCTAAACATTCTTGAGCAGATCTTTTGATGGGTCGGTTTTTTTTTGTTTTTGGATGACCAAGAAGGCAGGCTGATTGAAAGAACTGGCATGATGTACACTGACTCAAAGAAAGATCTGGTTCGAAAGTTGTCCAGATTTTTTTACATTCTCTCAGTGTCACGAGCAGCATTTTCTTTTGTAGTATAACATTGAGAATGTGTTGACATGTGTCTCGTTTTTTTTAGTTTATGGTAGCATTTTAAGCAGATACACTTGGACTGTATGCCTTCTTCATCTCCAGGAATATCTAGACTGAAATACTACAACAAATCATTGGAGAAGTTGACACAAAGTTTAGCGTTTAATCCCTTATCTTTACGCTTTCTGAGCACACAATCGCCGTACACGCGGCACAACAAATCTACACATCTTTTGTGTTCACTGAAGTTGTGTGCAAACGCTGCGATGAATCACACTAGGCTATACAGAGTCGCCTGCCACTTCACTGACACCACTCTCCAGCCAACTGATGAGAATGCGCAACACCCACAAAAAAACTGAAGGATGCACACAAATGTGGCTGGTACCAAAGTTATATCAAACGGCACAAAGAAGAAGCACAATGCACAAATCACGCACAGAGTAAATTATGTCGAGTTATGGGATGTGTAAACATAATAAAGCATGAAACACAAGAGAAAACATCGGCACAACAATCACGCAGTACTCATTGTCTGCAACTGCCAGAGTGCTGTTCCCACGCTCCATGCTATTGCTACACAGTGGTGAAGGTCACAGCGTGGGGTCATCAGCAGTGCATGTAAGCCAGAAACTAAAGAAGGCGATTTTCAACTGGGCCGGAGGGCTGTGGTCTGTCCAACGATAGCCTCCCCCCCCCCCCACCCCCGGGACTCGCCGATACCGGTAACCCCGATGGAACCAAACCAAGGCCACAGACGTGGAGAGGACATTGAAACTGAGGTCACCATGAGAGCAGGGCATGAAAGGTCACATAATATGAGACTTTTTTATGATGTTCGATGAGAATGAGGATAGTTAAGATGATGCTACGGATTTCCATTCTGGTCTCAGACTGCATGGCAGGGCTGTACTCTACACTTCCATAATATATCCCAGCATCAACCAGGCCCGAGAGATACAGACACCTGCAGTGTTGGTCAGGAAATTTGAGCAACACTCTCAGAAACGCATCGATTAAGTGGATGAAACTTGACTGTGTGGTCCCAGTCTTCCCAACTGAGTCCGCAGCAAACTCAACTCTGGGTAGGAGCCGGTCGGGGCAGAAAAACCCACATGACTCTGATGGGATTCGAACCCACGACCTCCCAGTTGGGAGTCCGCAATGCTAACCACTTTGCCACGGTAGCTGGTGTCCTAAATGTTATTTGTTTTTGCCTGAAGAAGACCCAGGAGGTCGAAATGCATTGTGTTTTGTCCTGTACTTGTTTGTCTGTGTCCTTGGCAGTAACTAACCCCCTCTCTTTCAAAAGTATAGTTCAACTTCAAGTAATTTCCATGGGAACTACAGAATCTATGAGATGCGCATGCACATAGCAGACCATATCATGCATGTTAATGGCAGCCATAGCACGCTGAAACTTTGCATCCTTAAAATCCATTTGCATCTGTACGTTTCCAACACCACTGGCGCTCCTAAACCAGTCCCAATTTGCTTTCAGATCTAGTTTTCCTCTTGTTCAGGTAACTGTTTCATAATTTTCTTTGCTGGTCGAATTTCGAACAAAATGGCTACCGCCGGGAAACCGGTCATGCATGATTCCGAACTGGTTGAGGGAGATGTGTTACTTGAAGATGCTTCAAGTTTGCATAACGCTGGCAACATGCCAGACAATATCTCTTTTTCTGTCAAAGATTTCAATGACATAAAAGAGCAGAATCTGAGGATTCTGTCCAGGCTGAATGTGCTTTTTGATGAGAAGGCGCCAAAAGTGAAACAAAGAGCCAAAAAGCGACCACGTGTTGCAGAGAAAAAACCAGATTCAGATGAATCAGAAATGGAGTCCATTACCAATGCTGAAAATCAACATGATCACAGTCTCTCCGAGAAAAAATGTCATGATCACGATGACGAACTTGATACCGACCAAGAGATCAATATGCTCATAAATGTAGGGCTGAAAAAGTGTGACGCACATGATGAAGAGCAAAATTTACCAGATGAGTTCAATTTGGAGGATACTGTTCCGCTCCAGGACTATGCAGTTGAAGAGGATCTGGGTCCTGCCTTGGCTGAGAAGGTGGCTCATGTGTTTTTAGTCATGGCTAAAGGTAAGATGACTGATGAGAACTTAAAAGAAAAACATTGACAAGCACAAAGCGCCCAAGAATTGTGGCATTGTTGTTCCTCAGGTAAGCAATGAAATCTGGTCCTTAATGAAAAGTGCTGACAGATGAGCAGACCTATGGACCCAGAAAACACAAAAAGCGCTTTTGAAAGCCACTTTTGCTGTGGCGAAAGTATGTAATTAATGTGTGACCAGTGGGTCATCAGAAACTCGAAAACTGCTGATTTGACTGATTCAATTGGCCTGGTCCTCAAAGCAAACCATGAGTTGTCCATGGAAAGGAGAAATATGATTCTGAATGCACCTCAGATCAACAAAAGGTACCATAAGCTAGCATCGGCTGATGTTCCAGTCACAGAAAATCTGTTTGGAAATGATCAAGAAGGATGCTTGTGCAATTTTTGATTCCTCTTCCAAGCTTGGATCAAATTTTACACAGTCAGCAAGAGGGAAAAATATTTCCCAAATAAAAAAACTGGCACTGGCAGCCAGTGCCATGCAGAGGGTGAGGCCAGAACTGGAGATACAGAGGCAGACCCAGAGGCCACGCCGTCAGAGGTCGGTGTAGAGGCCACAATAACCCCATGCAGCAAAGGATACAACTCAATAGCCCTCGATCTACCATCACATTCATCCTGTGAGGTGAGAAATGTTGCTTGTGGTAAAGAACAAAAGCCATTTAAAGCAGGTAGACTGAAGGATTACGTTGAAAACTGGAAAAAATTGACATCTGATCCATTTATTTTGAACATGGTACAGGGTTCTGAAACACCTTTTGAGGATTTTGAGCAATTGCCTAACATACCTGAACAACACGATCAGGTTCAGGGGAATCAAATCAATTATGTGGATAATGAAGTGATCAAACTCCTTAATCTGGGTGTTATAGAGAAATGTATCCCACCAAAATGGAGAAATTATTTCCGCTGTTTTTTTCTGGTCAAGAAATCAGATGGAACGTTTCGTATGATTCTTAATTTAGAACGTTTCAATCAATCAGTTCATTATGAACATTTTAGAATTGAAAACTTAGCATCAGCCACAGACATGATGACCAAGAACTGTTCCATGGCCTCTGTTGATCTATGCTATATTACTTTGTGCCAGTGAACCCTGAATTTAGAAAATATTTGAGTTTCAAATGGAAGAATCAGTTGTATCAGTATGCTTGCTTTGCAAATTGCCTCTGTATTTGACCAAGGTATTTCACTAAGCTTATGAAACCAGGTTACTCAACCTTGCGTTCACAGGGTAATACGTCAGCAGCCTTTATTGATGATTCTTATCTACAAGGACAGACCTTTGAGGGGTGTGCTGACAACATACAGAAGACAGTACAAATGTTTGAGTCACTTGGGTTTGTTATTCATTCAGAAAAATCTGTGCTTACTCTATGTAAAAAGATCAAATATCTGGGCTTCTGGTTAGACTCAGAAAATATGACAGTAACACTACCATCAGAAAAAGTACCAAAAAAATGCTTGCCTGGACCTCAAACAAAAGAAAAGAGTAAAAAATCAGAGACTTGGCCAGGGTCATTGGACTTCTGGTGTCCGCATTTCCTGCTGTTACCTGGGGTCCTTTGTTTTACAGGCATCTATAGAAAAATAAGTCTGATGCACTAAAGAAAAGTAAAGGAGAGTTTGAGGCATGGACATATTTAACCTGTGAATCTGGTGGATTGAGAATATTGAAGTTCCTTTCTCATCTTTGATCACTACTGACCCACAGATTGAGATAAGAAGTGATGCAACCACACAGGGTAGGGGAGCTATTTGTCAGTCAAAAGAAACAGGTGGCAGGTGGTCAGAGACAGAACAAGGTTTGCATATTAATTCCCTTACGCTTTTGGCCATTGAGCATGCATTGAAATGTTTTAAGGAAATCTGGTTCGAAAACATGTGAAAATTCTGACAGACAATGCATGTGTTTTGTCCTATTTGAGAAACGAGTGTAATGAAATAGCCCACAGAATCTGGATCTGGTGCAAGACGAGAGACATTTGGTTGACGGTCTCTCATATTCCAGGGATAAGTAATGTGGAAGCTGATGCTCAGTCCAGAATCTTTAATGGCAGAACAGAGTGGCATTTGAATTCTGATATGTTTTGTAAATTGACAGAAATATTGGGCACTCCAGACATTGACCTGTTCGCTTCCCGATTGAATTATCAAATAAAGCCCTTTGTGTCATGGGGGCCAGATCCAGAAGCGTGGGCAGTTGATGCATTCAGCATTAATTGGGGCAAATGAACATGTATGCTTCCCCCCCCCTCCCTCCCCCATTCAGCTTGCTACACAAGGTGCTGAACAAATGGAGAAAGATCAGGCAGATGGGATTATCATCGCCCCATTTTGGACGACCGATTCCTGGTACCCAGTCTTACTACGCATGCTGACCAGCACTCAAGTTCTTCTGCCCAAAGGATCAAGAGTTCTACGTGTCACCACACAACCATGTAGTTCATCCTCTTCACAGGCAGTTGCAGCTGATGGCATGCAACTTATCAGGCAAGCTGTCGAGGCAAGAGGAGCTTGTGGACAAACGTTTGACATCGTCTGGGCATCCTGGTGACCAACAACTAAAGTACAATGTGCCTCGTATCTTTCCAGATGGAGTGCATTCTGTTTTGAAAGGGGTTATAATCCCCTTTGTGTATCTGTAACAGCAGTCCAATTTTTAACCTAGTTGTTTTCTCAAGGTTTAGGTTACAGTGCTCTCAACACTGCACGCGGTGCCTTATCAGCTGTTCTAGAACCAGAGAATAGCAAACTCGTGGGTGCACATCCTTTAGTGATTCGTTTTATGAAAGGTGTATATGAACTAAGAATTCCTTTACCTCGATATCATCAGTTTTGGATTGTTTCTGTGTTGCTCACACACTTTGGTAGTCAAGTAGATAATGCTCTATAGACAATGCAAGAGCTGAGCGTAAAACTGTGTGCTTTACTGTGTTATCATCTGCACAAAGACTCCAAACTATTTACCTTATTAAGCTTAGTAATGTCAGAGTGCATAGACCTGGTTGTACAGACAAGCTGAAGACAACTAGAACAGGATTTCATCAAGGTGTCACTGATTTACCAAAGTAGGTGGGTGGTGATTGTGGTGATAACAGTTATATGTGGGGGTGTGGGTAGTGATAATAATGATTCGAAAGAATGGAAGTGATCAATGGATGAGGGGCTATTGTTGTTGGGGAAAAAGGGGGGTAGGGAAAGCTATTATCTCTCCACCCACACAGACGTATGCACAGGGAGGAGGGACGGGAGGCTCATGCACACAGTATTGTTGGAAAAGTAAACAGTACTGTTGGATGGCGTTCATTGTAGTAGGTGAAATCATGTGTTGGCATTAATATGACAGTGTTGGTTGAGAACCAATGGAAATGATCAATGAGAAAAGGGGTAGTGTGTCTTAGGGGGAAAATCAACACAAGGCGGGAAAAAGCATGTAAACAAATTACTGGTGAATGATGACCACAAAGAGACTAATTGTGAGAAGTGAGACCTTTTTATACCTGTCACAACAGGTAAACATGTCTGTTAATCCAAATCTAAATTTTGTTAAATTATATTCATACGATTATTAAAAAAAAGTTCTTATTTGTGAAAACGAAGATTAGCAGTCAAGAATCATTTTCATTTTTGTAAAGTTTACTTTTGTTTATTTCTTTGTATGGTTGACTGATGTTGTATTGTGTTTTAATTTGCAGAAGGTTCTATAGGTATGTGTGTAGAACGTACGATTTATCTTAATTTGGCCCTGAGGCAGCTCTCTCCAATTCTTGCATCCCCTTCCTGCGATTTAAGAAGAGGAGGTGGAAGAGCCAATCGTCCCAGGGTAGGGAAACGAAACAGAAACTAATTAAATTCAGATAAGACACAACATCGATCAAG
>CM065739.1:8005038-8010191 GCA_033310375.1 Conus canariensis
AAATACATCTTAACAAAATTTAGATTTGGTTTCACAGAAATAAGTAGTCATTTTAATCGTTATAGAGAACTCAGTGATGATCATCTCCTTTGCCCATTATGTCACGAGGCTTTTCATATTGAAGTCCATTTTGTATTCTCGTACCAGGAACTTCATGATATTAGGCAAGACTTTATTCCCAACAAATACTATAGACAACCATGTATCTTTAAGCTGATTAGATTATGCTAATAACTTCAAGACATGAAAAACTTTAAACCAATTTGCACTGTTTTTGTGCAAAGCATTTATGATTCGGAAGTTTATTACAGCCTCGGTTCTTTCTATATCAGGGACTGCATGAATTTCGTTTACATGTTTACATATATTTGTTTATGTGTAAACAATAAGCAGTATAATCATTGATGCATTACATGCTTAAAACTTGTAACAACTTGATCGTTGTGGACTTGTTTTTGTTTGTTTTTCTTGTCACATTGATATTAGAATATTGTTTTCAAGCATTTTCATTTCTCTCCTCATTCTCTCTTCCATTCCACAGTTCCTTTTTTTTCTCTCTTCTTCATTCTTTCATCAACATGATCTTTCTCTTTGCTGTACATTTCCGGATGCAAATTACCACATGCTTTTTGTTATTAATCATATTTAGGCATGTTTAACAATATTGTGGTACACAAACAGTGAAACATACTAGAAATGAAATATCTTCTTTTTTTTCGGTATGAATGGATTTGAGTGAAAGTTCAATGTATGCCAAGGAAAGTTTTTTTGTTGTTGTTGTTGTTGAATATACACACACATACACAGACAAACAAAAATCAAAGTGAAACTGAAAACCCCATCCACCCACAAATCCAAGATATCATTATGAATAATTAGAATTATACATTCACTAAGCACAATCCTCTGAGTTCTTACAAACTACAAGTACATAATGACAAACAAACACACCTGCTCACTCCACTCACACTCCCCCCCCCTCCCATCCCCACCTACACACACTCCACTTTCTCTCTTCTTCTGATTTAATGATACTAAAATAATCTACATGTACAATTTATAACAATGAAGTACTGTTTTCTCCATGTGCTACATGCGATAGCTGCTGTACATGATACATAACATATGTTCACTGCAACCATCCTTCAAAATACAGATTTATATAGACTTAAGCATTTCCTAGCTGAGTGTATACACCAGCACCGAAATCCCGTCCATCTATGTCTTCATATTTCTTCAACAATCAAAAGTAAGTTAATTATAGGCTCTTAAGCCCGCTACCAATATGACATCGCTACACCACAGCCGCGCCCCGCCGACCAACCAACAAGCCAGCCTAAATGTTAAATGTAAAAAATTTTATTTCTTCTATGAAAAAAAGTTGGCTGAGAAGATTAATGTATGAGTCGGGTTGGCGGGAATTTACCATTAATATGTTCCCTAAGCTGGACAATATAAAAAAAACTTTGATGCTGAATTTTCTAATGTTATTATGCAAGATGTCAATAACCCATTCTGGAATGATGTGATGAAACACTACTAGAAACTGTGCTCAAAGTGCTGTCCGACTACAGTACACGATTTCATGTCAGAGTGTATTCATTACAATATTAAAATTTTAAGAGATAAAAAAAGTTATTTTCATACAGGAATGGTGTAATTATGGCATTTTCTTCATTAAACACTTGATTAATGAAAATGGGCATTGGATGACCTTCCATGAATTTGTAATTAAATATCAAGGTATAAGAACAAACTTTCTCTTGTATGAAGGCATAATAAATGCCATTCGCAACTATTGCCAAAAACTTAATATTATCATAACTAACCAGTATAAACTCTCAGACCAAAAGGCCTGGTTTTGCATTAAAAGAGGAAACAAATATGTACAAAAAACTTTAAATGAAAATAATGCCTCTCCTGCTGCTATTAATAAATGGAATAATCTTTTTGTAAATCTTAATTGAAAACAAATATTCCTTCATAGTTATAAAGTTTCTACTGACGTCCAGCTTAGATGGTTCCAATGTCGACTTCTACATAGATTGCTGCCAACCCAGAAATACCTATTTCAATGCAAAATTGTTGATTCACCATTATGTAACTTTTGTGATCATGAACAACAGACTATTACACACATGCTTTTCAACTGTAATATTGTGCAGCGGTTTCGGAGAAATCTTCAAAACCTGCTAATGGATAAATGTCAGCACTGCGCTAATCTGTTTTTTGAGAAAGAGTTAGTTCTGTTTGGAGTGAAACAAAATGTGGAAACTGACAAAGTTCTTAACTTTATCCTGCTGTTTGCTAAGTTTTATGTTTACAAATGTAAATTACAAGATAACCACCCAGACCTTCATGTTTTCCTTACAATCTTAAGCTATAGATTTAAATTGGAAAAATACTTAGCCTTTCTGAACTATGATTCAGATCAATTTGACAAAATCTTGTTTCCCTATTCCTCTATCATTTCCTGGCTTTATTGGGACTTTTTTGGTTTGCTTTTTTTCTGTTTGTTTGGGTTTGTTTTGGGTTTTTTTTTGGTGTTTTTTTTTTTTTTTTTTTTTTTTTTTTTTTTTGTTTTTTGTAACAACTCTTATATATGTACACATAGTCCCAACTTGAGTATCCCAACCTAGATAATGCTATATAGTTGAGAATGGAAGACGCTAGTATCTTCCAACATAACTAGCCATCCAATGATCCATTCTCTTGTTGTAATTACCCATCTTGATATTTTTTTCTCTCTCTCTCAGCCTCTCGCCCCTGCCACCCCTTGGTATTTTCCTTGTTTTTGAGGTTATACATTTGTACATGTGTGTGTGTGGGTGTGTGTAAGTTTAAGCATATATATCCTGCTTACAATTCATGTATGTTTGTGTGCGTGTCTGCGATTTTTTTTTTCTTTCTTTCTTTCTTTTTCTTTTTTTTTTTTTTTTTTTTTTTTTTTTGGGGGGGGGACTTGTGTGTTTGTTCTCTTATTGTGTCTGACTTCTTCCGTGTTCTTGTACAATTATTATGCTACATATGTCTTTTTTCGTGTATGCTTGTTTGTTTAAAAACTGAACATTTTTTTTAAACCTCTTTGCTAATACTTTCCTAGCACGATTATATAATTCCAACATATACATGTTGTCAGTTGTGCCAACTCATTCTCCCATTCATTCCTTCAAATACAAAGAACATCCGGACAAATGTCATAGGATATTTTGAATTGAACTCTTTATTATAACAACTTATATATTCGTACATACATGAATTTGTTATTAATTTGTTTTAAGTAAATACTTTGCCAAATGTATGTTGAGGGATGAATGTGTGAGAAAATGAAGGAACTGTTGAGTGGAGGGATGAGAGAGGTGACATTAAATATGTGGGGGGAAAAAAAAGCCAGCCTACCAGCTTAGTTGCCGATTGGTCAACGGGACCTAACCGTGACACCGCAATGCCAGACAAGCAGTGGGCCACAGGTGACAACCAACCCTCAATGATATTTGAAAATCATATGAAATTACCCACATATCCCAAACATACCCTCTCATACACATGCACATATTAAATCCAGGTGTCTTAAGATTTTGATTATCAATTTTCAAATAATATTTCATAATTGATCCAGCTAGTGTTAAATTTTTAGCAGATTCAGTTGTACAGTTGCTATGTATTTTTCAAGATTATATCTTCTCTTTAGTAATTTTAGAAATACTGTTATGGAATGCTTACATTTGTATATCTTACAGCTAAAAATGTAGTGTTTGGTTATCAGTATTATAAGATCGAATGTTGTATCAGTTGTGAGATTGTCATCTGCTTCAAATATTATCGTGTTTTTAGTCAGAGACAGATTATTCGCTATTAAACACTTTCCTTTTACTAATCCTTGCAATGATTTCCAGAATTCATTGACATGTATGCATCTCCAGAACATACGTTCAATGCTGTCTTTTCCTCTTCACAGAAACTACAGTTATAATTTTCTACTATTCCCATTTCTTTTATAACTACATTAGTTGCAATTATTCGATGCACTATTCTCATTTGTATCCATTTTAGCTTAATATCCTTCATGTGATGAATTTTATTTGAGCATTTTTTCCAAGGTATCTGTCTGTTCAGCTTATCTGTCCATTTTGCACAACAGTTTGGCTCCCAATTATCTTTTACTATAACTCTGTAATAAGTTTTGGAACCTTTATCTACAGAATATAATTCTTTAGTGCTGTGTTGACTTCTGCTTCAATGTTTTCTTTTATCTCATTCTCAAACCCTTGTTCTCTGTTGTATTTTTTAATGGATCATACGCATCCACCATATGATAGGAAATCAATTTCAATGTTATACTTTGTTCTGAATTCCTCATGGGATGATGAATCTCCATTAGCTTTGAAAAAATCAGTTACAGTAAATGTATTTCTATTGTTCCCGTTTTTGTGTTTTATCAATTTATTTCCTATTTTGATATGTTCATTGTAAAGAATTGGTCCTGCAAGTAGTTCTCTAGCATTTCCTGGTTTTTTATTGTGTAGTATAACTGCTTATATGACATGAATACAGGGTTTCCAGAAAACTTGTGTGGTGATGCACAGACGATTTGGAGAGTACTTCTCAATGTTCTCAATAATTGGGTAAAGAAAAAATCAACTTGTCTCTCCATGTTTTGTGTGGTGTTGTTTGTCTCAGTCCCTTTTTATCCATGTTAATTTTAATGCAGTGATGAGTGCGTTTATGTCTGGTAGATTCAAACCCACCCTCCTGTACATCTTTTTAAAAACTATTTTAAATAAAATAATTTTAAATGGCATTTAAATGCGCAAAATCTTGATAAAATCAACCTTTAAAGGGAAGGGGAGAAAAAAATAATGAAATAAAAAATAAATAAATAAAAAAAAAAATCTGCACACACACACACACCCACACACACACACACACACAAACACACACACACACCCACACCACACCGTACTCACGCAGACACACCCCCAAAAACAACTGTACATGCGTTATGGCTCTAAACAAAGGGAAAAGAAAGGAAAATAAAATAAATACAAAAATTAAACCATAAATATTAAAGCACACACACGCACCGTTGGGGGATATGGCTCTAAACAAACTAATTCAAAAAGAAAAAACATTATGTACAAATATTGATGGAT
>CM065739.1:8010291-8022791 GCA_033310375.1 Conus canariensis
GGTCAAAAACAGGGAGCTCTCTAAGAATTGTGCTCCTGCTTAAAAACTGGGTTGGGTCTGGTTTTGTAGTAAGCCGTACAAGCATTCCTTTACTAGTTCTTACATACAAATGGCCGCCATCTTCTTCAAAATCGTTATGATCGAGCGCGTCTGGTGGCTCTCGTTCTATACTTTTATAGAATGATTCAATTCGTTGTCGCAATAGTTCGTGACGCTGTCTAGGGAGTGAAGAGCCTGCTCCTAAAAGTTCTTGACGAGCACTAAGGAGTGAAAAACCTACATCTTGACGCTGCCTAGGGAGTAAAGAACCCGCTTCTGCTCCTTCAAGTTCATCTTCTAATGAAGGGCCTAGTTCTGTTTCATCTTCATCTTCTTCAATAGGACTAATCGCGTCATAATCGTCGCCTTCAGCCATATTTATATATTTATTATTTTTTGTTTTATAAAAAATGAACCCATACGGCTGCGACCTTGATCCATTCAGAAAAGCGAAGGAGCCCCATGGCATAAAAGGCATAAGACAGACTGTGCGCGTTGTAAATAATCCATCAACAATTGAGCCCAATGAAATGTTAACAGTAAGATTTAGTGACCTTGGACCTGACGATGTTATAATGCCAGGCACTGCCAAGCTATTATTCAAAATAGATATTGAGTCGGCGGATCCTAATGCTACTGTCGTTGCTAACCTGGGCAGGGCCATCATTAAAAATATGGTAATTAAACTGGAAGGTAGAGAAGTCTTCTCACTGAGTAGCGCAGACATTTTTAATCTCTATTCTGATCTGTGGCTGCCTAGAACAGAAAGAAAAGACAAAATCTTTCAGGGAATCCAGAGCCCAAACGGTCTTAAGCACAGGCTTAATGCTGAGGATGCAAAGGAAGACGAGGGAGACCAGGCAATAGCGCGAGCATTTAAGAACAGATTTTGCATCCCTCTAGATTTTGAACTGTTAAAAACCCATCAGCCATATTACCAAGGCGCACTAAGAGACAAACTTACTTACGAACTGACATTCAATGACAGCGGGTCTGTTATTTTATCAGATGACCCTCAAGCCAGATACACTGTCAGTAACATCTCTCTTAATTTTGACGTTGTTACTAACCCCGAACTGGCTAGAACAATCTTAAACCAGTATAAAAGTAGGACGGTTGTTTACTTTGAAAGAGTTTTACACCACAGTCTAGTGATTAAAAACAAGCAAGACGCTGTCTGGGAAATAGCTATAAGCAATTCTTTAAGGTCCCTAAAGGGGGTTCTCTTGCTATTTACTAAACCCCCGACCCCTTTTCAGAGGGAATCTGAGGTGTTTTACAACCCAAAAATTGAGCAGTTATCTTGCACAGTAGATGGAAGCCTTTTCAGCTGTATTCAGCTGGACTTTTACCCGACCAACACTTTGATGAAATAAGAAAACTGTTTGCTGGAGGCAGACAGACAAGCCCCACAGCCGATCATGTGTGTAAAAAACTTCACCTTCACGATGTAAGACTCGAAGATTATCTAACAGACAAATATGGACTATGGCTGGATTTTAGATCCACGTATGACAACAGACTGCACGGGAGTGGAAGAAGGGTAGGGTCAGATGGCATACTCATACAGATTAATAAGGAAGAGGAGGAGAATGGCCAGATACAAATGCACGTTTTTGTGGTTTATGACGCCCAGCTGAACATTGAAGAAAATAGACTGAAAGAAATAGCCTATTAAAACAGATGGATAGTTTGAACTTTTTGACCTAAAGACCCGCACTGTTCGCTTATTTGTGGGATTACTGGGTGTGGGAAAACTGTCTTCGTGCTTGATTTGTTACAAACAGTCTACAGGTTTCATTACGAGTACATTGTTATATTCTGCACAACCATTAAGCACAACAAGTCTTACAAAGAAAGGCAGTTTGTTTGGACAGACGAGAATATATTTTTAGTTGATCCTACTGACAAGCTAAGCGACTGTTTAGAACATTACTATAGGCTATTTGAGGGAACCGAAACGCTGTTTATTATTTGATGACTGTTCAGCCGAACAAGACATTGTTAAAAAAAGAAGGACTCTGTCTAAGCTAGCCTTTAGCGGAAGACACGCATTAGTTTCTGTTTGGCTCTTAACTCAAAAATACAATGCTGTCTTAAAAGACTTTAGATCGCAGTTAAAATCGGTTGTATTATTCTATACTAAGGACAGAGATAGTTTTGAAGAATGTTTAAGTGAAAACTATATAATCAGGGACAAGGATGAACTAAAAAAAATAAAAGAGCAGCTAGAAAATCTAAGCACGCTGAACTATGCTTACGGACTGACCCACCAGTTCAATACGTTTGCTTATAATAAATTGTTTTTATAGATTGTTTATTACAGATTGTTTACTATAGATTGCTCATTATAGATTGTTTATAATAAATTGTTTATATTAAAAAGAATGTCTCGAGGGCCAGAATCAAAAGCAGAGTTAGCTCCTAAATGCGTTGCAGTAGAGATAAAAGACCTAGCAGATACAACTGACTTTGATCTAATAGGAGTGGCAGGAAATGTTTATGGATTTGAGTACACCGACGATGGCGTTTACAAACGAATAGAAATTGAAGATAAAAAACGACAGCAATATCCTACCCTGGAAGAGATAAGAAATCTAAGGGCAAACGATTTTGGCAAACACGAATACAAACTTCATAAACGAGAGAATGCCTGGGCGTTGCTTCCTGACATTAACTGGGATTTAAAGTTTGAACTACGAAGCCCCTATGTATACTTTGATAAGAAATACAATTTTAGAAAAGCTTTGAATGAAGAACACCTTCTTGCTAGCCTAGTCCCAGGATTACAACAGAAAAAGCAGATTGAAATAACTAAGCAGGGCTCTGTATATATGCTGCGGAGAAAGAAGTCCTTAGCTGAAGTGGGGGGCGACACCGTCGGCTTAGAATTTAACCCAAAACTAGAATCACTGCCTAGAAAAATGACGATGCTTTTTCGCTTATTTATTACTCCAAGGGAGTCTGATCCTAGTTTGCCAGAGCATACGTTAATCAGAGGCGTACAAATAAAGTCTGAAAACTTGGACGGGCCTCTTAGGCTTGTTATTGCTATTACTAAAAACGGGGATGAAATAAAGACTTCTGTATCTTCTGACAAAGTTACTGTGATGGTTGACAAAACCAAACTAACAGTGCTTGATTTTATTTTCATTAAGTATGTTGATTTTATTGCGTTTTACTCTGTTGATGAAGTGCTGCCAGAAGGGTTAATAAGAAGATATGTACAAGATTAAAAAAAAAAAATCTTGTTTTAAAATGGAAGACGGTCAGCAGTTTAGATTAAAGCACATGACTGAGCTTGAAGAAGAAATAGAAAGTGACTTAAATAAGAATAGGGTTACTAGAAAGAAATATGCTAAAGCCTTAAATGTCCTTTCTTATATAATCACCGGCTCATCGGTTGTATCCAGCTTAAGCACTGGGTCTAGTGTCGCTCTTTTAGCTACTGGAGTTGGGACACCGATGTCCATAGCTTTTGGGAGTGTTGGTTTAGGGCTAGGTGCCATGTCCACGATTGTAAGTGCTGTTTTAAAGAAGCTAACGCCCAAATTACAAAAGCACATCGCCATTGTAGCCCTAGCAACAGCAAAACTTCATTCATTAAGGCTGATTATAAGCAATACATTACTGGATGGAAAAGTAACAGACGAAGAATTTAAACGAGCCATGGCTGACGGTGATGATTACAGACGACAAAAGATCGATCTTCAAAAGAAATGGAGAAAGACTTTTACTTCACAGCAGGTAGACGCTGAGGCAATCAGAAAGAACATTGCAAAGCAGAACCTTGCAAACGATCAACTAAACCCAAAAACGAGCCTGATTTAATTATTGTATTACCTATATATTGGCCTTAAAAAATGACTACCAAAGTAGTTACAGAGCTTAAAAATATATGCTGCGCCTTAGAGTTAATGATGGAGCAGGGGCTAATGAAGAAGAGTTAAGAAACAAGTTTGACGAATTAATTGCGGATCTTTTTGAGCACACAGATATTCGTGAAAGTGTAACCAACGTAATCAGTAAAATGCCAGATTCTTGGCCCAACCCAGTTATAAAGTGTATTGCAATTTTAGTTAATATTATGGCTCCTGATGACGCTGAATTGTCTATTTTTGCTAACTCTGAAGGAGCAGCTATTCAATTTAACTAAATTTTAGTATTTTTTTTGTATTACCTCAAATTAGTCAATATTAGCTAAATTTTAGTTGTTTTTTTTTGTATTACCTATATATTGGCCTTAAAAAATGACGGCCACAAAGACGTTGGATGCTAAACCGGTGGGCAATATGTTCAGTGAATTAGCCATGGACATCATTAACCCCTCAAGCGTTCAGGAAAGCGTAACACATGCTATCTCTAAAATCCCAGAGTCTCTTCAAATTGACCCGCCAGCAAAAGTGTTGTTGGCTATTCTGATTGAATATATAACCCCCGATGATAGTAGTATACTAGTCTGGGTTTCAACTAGACAGAAAGAAGTAATCAGCTATCACGACTTTAATTCTGAATGGGCTGATTATATGCTTACACAGTTTAACCATGCGAGTGAAGAAGCGAAATTGCGCGGCTCCGGCTGGTCTGAAGGAACAGTCCTTGAAATCAGATTAAGACAAACAAAGTTCTATCCTATAGTCGGCAATTCTTACATCCCTCTCCCAAGAGAGTTAGAGTTAAAACGAGCAGTCTTAAACATACATAATTCAGATAACTTATGTTTCATGTGGTGTATTTTGGCACATTTACATCACGTTAAAAATCATGCAAACAGAGTATCTAATTATAGGCGGTATATAAATGAGCTGAACTTTAATAACATAACCTTTCCAGTGAGTGTAGAAAGTATATATCAGTTTGAAGAGCAAAACAAACCAATCACCGTGAACGTATACACATGGTCTGTAGCAGACAATCTAGTCCCTCTAAGGATCTCTCCCGAAGCCCCTACTTTAGGCGAATCACTTAACAAGCATGTAGACTTGATTCTGTTTGCAGACGGTTCCAAGAGCCATTATGTATTAATCAGATCAATTAGCAGACTTATGGCCTATACTACAACGGACAAACTTAAACAAGAGCTTTGTAGAAGGTGTCTGGTCAGGATCCCATCTATAGAGGCAGCTGCCAGCCATAAGAAACATTGTAAAAGTTTTGTAGACTGTAAAACCGAACTTCTTACGCCCCACCCGGGTCTAAAGTTAGTTTTAAGAATGTACACAAAATGCAGATGAGGCCATACGTAGTCTATGCCGACTTTGAAGCGATTTTGCCACAGTACTACAGCCCTCAGCAAGACCAAAAAACAACCATATTATCCCGTCATCAGATCTGTTCTTATGCATTTGTTGCTGTTAGGTCAGATGGCGGACACACACAGCCGGAGATTTACAGGGCCCCGACGCAGCTGGTCGATTTTTGGAGCAGATGAAACACCTTCGCAATCAATTCTCTAATCAGCTGAACCTTTCAGACATTAAGATGACCCCCGAAGATGAAGAACGTTATAAATCAGCCACCCACTGCTGGATATGCAAATGCAAGTTATTAGGTGACACTGTAAGAGACCACGATCACATTACTGGCAAATTTAGAGGGGCCGCGCACAACCGTTGCAATCTTCACCTCAAGGTTAACCCCGAAAAATGGAAACTGCCTATCTTCTTTCATAACCTACGAGGCTACGATTCTCACTTTATCATGCAAGCAATAACTTCTGATTGTAAGAGGGTTAGCTGTATTGCACAATCATCAGAAAAGTACATGACCTTTGCTGTAGACTGTTTATCCTTCAATGACTCTGCCCAGCATCTGATGGGAGCTTAGATAAATTGGCGGGATCTCTGCAAGACTATCCAATCACTAACAAATATTTCGACCCATCTTTAGTCCGTAAAGGCGTCTATCCTTATGAATACATGGACTCGTGGGGAGGTTTAACGAGCCAGCGTTGCCAGCAAAGGAAGACTTTTACAGCCGTCTTAGAGGCGGAGGCATATCTGACGCCGACTATGAATACGCGCAGAAAGCCTGGACAGAATTACACTGCAAAACGATGGGCGATTATCACGATCAATATTTATTGGCCGACGTGTGTTTATTAGCTGACATCTTTCAGAATTACAGATCCACTTGCATGAAACACTACGGCCTGGATTCGTCACAGTACATCTCTTCCCCGGGCCTTTCTTGGGATGCATTCCTGAAGTCTACAAACATTGAGATTGACTTAATATCTGATCTGGATACACTTCAGATGATTGAGGATGGGCTGAGAGGAGGCATTAGTATGGCCTGTCATCCTTACCGCAGAGCCAACAACAAGTATTTAGACGATTATGACCCCACCAAGCCATCCAACTATCTGATGTACTTAGACGCCAACAATCTGTATGGGTGGGCCATGAGTCAGGCACTGCCATTGAGAAACTTTAAAATGATAAATGGGCCTCATGAGGTTGATCGGGTGGTAGGGCTATTGTCACAGCTTACACCCGATAATCCAATAGGATTAATCTTAGAGGTAGACTTAGATTATCCTGCAGAGTTACATGACCTTCATAATGATTATCCTCTAGCGGCAGAAAGATTAAAGATGAGTCCCACAGAACCGCCCAAACTCGTGCCTAATCTTCGACACAAGACTAAATATGTCTGTCATTACAGGCTGTTACAATTTTACTTAAGACACGGACTGAAACTAAAAGCTGTTCACAGAATAATTACCTGTGACCAAGAGCCTTTCATGAAACCATACATCATGAAGAACACTGATCTTAGAACTAAAGCCACAGATGCATCAGAAAAAGACTTTTTTAAGTTGATGAACAACAGCTGTTTTGGCAAGACGATGGAGAACGTACACAATCGTAAAGATGTAAGATTAGTTACAAAAGAAAAACAAGCAATTAAGCTGGTCTCTAAACCTAACTACCAAGACTTTAGAAGATTTAGCGACAGCCTGGTTGGCATTATGATGAAGAAACAGAATGTGAAGTTAGACAAGCCGGTGTTTATCGGCTTTACTGTGCTAGAGCTGTCAAAGTTATTAATGCTTGAATTTCTATACGACTACTTTAAGCCGCTATACCCAGAATCAAATGTCCTTTACACAGACACCGATAGTTTTATTCTAGACATCCCAACCGAAGACTTCTATAAGGATTTAGAAGCGGACGTGGCTAAAGGAGCTGATGGGTGGTACGACACATGTGACTACCCAAAAGACAACCCTTTACATTCAACTGTGAACAAGAAAGTGATTGGAAAGATGAAGGATGAACTTAATGGGACGGTTATACAAGAATATGTTGGCCTGCGGTCAAAGATGTATAGTGTTGCCACCCAGACTTCTGTAATGAAGAAAGCTAAGGGCATAGGTAAAGAAGTTGTCAAAAAAAAAAATAAGTCACGACAACTACAAACAGGCTCTCTTTGAAAACAAAGTATTTTATCACACAAATGTTAACCTGCGCTCTACTCTGCATCAAGTAAACACAACTGCTGTTAATAAGAAATCACTAGTCTCTAACAATAGCAAGCGAACTTACGTTAATCCCGAGTTTACATACGCTATAGACCACTGGAGAACCAACCTGGCTGACTTAAATTAAGATCTTAACTAGTACTTAACTAGTACTTTACTTAAGATCTTAACTAGTACTTTACTTAAGATCTTAACTAGTACTTTACTTAAGATCTTAGCTAGTACTTAACATGACTTGCACTTAACTTGCACTTAACTTGCGCTTTACTTACACTTTACTTGTTATAACTGACTTAACCAGTACTTAGCTTGTACTTAACCAGTACTTAACAACACATTAAAAAACTAATTTATTAAAAATGGGTCTACAGCAGGAGGTTGTACTTTTTTTGCAGAAGCTGGTTCTTTTTCTTTTACTGTTTTTGTGGGGGTTTGTAACTTTGTTGCTAAGTATGGCTTTAGGCGCTTGTATGCTAAAAGCCCTCCACCAACAACAATACTCCCCAGTACATAATAATACATCTTATAGTTTGATTGTGTTGTTGTTGGTGGCGGCGGTGCTGGTGCTGATGTTGTATTACTATCTAATAATTTTTGTTTTGCTGCTTGGTTTGCTTTTTGCAGTCTGTTCCATTCAGCTAGTTTACGACCGGCCTCAACGCGGCCAGAATTTTTAGACTTAGTAACACTACTCACCTGCGGGACACCCACCTGTGGATTCACTTGTGGGACACTCGCCTGTAAATTCACTTGTGGGACATTCTGCTCCTGTGGAGTCTTCTTCTCCTGCTCGCTCATTTTTTTTAGTCTGATTAAAATTAATATGTTTAAAATTAATATGATTGAAAGTAATTAATCCCATGATGAATGGACATAGCAACGTCCCAAATCTATAATACATGTCACATGCAAGAGATTCTAGGGACTTGGTTAAAACCGGATCTTGTGTTAAGTCATATTTTAAATCTTCTTCTGAATCAATCGGCGCTATCTTGCCTACTAACTTTGCATATAAACTAATTATTGTCTGCCCCACCGATCTAACCATTTTTGATCCTAGCTGTGCTTCGTACCTGGCGTAATACTTCTCAACGTCTGATGTAGACAATTGCTGAATCTGTTCGATACTTAGTTCAACGCCTAGATACTGCCTGGTTTTCCCACATGCAGCCAGAGAGTATAATCTTTCTTTATGACAGAGGTCTGCTGCCTCCTCACACTTTAATAGCTCGTCGCAATCCATTTTTAAACTCTTTTTAAAAACAATAAAAATAATAAAACCATGAGTTTAACGTTGGTTAATTATGCAGTGCCCATTGTCGGTGTTATAGTTTATTCAACCCTAGCAAAATGTTTGTTAAGAATAAAACCGCCCAACATGGGAAAGATAGAAGATTCACCAAAACTAGTTACAACCTTATTTTTAGCTCTAGCAACAAAAGATTATCTGATTAAAAAGCACATAGACAGCCTTTCATATTATGATTAATTTAATTATTTTTTTAGTTAATAAAAAACATGAGCACTGCAAAGATCATCAATACAATTTACCACTCTGCTGTAATCAGCGGTCTTAGTATAGGATATAGCATGTTAGCAAAAAACATGTTTAAAATGAGGCCGGCTGATCTAGGAAGGTTAGACATTGAGGATGTTGTTAAGGTTATAGCTGTAATAACGGCGGGGATTGCCTCAAAAGACTTTCTTGTTACGCAGGGGATTATCCCAGAAAACATCAATGCATAGAAAGATTGATTTATAAAAAAGATTAATGCATAGAAAATATTGATTTATGAAAAAGATTCATTCATTTATAAAAAGATGTCCGGATTAGTTCTGATGGTGGGAGGAGCTATTGTTAATGAGTTGGCTTTCTCTGACAGCAATTATATGTTTAGTAAATTGCGGTCTGATGAAGAGAGAGAACGCCATAACAAGGCAATGGAAGATTTAGCTAAGGCAAGAGACGCTTACGAGAAAAGGAGAATTGCTCACTTAGACTTTATTAATAAAAAGTTAAGAGAACAGGGCATGCAGAGCACACATTTACAGACGTTGATGAAGCAATGAATGAATATTACTTAGTGACAGGAAAGAAGTTTCTAACATCGTCACCGCCAGAGCTGTCTGACTTTTATGAACCATCTGAGGATCAGAAAATGGTAGAAATAGGCTTTATTATAGGTGCTATGGGAGCAATCTTTCTTCTTGCATATTCAATCTAAAAACATTGTTAAAAATGTAATAAAAAACAGCCCCTTCTTATGGACGATACAAAGTACAAAATATATTATTCTCCTAGAGGGTATTGGAAAGGAAAGGCCGCTATTGATAAACTGAGTAAAGCTGCTAGGGTGTCTGAATCAGAAGCGAAAGACTGGCTTTCAAAACAAGCGATCTGGCAAATATATCTACCTGCCCCAAAAAGAATAATAAGACCTCGATTTGTTAACTCAGTTCCTAATGACACCCACCAGATGGATTTGTTGTATCTTCCACATGACAAAGTTAAAAGAAAAAAGTTTAAGTATGCTCTGACTGTTGTTGACATGGCTTCAAGGTATAAAGATGCTGAGCCTTTAACGGATAAAAGCTCAACTGCTGTGGCTGTGGCTTTACAACAAATATACATGCGAGGCCCATTAAAGTATCCTAGGTTGATTCAGGTTGATGATGGAAAAGAGTTTAAAGGAGCTGTAAACCAACTGTTTTTAAGACATCGGGTTACAGTTAAGAGAGGGATCCCAGGCAACCATCGCTCCCAGGCTCTAGTAGAAAACTTTAATAAAAAAATCTGGCTGAGCGTCTGTTTACCTATCAATACCACAGAGACCTTATGGACAAAACACGCAACACAGAATGGGTCAGAAGGTTGCCAGCAGTCTTACGCGACATGAACAATGAAGAATTTAAAGCAACGGGCCTTAAGCCAGTAAACGCGATCAAATTGAAAAAAATAAGTATTACTGAAGACATCCAAAGTAATCAAAAACTCTTGCCGTTTGGACTAAAAGTAAGATACTTGTATGCTCCTGGAGAGGCAGAGGGGGATGTTAGAATTAGAGCCACAGACCCTATATGGAGCGTAGACGTATATGAAGTTGAAAGAATTATGAAAACAGCCCCTCCCGTGTATTATTTAAGAGAGACTCTTTCCTCTAGCGGTGCTACTACGTCTAAAAAGCCTGCCCCTAAAAGATCGTTTGTTCGCGAAGAGTTGCAAGTTGTCCCGCCAAACACAGTGCCTGTTAGTTAATCAGAGAGAAAGATTAAATGTGCGGTTCTAGAGTAAGAAAATTATTTTGCCCGCGATTAGATTTGTTTAATTTTGCAGGTTTTTAGCTATTTTTTTTTGGCTGAGGAAATTTGATTATGTGAAAAGTGGGGTTTGCGGGCGAAATAAGATTGCTGGCCAAGAAGGTGGATCTAAACTTTCTCTCCGGATGATTCCTTTCTGTATTGCAAAGACAACGCCGTCCGGAGATTTGGGCAATAGCAGCGATAGAAACAGTTTTTTTTCCCAACAAAAGCAATGATTTTAAAGCTACCACATTGCCATTAGGCGGCAATGTAATGGTGTCTATTTGTATTCAATCAATAAATCATCTTTTACCTTTACCTATCCCTTGACATGGTCTGTTGTCGTTGGGGCACCCCTAATGATCCGGCCACCACTCTCCTCCATCTGTCCCTGTCCTCCACCGCTCGCTGAGATTCCGCCAGGCTCATTCCAGTCCACTCTGGGATATTGTCCTCCCACCTCTTCCTTTGTCTTCCTCTGTAGCGGCTTCCTCTGACTGTTCCTTGCGGGAATGTCTTTGCAAGGCCTGCTGAACGGGACACATGTCCCTACCACTTCATTTTCCGCTTCTTGACGACTGTGAGTAGGTCTTCATAGGGTCCAATTGCCTGTTGAATTATTCTGCGGACTTCATTTGTCACATGGTCTGTGTAACAGATGCCCTAGATCTTTCTGAGCATCTCATTTCATTTGCCAGAATTCTTCTTTGTAACTCTGCTGTGAGCGTCCAAGTTTCACACGCATATAGAAAAACTTATCATAAATCATCTAGGCAGATTAAATTGTCATCTTGGCCACCTGACTGCTGTGTTGTTTTCTCCATTGTCCATTCGACATTCCCAACCAATAATTCAACTCTGGCATCATCTGGTCATCATCTTAATTGTCTTTGGGGGGGGGGGGGGGGGGTAGTGTGTGGGGTGTGTTATCATTTTGTGGATTTTTTTTTAATGTTTACTTTTTTTGTGACATTTTAAGAAAACGTGTTTCTCAAAAAATGCAGTCGTCTGTTTCGTGTGTTTTGAATTTTTAAAAAAGTGTTGCTTTGCACTGTGTGTGTGTGTGTGTGTGTGTGTGTGTGTGTGTGTGTGTGTGTGTGTGTGTGTGTGTGTGTGTTTGTGTGATCTTTATTTTGGCGCATTTTCAACTATACTACGATCTGTTTTAGTCTCCTTGTCATACTTTTAGTTACCATTACAAAAAAAGCACACCGTGAAAGCGACACAATTGGAAATACACTGTTTATCAATATTTTACCAGAAAGCCTTTCCGAAAACAAAGTCTTTTTTTCACTTAGGATTTGCAATTATTCGAATGGCTTCAGTAACACTATCGTCATGCTCTGTACTTTATGACAGGACATACATTTCCCAGATGCCTTGTCAACACTTCTTTAGCCGCCAGTTCATACGACGCCCAGTGAAGAGATTGCCGCACTTGGTTACCGTTCCTATTATGATCCCTGGTCTGACCTATGAAGGGCCATCACTCTCCATGGAGATTGGTCAGTGGCTGCACACCAAAACGTACTGCGCCAAGGCCTTGCTTAAGGAATCGAGTATTTATAGACTGGCGCAAATAGATTGTTTCGAGAATTCTCATTGTGTCTGAAAGTTGATTCTCCTCATTGTCTTTCATATGGCCGTCAAGGTACAAGCCAGGTGGTTCCAAGCA
>CM065739.1:8027791-8032791 GCA_033310375.1 Conus canariensis
AAGACGGAAGTTGCTCACTACAGTCAGTCAACCTACAATTAGTAAACAAACAGTTAGCAGATTCATCCACTGACATACTGCCCTGCTAACAGAAACAACAGTACATCAACACCAATTTTTCTGTTCATAAATACCGCCCGTTTTAACCAACCAAGATCGTTCTGAAGGGAACGGCGCGAGAAGAAAATTGTAATCGATAATAATAATAATAATAATAATAATAACGACAACAACAGTTACAAAAATGATGATGATAATGATAATGATAATAATAATAATGATAATAATGATGATGATGATGATGATGATGATGATTTTTCATCATCATCATCATCATCATCATCATCATCACCATCATCATCATCCATTCACGACGACTTCAGTGATGGTGATGAGAACGAGGAGAAGCTGGAAGAAGAGGAGGAGGTGGTGAAGGAGGGGGGAGGGGGGGGGAGAGAAGAGAAGGAGGAGAAGGACGAGGAGGAGGAAGAAGTGTCCTTACCTAGCTAACTCATGTGGTCAGAACGATAGCTCACCTGCTACACCCTGCTCATGCACATTCATCCTCTGCTCTCTTACTCATCTTCTCCTTCTCACCTGAAGACATCTCTCTCTCTCTCTCTCTCTCTCTCTCTCTCTCTCTCTCTCTCCTCCTCTCTCTCTCTCCTCTCCTCTCTCCCCACACACACACACACACACACACACACACACACACACACACACACACACACACACACTGACTCACTCACGCACGCGCGCACGCACGCACGTACTCACGCGCGCGCGTGCACAGAGAGAGAGAGAGAGAGAAGAGAGAGAGAGAGAGGGGAGAGAGAGAGGATTTACTTTAAGCCCCCATTACAATCTTTCATAGGGGAGCAGGTCTTCGTGTTTCAGTGGAATGGACGACAATATAACAGAAAACACATTACACCCCAAGACAGAACATGGCTCCCTTAATGACGGGAATAATATCCGTTTCATCCGCAAAAAAAGAGAATAAATAAATGAATGAATGAAGAAATAAATTAATGAATGACTAAACAGGTAAATAAATAAATATATAAGTAAATGATAGATAATTAAATAAATAAATGGATAAAGAAATACATGAATAAGTAAATAATAAAAACAGATTAGAAAATAACAGATAGATAAACAAGTAAATCAATCAAAACAATCAATCAATAAACAAATCATCAAATCAATAAATAAGAAGAATAAAAACTTACCAATAATAAACTTCAATCCAGCCACTCTCCCCCCCCCCTTCTCCTTCCCCTAATTGTACCCTCTCGCCCACCCACCCACCCCTTCCCACTTCCCACCCCTCCCCCTACCTCATCCCTGGTGATATGTTCAGATGCTGTCTCAAAAGACGGAATGTGACTACCCTAATGATAGGGAATTAATTTTTTTTTTAAACATACAGGAAAATCTCACTAACGGTCAACCTCAGAGGTTTTGTTTGTTTGTTTTTTTTAAGCCAAGGAAGAACAGAGAAGAAGAACAGAGAAAAAAAGTGTAAAGTTTTCAAGAGAAGCTGAACTTGAAACCATAAAAAACTAGACGGAGAATTTCCATCGGACTGTCCCCGCGAGTCGCAGAAAAAGCTGGAAGAAATTTGGTTTAGATTTTAAAACAAAAATCAGTGATACTTTTGTGTAGTTCACGTAATAGGCCAGATAGTTTGTCGGAGCTGGACGTAGTGTGGTGCTTCTAAAACATCAATGGGGGCCGGAATAGCTCAGCGGTAGAGCGCCGGACTCGTAATCTTGGTGATCCTGGGGTTGCTGGTTCGAATCTCCGCCGGGCCGTTTCGGTACAGGGGGATTTTTCCCTCGGAGTTAACATTGGTTCTGACTCCATTTCCCATACAGTCCTTCGATTGAGACAATAAACCGAGGTTCCGTGTGTGAATGCACGCATAATATCTTGCACACACATAAAATCCTATCACCAGCTTTCTGAAGAGAAGGCCAGTTTGGCCGTTGGTATGGATGACACGTTACACATAGCATACACCTCCCCGAACTTGGAGTATGGCTGCCTTAATTGCGAATGAAAAACGGCCATACACACAAAACTCCACTCCCTTTGTTGGGTAGATGGGATTAATCCTTGCCTGTCTATACAGGGAGTGTCCGCAGGAGTATCAGCCTGCGTATGCAGAAAAAAAAAAAAATAATGATACTGTCGTACAGTTCGCGTAATAGGCCAGAGAGTTTGTCGTAGTATAAAGCAGGAAGAAGTGTGATTTAGTTTTAAAACATCAGTGATACTTTCATATAATTCACGTAGCAGGCCAGGAGATTCGTCGTAGTATAAAGCTGGAAGAAGTGTGGTGTAGATTTTCAAACATCAGTGATATTTTCATATAGTTCACGTAATAGTCCAGATAGTTTGTCGTAGTATAAAGCAGTAGTGGTATAGTTTAAATTTCAAAACATTAAGGATACCATCGTATATTTCACGTTATAGGCCAGATAGTTTGGCGTAGTATAAAGCTAGAGGAAGTGTGTTTATAAAGGATATTTTCTTATAATTTACGTATTAGGTTAGATAGTTTGTCGTGGTATACATCTAGAAGAAGTATGCTTTAGATTGTAAAACATCAATGATACTTTTGTATTGCTCACATAATACCTAATAACATAACAGGGCCAGATAGTTGATCGTAGTGTATGCCTTCATCACAACATAATCTTTGTCCGTGCGTAACATAATCTTTGTCTGTATGAAACAAACAAACAAACAAACAAACAAACCGCGATGGGAGAATACATCGCCATGGTTTGGCGTAACCGGTGTGTATGTGTGTGTTAGTGCGCGCGCGCGCGGTGTGTGTGTGTGTGTGTGTGTGTGTGCGTGCGTATGTGTGTGTGTGTGTGTGTGTGTGTGTGTGTGTGTGTGTGTGTGTGTGTGTGTGTGTGTGTGTGTTTTCCCCGGAGCGTCTTTTTGTTTCCCTGTGAAAATTGGTTACTGCCGAATGTTTGCCAAGTTCAGCTTCCCTGTTTCCGGGTTTGTTTCTTTGATGTTCTGTTTGTTTGTTTGTTCTCTCTCTCTCTCTCTCTCTCTCTCTCTCTCTCTCTCTCTCTCTCTCTCTCTCTCTCTCTCTCTCTCTCTCTGTGTGTCAAGTTCACCTTCCGTGTTTCCGGGTTTCTTTGATGTTTTCTTTGTTGTTTGTTTTCTCTCTCTCTCTCTCTCTCTCTCTCTCTCTCTCTCTCTCTCTCCTCTCTCTCTCTCTCTCTCTCTCATCTGGTGAGCATTGTCTTGTGTGCCATTTTATGTCTGTTATTTGTGACCTTTGTAGAAAACATATTTGTCAAAAACTCATTTGACCTGTGTGCGTGTGTGTGTGTGTTGTATGTGTGTTGTGTGTGTGTGTGTGTGTGTGTGTGTGTGTGTGTGTGTCTGTGTCTGTGTGTCTGTGTCTCTGTGTGTCTGTGTCTGTGTGTGTCTGTGTGTGTCTGTGTGTGCGTGTGCGTGTATATGCGCACGTGTGTTTGTGTATGTGTGTGCGTATGCACGCATGAGTATGCGTGTGCGCGTAAGCGTGAGCGCATGCGCACGCGCGTGTGTGTATATGTGTTCGTGCGTGTGTATGTGTGTGCACGCTCGCGCGCGCGTGTGTGTGTATAACCTAGGCGACTGATGGGGCTCTATCAGGGTCATCAGTTTAATGGGGGAAATATCTTTTCCAGGAATGAAAAAAAGCAACAAACGGAGCTGTCTACAATGTGAATACAACTAAGGTTATTAATAAGATAATAGATGAACTCTTGACATCCTCAGAGCGGATCAAAACTAAACAATGCTGAAGCTGCCCGCCATTCCGATTGAAATTTACATTTAAAAAAATGAATAAGTAATAGGGATAAACACACGAATAGTAAAGTCAAAACTTCTGTGGCCCTTCATGCCCTGTTCTCATGGTGACCTCAGTTTCCATGTATTCTCCGCGTCTATGGCCTTGGTTTTATTCCGTCGGGGTCACCGGTATTGGTAAGTTCATGGGGGCTGTCGTTGGACGGACGTGGTGGTGGCGCCCTCCGGAGGGAGAGCTCACGCACACTGGCTCTGCGATTAAACAATGATTGTCGTCAGTAGGGGGCTTAGCAGGTGGTGTCCTGCGTATGTTGGATCAGAACAGGCGCCACTGAACACCACTGAAGTGACTCGGCAGCAGTGCAGTGTCTCCTCCGATGGGTTGCCTCTTGACGACTTGACATTGACTGCTCCCTGTGGATTGCCGATTCCGGGGCTGCGGGGGCCGGGCCGGTCTGTGGCTGTGGACGGTGGCGGGGAGGGGCGTGGGGGGTGGGAGGGGGATGTCGGAATGAGCGGCATGGATGCAGTGCCACTGAGGTGGCACAGAAGATGGGACAACCACAGCAACAACAACAACAACAATACACACACAGACACACACACGCGCGCGCGCGCGCGCGCGCACAGACACACACATGCACGCACACACACATACACACAACCACACACACACTTACACACGCACACACACACGCACGCACATACACACACAAACACACACGAACACACACGCACGCACGCATGCACACACATGCACACACACACAGACACGCGCGCGCGCGCGCGCGCGCGAGCGCACAAACACACACACACACACACACACACACACACACACACACACACACACACACACACACACACACACACACAGGAGTGTGTTTACTGAAAATAGAGGACTGGGTTTGTCATACTGTGTATATCTGTTTATCTAAGTTTGTTTGGATCTCTCTTTCTATCTATCTATCTATCTATCTATCTATCTATCTATCTATCTATCTATCTATCTATCTATGCAACTATTTATGTTTATCGATTTATCCATTTTTGCTTTGATCTGTCTATCTATCTATCTATCTATCTATCTATCTATCTATCTATCTATCATATCTATTTCTGTTTTATCTACCTTCCTATCTTCTATCTATCTATCTATCTATCTATCTATCTAT
>CM065739.1:8037791-8050291 GCA_033310375.1 Conus canariensis
AGCAGCAGCAGCAGCAGAGCAGTAGTAGTTGATACCGCGGCAGACATAACAGCAGCAACAGCAGTAGTAATGGGAGGGGGGGGGGTGAGGAGGAGGTGGAGAAGAAGGAGGGGGAGGAGGAGGAGGCGAAATCCTTGTTTTATTTGTAGTCATTATAGAAGCAGCAGAGGTTGATGTGCTCATAGTGGCGGTAGGGATGTGGTAGTGGTGGTAGAAAAGCCGTACCACAACCAGTACAATACACCTATGTGTTGCTGATGAAGTGATTTTAAACCACAACCAGTACAATACACCTATGTGTTGCTGATGAAGTGATTTTAAACCACAACCAGTACAATACACCTATGTGTTGCTGATGAAGTGATTTTAAACCACAACCAGTACAATACACCTATGTGTTGCTGATGAAGTGATTTTAAACCACAACCAGTATAATACACGTACATGTTGCTGATGAAGTGATAATTTTAAAAAGAAAAGCCCATTTGAAAAAGCAAGGCACACACGCACCCACCCACCCACGCACACACACACACACACACACACACACACACACACACACACACACACACACATTCACACACACACACACACGCACACACACACACACACACACACACACACACACACACACACACACATTCACACACACACATACACACACACGTTCACTCTCTCTCTCTCTCTCTCTCTTCTCTCTCTCTCTCTCACACACACACACACACACACACACACACACACACACACACACCTCCCCCCTTTCACACACACCTCCCCCCTTTCACACACAAAGGCCCCCAATAAGTAAACAGATTAATAAAGGGAAACTTAAGCGCGCGCGCACCCACACGCAAGCAACACACACACACACACACACACACACACACACACACACACACACACACACACACACACACTCACTCACTCATTCACACTCACAAGCATGCTCACACACACACACACACACACACACACACACACACACACACACACACACACACACACACACACACTTGAGCGAGCGCGTTCTTTGGCACACACGTCCAAAACAGAAATAGACCCGAGACAGAGTCACTTGTGTTAAACTCCTAGTCTTATCAACACGCGAGGACGGTAGCGCTGTTTCTATATGACTGTGAGACAACAAAACGGGCACTTCCTAAAACACACACGCTGCAAAATACGACACCCCTGGCGGCAACCCAAGTCATTGTGCAACGTCAGACATAGCACCCCGACACTGAACACATGTGAGTATTTTGTGTGTGCACGAGAAAGAAAAGAATGAGGAGGGGGTGAGTGTGGGTGTGGAGGGCGGGGGCTGGGGGGCTATTCTTATCGCGTACATCAAAAATATCGTGGAAGGTACTCGTTCACATGATTTATCTTTTTTGTACAAAAGCAGCCAGAATTAACACTTTTGAAGCGGGAGATTTTTACAACACAGTGTCCCTGCACTACTAGCATGGTTTCTGTCCCCTGTCCCGTGTCGCTTGATCTTGAGGCTTACTTTGGTCAAGTCCATTGCTTCCTGAAGTTTGCATTTTCTGCCAGTGATTGCTTTCTGAATTTTCCATATTTTTTGCCAGTAACTGCCTCCTGAACTTTTACGTTTTCTGCCAATAGCTGCTTCCTGAACTTTCCATGTCCTGCCAAAAACTGCTTTCTGAACTTTCCATTGTCCTGTGCTTTGTTTGCCCATGTCCTTGGCGGTAACTAACCCCCTTTCTTTCTAAATTTTGCTTCGTTTTCCGCCCTCAGTCACTCCATTTTGAAACTTTCCGTTTTCTGCCAATAACTGCTTCCTGAGCTTTCCATTTTCTGCCGTTAACTGCGTCCCGAGCTTTCCATTTTCTGTCAATAACTTCTTTCTGAGCTTTCCATTTTCTGTCAATAACTTCTTTCTGAGCTTTCCATTTTCTGTCAATAACTTCTTTCTGAGCTTTCCATTTTCTGCCAATAACTGCGTCCCGAGCTTTCCATTTTCTGTCATTAACTTCTTTCTGAGCTTTCCATTTTCTGCCAATGACTGCTTCCTGAGCTTTCCATTTTCAGCCCATAACTTCTTTCTGAACTCTGCATGTCTTGCCAATAACAGCTTCCTGAACTTCATATTTTCTGTGTGTGCGCGAGGAAAAGGCGTGGGGGGGGGGGGGGGGGGGGGTGTATACTTATTGCATACACCAAAATAGACCGTGGCAGATACTCGTCCACATAATTTATCTTACTTGTTCGTACAAAAACAACCAGAAATGAACTTCTTTTTCTTTTGTGGTTCAAACAGGAGGTTGCAATAGCACAGTATCTCACCACTACTAGCATAGTTTCTCTCCCCTGTTCCGTGTCTCCTGTCTTTTGCCAGAAAACGTTTTCCCAGGCGCTGCAGGACCCAACAACCGTTGGATTTCAAAATAGTGCGACTATGTGAACATTGGGATACGTTTTCCTAAGATGATAATTTAGAGTTTCTATCTCCAATGCGTGTCCCACCCACATGTTGGCTGCGTAATAGCTTCCTTGGGAACTGGATGAGATACCTGAGGAAGCAGTCTTGCTGGGAGGGAGGGAGGGGGGGGGGGTCTCTCCTTTTGGTCGATTCTGCTTTCTTGGGGTTATTGTCAACTGCTTTCAGGTCTGTCCACAGCTTCTGTCGCTCTGCCTTTCCTGAAGAAGCATTCTTGCTTGGGTCTTTGGTTTCTTTTTCTTCTCCTTCTGGTCGATTCTGCTTTGCTGAGGCTAAGGTCTATTGTTTTCAGGACCTTCCATACCTTCTGTAGGCCTACTTTGCATGAGGTCTATTGCTTTCAGGACTTTCCAGATCTTCTGTAGCTCTACCTTCCCTTGCTATATTTGAATTAGTCTCCGTCCTCTCCTCCTGGCCGATTGCCCTTTGCTGAAGCCGTTGTCTAATTGCTTTCAGGACTTTCCAGAGTTTCTGTAGTTCTACCTTGCTTGGGCCACCCTTCGACCATTTCTTGTGATTCCTCTTCCTGTTCCGGAGGTTGCCCATTCTCCCGCTGAGGAGTTGTCTTCCATTTTGGATTTTTTAGATAATCAATTTCTAATCAGCATTTAACAATATGCATATGAACATGCATTTCAACGATATACATAATCATCAAACACGATACTTACTTTTTGATCTACTATATGCATCCATATAGAGACAGGCAATGTCACAACGATCAAGACATATACAGTTTCAGACCCATTTTAAACTACTTTCCAAATTCAGCTTGCGCCCACAGCCATGGAATATTCAAAATGCCTCGTTGTGATGATTATTTTTAACATATGGAAGACATACACACATGCACACGCACACACGGATTTTTGTTTTTCCTCTCAATGCGTTCTTAACGGTTATATAGACGAGGACTCCAAATGTAGCTAGTCTCACCCCCAGTGTACTGAATGCGTCCCGTTTGTGGACTGCGTTTCTTCTCGGGTCTTCTAGTCCTTAGTGGCACTTGCGTGCGGTAGGTTCGGTTTCTGGCGTTTGGCATCGAGAACCTGTACAACTGTATTGTCTACGAGAACCTGTACAACTGTATTGTCTACGAGAACCTGTACAACTGTATTGTCTACGAGAACCTGTACGAATGTATTGCCTACAAGAACCTGTACAAATGTATTGTCTACAAGAACCTGTACAAATGTATTGTCTACGAGAACCTGTATAAATGTATTGTCTACAAGAACCTGTACAAATGTGTTGTCTACAAGAACCTGGACAAATGTATTGTCTACAAGAACCTATACAAATGTATTGTCTACAAGAATCTGTACAAATGTATTGTCTACAAGAACCTGTACAGTTGTATTGTCTACAAGAACCTGTACAAATGTATTGTCTACAAGAACCTGTACAAATGTATTGTCTACAAGAACCTGTACAAATGTATTGTCTACAATGACCTGTACAAATGTATTGTCTACAAAAACCTGTACAAGTGTACTGTCTACAAGAACCTGTACAATGTTTGTCTACAAGAACCTGTACAAATGTATTGTCTACAAGAACCTGTACAAATGTATTGTCTACAAGAATCTGTACAAATGTATTGTCTACAAGAATCTGTACAAATGTACTGTATAGATAATGAAGGGAGAGACAAGTTACTCTTGCCACTGTGGCTTGAGAGAGAGAGGTGGGGTGAGAAAGAGGGGGAGAGAGAGGGGGGAGAGGGAGGAGAGAGGGGGGGAGAGAGAGAGAGAGAGAGAGAGAGAGAGAGAGAGAGAGAGAGAGAGAGAGAGAGAGGTGGAGGGGTAGTAGGTTCAGTTTCGGCTTTCTGCTTACCAACAAAATATTTACTCATGCATGTCATGGTGAGAGAGAGAGAGAGAGAGAGAGAGAGAGAGAGAGAGAGAGTGAGAGAGAAGGGTGGAGGGTAGGTTCAGTTTCAACTTCCTGCTTATCCCTCAAAAATCTTTATTTATGCGTGTCGTGGTGAGAGAGGAGAGAGAGAGAGAAGAGAGAGAGAGAGAGAGAGAGAGAAGGCGAGAGACAGACAGACAGACAGACAGAGACAAAGAGACAGAGGGAAGGAGAGAGAGAGAGAGAGAGAGAGAGAGAGAGAGAGAGAGAGAGAGAGAGAGATCAATTTATGTTACTGTTCTGCTATTCATTCCGATTTTTGATCTAATTGAGGAAAGATTGCGAGGAGATGACCAGAGAGAGAGGTGAATGTGGGAGGGGGGAGAGGTGAAGGGGGAGTAAGTTCAGTTTTATCTTACTACTTTCAAAAAAAACAAAACAACTTTACTCATGCGCGTCGTGGTGAAAGAGAGAGAGAGAGAGAGAGGGGGGGGAGATAGAGAGACAGACAGACAGACGACAGACAGACAGACAGACAGAATGAGAGAGATGACTACTTCCATCAATGTTTACTCATGCGTGTCGTGCAGAGAGAGAGAGAGAGAGAGAGAGAGAGAGAGAGAGAGAGAGAGAGAGACAGAGAGACAGAGAGACAGAGAGACAGAGAGAGACAGACGAGAGAGAGAGAGAGAGAGAGAGATTCACTCGCTCTCGTGTGAAAGGTGATAATGATATGTGCACAAAGAAACGCGATAAATACGTGGTACATGTCTGCTGCTCAGATACGATGCGGAAGACCGATAAGTCTAACAAGGGTGTGTGACGCATAATATGTGAACTAGAAGTAAGGCGTGCATGTGTGAGTGTGTGTTTGTGTGTTTGTGTGTGTTGTGTGTGTGTGTGTGTGTGTGTGTGTGTGTGTGTGTGTGTTTGCGGGTGTGTGTGTGTGTGTGTGTGTGTGTGTGTGTGTGTGTGTGTGGTGGTGCATGTGTGTCGTGCGTGCTGTGTGTGTCGTGTGTGCGTGCGTGCGTGCGTGTGTGGATCAGTTTCAAAGAGGTAAAGTGTATGGACTCTCCACAGAAGGACAGGTTTTCACCGGAGTAACGTTTTCTGGGTCAGGATCGTCAGGAGCAGTTAGTTGTAGGAGAGCAGTGTGCTGAGGGGTGTGTCATTTTAACTGCACAGGACAAAAGACTCGGTTTAATCAAGTAAGCTGTCTCTCTCTCTCTCTCTCTCTCTCTCTCTCTCTCTCTCTCTCTGGGAGTTGACTGCCGATCGCTGAGGAGTGAAGACGTGTCAGTTCAGAGCTCCCACTACCGTGTTTTTCCTTCTGCAACAATCGCTCACCCCAGGCATGTCTCTTCTAAAGCAGTGTACAGCACTTTGCCCCATGTGGGGGACTCTTGTATTCCAGTAAAAACCATAAAAGAGAAAATTTCTCTACGATTTGTCGAGTGTGTAGAATCAGCAACATTTTCTTACTGTGAAAGTTGGGGAGCTACAGAGAGACAGAGAGAAAACCAGGGAACGGTAGGATATTCTCTCGGACACCCTCCTCCAAACATATCATCGCTCCAATCTTCCAGTAAATGTTTTCTAAGTACAAGTTTGGACTTCGATCACCAGCATCGTTGCCTTAAACTGTTTAACTGCTTAAACGCTGTGTCATTCCGTGGCTGTACATATACGGATGTTTGCTTTAATGTAGACTGCTTTTGTAAGAAGTGGGGGGAAGCGAAAGGAAATCCTGCTGTCGACTCAGCCCGTGGCTGTACATAAACGGATGGTTGCTGTCAGGTAGCCTGTTATTGAAAGAAGTGGGGGAATGCGAAAGGAAATCCTGCTTTCAACTTATTCCGCGGCTGACATAACGGTGTTGTTAAGTATCTTTTGAGGAAGTGAGGAACGAAGGAATCATTCACTATTTCCGGCTGTTAAACGATGGTTGTTTTAAAGTAGTCTGCTTTTGAAGGAAGTGGGGGGAAGCGAAAGGAAATCCTGTTTTCAACTCAAAGAACTTTGTGAAAACGTCTGTCATCTGGATTTCTTGGTGTGATGAATTATACGATTTACGAGATGGAGTGAACGTATGCCCATAGCTAACACATACGACACGCGGGCACTTTGAAAGATTTCCTTGACTGACTGGCTGACTGGTTGGTTCTGTTGAATTGACTATCAGTGGTTATTCAGTTGAAGTGGCTGTCAGTGGTGATTCAGTGGAAGTGGCTATCAGTGGTGATCCGGTGGAAGTGACTATCAGTGGTGATTCAGTGGAAGTGACCATCAGTGGTGATCCAGTTGAAGTGACTATCAGTGATTGTAGCAGAAGCAGAACAACACAGATGTATAAACATGACTGCAGCCCGCTGTTCACGCCGCGCTTGTCGCGGAAGTAATAGAAAGCTGAAGTACCGGACACTGGGATATGAAATTAAACTCTCTTGGCCTATGTCAGTACTGAGAACAGTGCTACTAGCCTACCTGCTCCTCTTCATGTGTCAAATAAAGGGAACGACCAACCTGTCTTGTGGCTGTCATAACACTGTGGCCTGTCAACCTCTACAGTGCAACGACTATGTCAGCTGTCAAACCCTGCAGTTCAGCAACATCAAAGGTCTGCCTTTTACAATCCAAATCTGCATTTGCCAGCTTAGACGCCTTTTCCTCATGTTGGCTGTAGCAACTGGATTTGAAGCAGCCACCAGATGGAGAAGGCCCCAGTATAGAGTGACTATCCACACAACGAAGGAGGTCCAGGTGATCCTCCAGCTTATCATCCTTGAGACATACATGATCTGGATCGGATGGTACCTTCTCTTCTGTATGGATGTGGAATCAAATCCAGGGCCTGGGAGGTGGATGCATCAACAAGACCAGGCACAGGACAGTCACAGCTTTGGCCCTTCAGACAGGTATAGGCAAAAGGCACGGGTTGGGTACTTTCAGAATCCAGGGTTTGAAGCCTTCAACACCAACCCAAGAGATCTTCACAGAAATCTACTCACTCTAGCTGGATATCGACAATTCAAAACAAAGAATCAACAGACGATGTGCTGAGACTGGAGTCTCTATGTGGTGCCCTTCAAAGAGACAATCAACAACTGAAGCATGACGTGCAGCGGTTGACTAGCCAGTGCCAACTCCTGGAGCAATACTGCAGTGAGTTATACCAGTGGAAAGACTCTTTCATGGAGATGTCAAAAAACATAGATGACCACATGGATAAACTAGAATCTTTCTCAAGACGCAACAACATCAGATTATTTTACGTCTTTGAAGGCCCCAATGAAGACAATTCAAAGTGCATTCGGAAGGTGTGCAACTACTGAACAGGTACTTTCCTTGCAAGTCATGGACAACTGACGATGTCGAACGTGCGCACCGTCTTGGTCCTAAAACTGACAGCCACAATAATCCACGTCCCATCATTGCACGTCTGTTCCGATGGCAGGACAAACTGGCCATCCTTCAGGCCACAATAATCCACGTCCCATCATTGCACGTCTGTTCCGATGGCAGGACACACTGGCCATCCTTCAAGCCACAATAATCCACGTCCCATCATTGCACGTCTGTTCCGATGGCAGGACAAACTGGCCATCCTTCAGCCACAATAATCCACGTTCCCATCATTGCACGTCTGTTCCGATGGCAGGACACACTGGCCATCCTTCAAGCCACAATAATCCACGTCCCATCATTGCACGTCTGTTCCGATGGCAGGACACACTGGCCATCCTTCAGGCCAACACATAATCCCACGAACGTCCCCATTCATTGCACGTCTGTTCCGATGGCAGGACACACTGGCCATCCTTCAGGCCACAATAATCCACGTCCCATCATTGCACGTCTGTTCCGATGGCAGGACACACTGGCCATCCTTCAGGCCACAAAGAAGGTTGCCAGAACAGGCAGCAAGATGCAGAAGGAGATGCAAGATCTGGGAATCCGAGTCGCCTCTGATCTAACAAACCGCCAGAGCCAGGCCATCCAAGCAGAAAAAGATGCAGGCAGACACGCCTATGTCTGGAAGGGCCGTCTGTACTACAAGAATGGATCTCAGAAAGGACAGAGCAGAAGAGACCAAAGAGGTCTCACTGCAGGGGCAAACGCAATAAACCTTGCCCACAACCAGAGACGTGACATAGCTCACCAGAACAGAGAAGGCAGCAAAGTAGGCAGTCGACAAGAAAGCAGTGATCCTGCCGACAGGCCTACACAGGATGATCCCTTTGAACATCAACAACAGCCTGCAAGAGAAGCAGACGAGAGACCACCATGGACTTGGGATACGAACACATTCCCACTACTGAGTAAACCCAGACGAAACGTACGCCTTGGTGACAAAGGAAGAAGACATGTGGCCCCCCATCAAAAAGACCGAGAAGCCAGAGGCCATCAATCCAAACCGGTGCAATACAGCGCTACACCAGAAGATTGTAAAGCCACCAAGACAAAAAATCAGACGCAGGATTCAGTACCGTTAGAGAGACTGAGTCATCCAAAGTCAAACAGCACCTCCCCAACAAGATACAGGAAAATAGTGGATGCACGGGGCATTAGGCTGGTACCAACCTCAAACAGCAGTGATGAGTCTCTGCCTGCAAGCCCTTCCCACAGTATTGAGGACAGAACCCATCCAGTCTTTGCTGACACACAGCCAACAAGCAGAGAGGCCACACCCACTCCCAGTAAAGTACACAGCCACATGGTGTCCCCTGTGCCCTGCCCAGTCGATGGGACTAACCAAACCTGTGTAGAAGGAAATCTACCCAGCAATTCATCCCAGACAACCAGTGATATAAGAGTAGCAACCGTACCCAAGGACCCCTCAGCGCAAGATGCTGTAAGCAAAATCCCCATTAGTCCAATATACCTTCAAAGTACACCAATGGCAAAACACAAGTTTCAGATTTCACCAACGCCAGACAAGCCAACAGAAGAGGAACCCCAAAAAGATAGCAGTCAAAGTTATGCCAAACAGCTTGCTCATCCTTGGACAGACGTCCAGAACGATAGCAGCCAAACCTCTGTCAAACAGCTTGCTGACCCGTGGACTGCTGTAGATGCTATGGAGAGTCAGTCTTCTGATTCCAGAACAGAGTTAGGGGACAAAACCAACACAGGCAGAGACCAGCAAGACGTGCAGGAGCAAGCCCAGCAAAGCTTCTGTCTAGAGACTGAAACCCCAACAGCAAAAAGTAGGTTGACCAGAAGCAAAACTAGGGCAAAACAAGCTCAGGCAACACAACAACAAGGAAGGCAACAGCACGTCACAGAGTTATTTCCACATGCCAAAACTAACTCCGCCCGAACGGAATCGGGAGCTCAGCCTCCAACAACCTAGGGATACGACCCTGCCCATGTCATCAACCCTGCCTCTGATGGCCAGCCCAAACAACCGAACATACATGGTCACAGTGTATCCTTTTTAACATATAACATAGAAGGACTAAATACTATCTATCAGCCTGACATTAGACAATTCTTGTCAAATTATGATATTGTTTTTCTTACAGAAACATTTTCATCAAGCTTTCCATCTCATTTATTTCCTGCTTTTGATGTGTTTGTCTCCCCAGGCGTGAGTGTATCAGACAGCACCACAGCTCGCCTCTCTGGTGGTGCTATCATGTTAGTAAAGAAAATGTATTCTAGTTTAGTACAACAAATTCAAGTTGAATACGACAGCTGCATCGTGCTCAAGATTTCAAAGCTTTTGCCAAATTTACGAAACGAATGTCTATTGATAGGTATGTATGTTCCTCCTGCCCATAGCGTCTATTATGTTGACACAGAAATCGAGATTGGAATTGACTTACTAGAGCAGTGTATACTTGATGTTTATGAATTGATGGGGGAATGTCCCTTATGCTTATGGGTGATGTCAATGCTAGGACTGCTGATGCAAACGCAAAAGAGCTTTCTTTGCCATATGATGTTGATGTTGATGATAGGGATGACGAAAATTTACTGCCTGAAAAGGAGTACCAACGGGAATCGAAGGACTCTTCAACAAACGACTTCGGTCGTTGTCTACTTTTGTTATGCGAACAATTTTCTCTTGTTATATTGAATGGTCTGTTACCAGGAGACCGTAATGGGGCATATACATACATTGCTCACAATGGATCAAGTGTGATCGATTATTTCCTTATTTCTCGGTCTATCTTTGAATATACCTCATGTTTACAAGTTATCTCAAGAATTGAATCCAAGCATATGCCCGTGAAACTAACCCTTAATGTTCAAAAGCAGCCGGTAAAAACCTGTGAAAAGTTAGAAAAAAACATTATTGAAAAGTATGTTTGGAGTCAAGAGCTTGAGAATGAATATAGGCAAGCATTGTTATCAAAAGACATTTCATTAATTTTCACACAAGCAGCTGAATTGATTAACATTGATATCAATGCAGCTGTAGAAAAATTTTTAACAGGTATTGCTGGTGCTGGGCAGTGTATGAAGAAAAAGATAGTATTGGGGAAAACAAGTAAATTGTACTTGGTTCGATAAGGAATGCAGGGACAAACGAACAGCACTTCGTCAGTCCCTGAGAAATTTGAATAAATGTGTGGATTCATACGATGCAGACGTACTTAGGGGCGAATACGCCACTATGAGAAAGGATTACAAATTATTATAAAAAGTAAACAGTTAGAAGATAAACAAAATGTTCTTGTAACCCTTGAATGCAATAGTACTGATCCTAAAACATTTTGGGGTACCATAAAAAGACGTATTAACATTAGATTAACAACCTGTACTATTTCAAGTGAAGAATGGTATGACCACTTTGAAAAAGTATTTAATGACGCATCTATACAGAATGATAAACTAAATAGTAATAGTTCATTTTCTAACGAAGCTTTTGATACTCAATCTCTAACTGTTCGTGAAACAGATTGTTCCACTTTAGATTTAGAAATATCAGAACTAGAAGTATATAATGCCTTGAAAGCACTAAAGAATGGAAAAGCAGCAGGACCAGATGGCTTCAGCAGTGAATTTTATAAAAACTCTTCTCCTCAGGTCATTTTGTTCCTGACTAAGCTCTTCAACAAACTTTTGGATTCAGGTATATTCCCCCAAAATTGGTCAGAATCGATTATACAGCCATTACATAAAAAAGGAGACATTAATTCCCCTGACAACTACAGGGGTATCTCGCTGTTGAATATCAGCAGCAAAATGTACACATTCATACTTAATAAGAGATTGACAAATTGGGCAGAGGACAATAATTTGTTAAGTGAAACGCAGGCAGGTTTTAGAAAGAATTACAGTACAGTCGATCACATATTTACTCTACTTGCACTAGTTCAGAAGCAATTTTCAACTAACAAAACGAAATTATATGCAGCTTTCATCGATTTTAGGAAAGCCTTTGATCTCATAGACAGAAACCATCTTTGGCTTATACTCCGCAAAAATGGTATCAAAGGGAAAATGTTCAAAGCTATTCAAAGTATGTATGAAATAGTTAAAGCTAGGGTCAGAACTAACGGTGGTCTTACAGAAACATTCATGTGTCATAGAGGATTGAAACAAGGCGATAACTATAGTCCTATTTTATTTGCTTTTTTTATCAATGAGCTTGCAAATGATATAACACAACATGGTAGACATGGGGTAAGATTGTCACCTGATTTGATGCAGATTCTGGTTTTGTTATTTGCTGATGATGTTGTCCTCCTTTCTACCACTGTAATCGGGCTCCAGCACCAACTGAACATTTTAAGAAGTACGGCAGACAGACTAGGTCTTACAGTTAATAATGAAAAATCAAAAATAGTAGTGTTTAGGAAAGGGGGTTACCTTGCTGCAAGAGAAAAATGGTTCTATGGAAATGTAAAAATGGAAGTGGTAAATCAATATAAGTATTTGGGAATATTTTTCTCCACGGGGTTGACATTTTCTTACTCATTAGAAGATTTGGCTCGTAAAGCAAAAAAATGTGTTTTCAGTATCTTTAGATTCCTCTGGTCTATAGGCGAAAATTCTCCTAAGATTTTCTTTAAGATATTTGACACTCAAGTACAACCTATTCTGACGTATGGAGCGGAAGTTTGGGGGTTGACTGCAGATCACACCCCTGTTGAGAGAGTACATCTTCTTGCCATAAAACGTTTATTGAATATCAGCATACAAACACCTAATCCACTTGCATATTACGAAG
>CM065739.1:8067791-8095291 GCA_033310375.1 Conus canariensis
GCCGAAACCATTCTACAAGGAACAGTGAGAGGAGGCAGAAGGAGAGGAAGACAGAGAAAGAGATGGGAGAACAACATCAGTGCATGGACTGGCCTCACACTCAGCAACTGCCTAAGAGCGTCTGAGAACCGGGAGGAGTGGAGGAAGCTGGCTGCGAAGTCTTCTGTGGCACCCCCAACGGTCTTCAAGACTCTGGGATAGGTGACAGATGATAGGTGACGGAATAACCATAGCTGCTTTTTGTTACGTCCAGCCCTTTGGGACCAAGAAAGAAAGTAACAAAAACTTTTTTTTAACATTGCAAATAGGTCTGCATACAACAGCAGACACATTTATGTACAAGTGAGACAGACAGAACAAAAGGGGGAGGGGAAGGCGGGGGGGGGGGGGGAGCGAGAGAAAAGAGGCACAGGGGCAGAGAGGGGTAAAAAGAAGAAGAGGGACAGGGAGGATAAGACAACAGAACGTACCACTCTTTCTGAGTTCTTATTTTTTCAATCAGAACATTTTAGGGTAAAGCAAAGTTAGATTTGACAGAGTCCTGAAGTGGATATGAATATTAGACTTGCATTTCTTAATATGTACTCTTTTTTTGTAACATGGATTCAAAGCCAACCTCCGGAATACGAGGGGCAGAGGTCAAAATTTGACGCTTCTTATACAGATTTCACTCCCAAAATAACTCGCGTATCTGAGGGTAGCATGTGCATTGTGTCTTCACACGTCAGAAGCTTTCTTCAAATCAAAAAACAAAGGAAGTCACAAATATCCCTCAGATATGAGGCGGTAAGGGGGGAGGGGGGGGGGGTTAGGAAGGAAGCGAGGGTGGAGAATGGTGCCTCCCCTACATGACAGTCTGACAGCTGAGTTCAGGACAACAGATAAAAGTGACGGACGATTATCTTGCGGTTAGGAATGTCTGCTAGGGCTACTGTGGTACCAAACAGGAAAAAAATCATGTGGACATTGCTCACTGCGTATTATGATATTAAAGTGACGGACGATTATCTTGCAGTTAGCAATGTCTGCTAGGGCTACTGTGGTACCAAGCAGAAAAAAATCATGTGGACATTGCTCACTGCGTATTATGATATTAAAGTGACGGACGATTATCTTGCAGTTAGGAATGTCTGCTAGGGCTACTGTGGTACCAAACAGGAAAAAATCATGTGGACATTGCTCACTGCGTATTATGATATTAAAGTGACGGACGATTATCTTGCAGTTAGGAATGTCTGCTAGGGCTACTGTGGTACCAAACAGAAAAAAATCATGTGGACATTGCTCACTGCGTATTATGATATTAAAGTGACGGACGATTATCTTGCAGTTAGGAATGTCTGCTAGGGCTACTGTGGTACCAAACAGAAAAAAATCATGTGGACATTGCTCACTGCGTATTATGATATTAAAGTGACGGACGATTATCTTGCAGTTATGAATGTGTGCTAGGACTACTGTGGTACCAAACAGAAAAAAATAATGTGCACCGCGGACCATGATATTGCAAAGCGCAAAACATATTGGACTGGCAAAAACGTGACGGACGACAAATGAAAAAAACAAAAGTGGGTGAAGAAGCTAGCACACCAATGCTTGTGTCGGACGTGAAGCCGAAATGAAACTCAAACCTTTTTTGATTATTTGGGGTCAGGAGGTCACATTTTCATTATGACAAGAGAATTTCGGGCCTCATGTGGCCCTGACTGCTCCCTCCTTCCCCCTCAACCCTTACCCCCACATTCCACCCCCACCCCCCACCCCCGCCGTCCCCTCCATCTCTACCCACCCCACACAACCTCCCCCTCTCTCTCTCTCTCTCTCTCTCTCTCTCTCTCTCTCTCTCTCTCTCTCTCCAGTGAATCCCATCCCGCTCACTGCCGCCCTCTGTAAAGCCACAGACAGCATCGGGGTTTTCCTATTGAAGCACCAACTCTGGCACTCCACAGAGAGCCATGGACATCAGGATGCAGTCCGCAGGGAGTAGTCAGTATCAGGTCGTCCAGGAGGCACCCGTGCAAAGAAGACGCTGCAATGTTGCCGAGTCACTTCCGCGGTGTTCAATTCATGGTGCTAGTTCTAAGATCCAACCCATGCGATACACCGCATACTAAACCCTGTCTCCTAGTGTGTTTGTTCTGTGCGCTCTGTAATGGCATTTCGGTTAGGAGATGTTAATGTCGTAAGAAGCATTCGTTTGGGAGTTATGAGCATGTAATGATTTCATCCTGGGAGCAAGCCTGATCCTACTTGTTCGTTATTTACCCAGAAACAGACGTGTAATGATTTCATCATGGTAGCAAGCGTGACCCTCCGTGTTCGTTATTTACTCATAAACAGAGGTCACCACGAACACAGGGTGCCCATCTTACGCCGAATATAAGAAGAAAATAAGTGATTGCTCGTTCTTCGTTTTCTTTGACCTGAATGTTTTCTATCTTGGATGAAGTAGACCTGAGGGGTCGAAACGCGTCGTATTTTGTCTTGTCATTTGTTTGGCGGACTCATTGCCAATTTGTTTTAAAGATTTGTTTGACCTTTGACCTATGGCCCTGACAATCAAACTTAAGACGGAGATGTCTCGTTCACTCGGTGCGCTCTGTGTTGGCATTTCTGTTGAGCGATTCGGTGTCGTAAGCAGCATTCGTTTGGAGTTATGGGCCGTGTAATTCTTTCGTCACGGGAGTAAGAGTTACCCTACTTGTTCGTTATTTACTGTTTACTATTCCCTGACTCGTGTAAGATGTCCATTTATACCAAGCAAACCGGAGTTACCTATATTTTGTTACTGTTCGTCCCTGTGTGTGTTTGACTATAGTCAACACCGGAAAGGTTGTGCCAGTCTTGAATAAAAGTTACTTTGTGTTTATTCGTTTCACCAGTTGGTGTTGCTGAACACACACACACACACACACACACACACACACACACACACACACACACACACATATATATATATATATATATATATATAATAAACTGAGAAAGCTGTCAACCAGCGAAATTCTGTCTGAAATATAATATCCTGAAGACATGAAAAGATTGTTGGTTTTATTCTTGCAAAATTACCATCTTCGGTTTTACTGTACTTTGTTTTACAGGGTGCGGAGCCCAGGACGTGATGACAGCATTGTTTATATATATATATATATATATATATATATGTGTGTGTGTGTGTGTGTGTGTGTGTGTGTGTGACACGCACAGCGTATATTAGCAAGCTTAGAATATCCTTTTTGAGGGGATATCTCCTTGTTTGTTCTGTGTGCTCTCTGTGGACATTTCTATTAGGTGATTTCGTGTCGTAAGCAGCATTCATTTGGAGTTACAGGCGTGCAATTATCTCATCATGGAATCTACATTTACACTACTTATTCGTTCTTCACTGCAAGGAAGGTGTTCACATCTACCACCGTTGTGCTGGACATAGTCATGTGTCTTACGTTCCCTGAATTCCTGGGACGCACTTTACGCTCAAGATGTGCTGTAGATCAGATTAGTGTGGTTGTTTTTAGTTTTACATCTTTCCATTGAAGAATATCTTTAAATGGGGATGAAATGATGGAATGGGGATGGAGTGCCGTGCATAAACATGGTGTGTGTGTGCGTGTGTGTGTGTCCACGTATGCGCCCCTGTGTGTGTGTGTGTGTGTGTGTGTGTGTGTGTGTGTGTGTGTGTGTTGTGGCGAGGGGGAGGGATGGGCGGATGTGTAAAAAAAAATTTGCAACTAGTGACTGCGAAATAACCGTGGCAATTTCAGCAACATATGAATCATAAAAGACAGTACTGACATTGTCAAAGTTATTCATCTCAATACCTTTCTCCTGATAGAGCGAGGTCAACGCTGGGCATTCAAACAAAAGATGATGCACAGAAATGTTTTCTCTGTGTGTGTGTGTGTGTGTGTGTGTGTGTGTGTGTGTGTGTGTGTGTGTGAGTGAGAGAGGGGGAAGGGGGAGTCTGTATGTACAGGTTTGTGTAAGTGTGTGTGTGCGTTCAAGGGTACATACGTGGGTGTAGAAATTGTGTGTGTGTGTGTGTGTGTGTGTGTGTGTGAGAGAGAGAGAGAGAGAGAGAGAGAGAGAGAGAGAGAGAGAGAGAGAGAGAGAGAGAGAGAGAGCTTTCGTTCTAATAAATGGACTGACAAAATCATACAGGCTGAAGTTCTTAACAGACCCACAGCTAAAAGAAGAAAGACAACTTACTATTACATGGAAAGCGAAATAGAACAGGAGAGAGAGAGAGAGAGAGAGAGAGAGAGAGAGAGAGAGAGAGAGAGAGAGAGAGAGAGAGAGAGAGCATCATAGTTCCACAATGCCACTCAAAATCTTTACATGCAAGACATTATTTGGAATCCGTCAGTAAATAACACAGGGTTTTAATACATCACCATGATAGGTTCGCAGAGCTCTAATCGATGCGGTGAAGATCTTGGTGCAAAAGAGGCAGTAAGGAACACGTGCGGTGCTTTGGTATGTATGTGATACCCCCCCCCCACCCCCCACCCCCACCTCCCTCTCCTTCTGTGAAGCCATTCAAATTCTCAAAACTCCACTTTTGTGAATCCAAGACGGAAGTGATCTTTAGAAAAACTCAGCTCGGAAAGCACATAGTGAATCCTGCACTACTGGTTAAAAAAGAAAAAAAAAAAAAAAAGAAAGAAAGAAAAAAAAAGAAACATGAGACGTGTGTGAATCCCCCAACAGTTACGCGATGCATGGACTGCGGGAAAGGAATGATTAGAAAGATATCACAAGCCGGCAGCTGCATACGTTTTATGTGTGTGTGTGTGTGTGTGTGTGTGTGTGTGTGTGTGTGTGTGTGTGTGTGTGTGTGTGTGTGTGTTTTCACGCGCGCGTGCGTACGTGCGCGCGTTCGTGCGTGTGTGTGTGTGTGTGTGTGTGAGTGTGTGTGCGTGCATATTGCGTGCGTGCGTGCGTGCGCGCGTTCATGCGTATGTGTGCGTGCGTGTTGTGTGTGTGTGTGTGTGTGTGTGTGTGTGTGTGTGTGTGTGTGTGTGTGTGTGCGTGCGTGCTGCATGCGTGCGTACGTGCGTACGTGCGTGCGTGCGTGCGTGTTTGTTTGTGTGTGTGTGTGTGTGTGTGTGTGTGTGTGTGTGTGTGTGTGTGTGTGTGTGTGTGCGTGTGTGTGAAATCCATACTTCAGCTCACTTTAAATTGATTGCATTTGCAGAAGAACTCATTTTCTACCCTCTTCACGATAAAAATCAAATCTTTTCCGCTGATGATGTCTTGAAAATGTTGCCAATGATGACAGCGTATGGAACCTGCCACTGTGTCTTCTGATCATCTCATGAAATCTGCCCTCCCCTCCCCCCCCCCCCCCCCCCCCCCACCCCCCGGGAAGATATTCTTTTAATATTCTTACGTTTCCTGTTTCTCAAAGGATTCAACATTTTTCGTTATATTTCCCCGTATAGTTCATTGCCTAATTTGCACGAAGAGTGGGTCTTCTTCTTCTCCTCCTCCTCCTCCTCTTCCTTTTCTTCTTCTTCTTCTTCTTCTTCTTCTTCTTCTTCTTCTCTACTTTCCTCATTCGCACTCCTTTCCGACCATTTGTCTGATTCTCACAACTATACTACATTTAGCTGTTCTATGCCTGAATCACTGCATTTCACTTTTGGGTTTGTGTATGTGTGTATCCAAAGATACGTAGACAGTCGTTTTAGTTGTATACTGCTCTCTCTCTCTCTCTCTCTCTCTCTCTCTCTCTCTCTCTCTCTCTTCTCTCTCTCTGCTGTGTGTGTGTGTGTGTGTGTGTGTGTGTGTGTGTGTGTTGTGTGTGTGTTTTTGTGTGTGTGGTGTGTGTGTGTGTTTTTTCGTAAAGCTTGATGACGTATTTGACCAGAGAAGAAGAAGAAGAGAGAGAGAGAGACAGACAGACAGACAGACAGACAGATAGATAGACAGACAGACAAACACTGACAGAGAGAGAGAGAGTGAGAGTCTGAGGGGGGTAGGAAAGGGAGTGCTGGGGATCTGAAGAGCTAGAGGAAGGCCGAGAAAATGAGAGAGTGGAGACTGTTCCTGATTAGGCCCATTACTTCCTCAGATGTTTACCACTGAAAAATTGTTCAAGTTGAAGACTTCCAGATCATTTTTCATTTTCTTCTTCTTCTTCTTCTTTGTGTGTGTGTGTGTGTGTTTTAAACCAAAAGTAATCTTCAGAGTCTGTAATTAATTTCTTAAATGTGTAACCATAGTCAGTCATCAAAGACATTATGAGTTAAGAAAGACTCTGCGCGCGTGTTTCATGTTTGCGTGTGTGCGCGCGCGTGCGCGCTCACGTTTGTGTGTGTGTGTGGGGGGGGGGGGCGCGTTGTGTGCGTACGTAACTACGCGCGCGCGCGCGCGCGCGCGCGCGCGCGTGTGTGTGTGTGTGTGTGTGTGTGTGTGTGTGTGTGTGATGTATGCATCCGTGCGTGCGTGTTTTTATGTCTGTCTGTCTGTCTGTGTCCGTGTATAGGAGACTTGATCGATGGTGTTGAACATTAACTCAATGTTGTTGTTTATTAAGCAAAATTACAGCTTATAGCCACATGAACAAACACAGACACTCAGAGAACAGACGAGCAATTTCAAATCTGTGATTAACTGCCGACGGGAATGTTCAATAAATAAACCAAAACAGTTCAGACAGAAGAACACAAATAGTTGGTTGACTGCAGGACCTGGATCGATAAGACAACTTGCCTGGGGTATGGTAGCAGGTCCTTGAGAAGAGGTGGATGAGGGCGCTTCGGTTTAAAACCTTCTTTGCTCAGAGGGACAAGTGGGAATGGGTGACAGTGGGCAGGGAGAAATGGGGAAGTGAGGAAGTGAGCACTGCCAAAAAGCTGAAAAGTGAATACTGCTTGAAGATGAAAACTTGTTCAGCAAGGATTGAGGGGGAAGGAAGGAGAGAGTTGGAAGGGATGAGGGGGGGGGGGGGGTATAGAAGGAGGGTGGGGAAGAAGAGAGAAATGGGCCAAGAGCAGAAGGACTGGGGGGGGGGGGGATAAAGTAAATAAAAATAGTAATAATAATGTTAAGAGACAAAATCAAGATAAGTAAGAACAAAGGGCTGTTATAGAGGAAAGTCAGTGTTTGATATTGATTCCATTTGGGTGGATAGTGCCAAGTTTGTGAATAAGGAGGGACTCTTGTTCTTTACGTCTTATAGAGGAAGATGAATTTTGCCAGACTGCAGCAATCTGCATGTGGGAGAGGTTGTGGCCAGAAGAACAGAAATGGTTTGCAATTGGTGTATTGTAACCGAGACGGACTGCTCGTAGGTGTTCTGTGAAACGGTCGTTGAGGGTTCTGTAGGTTTCTCCAACATACAGGCGGCCACAGAAGGAGCAAGAAAGAATGTAAACTACATTGCGGGACTGACAAGTGAAAGGGTTGCGTATGGAAATTTTGCCTGAGGGGCCACAAATAACCCAGGCCGCCCCATTGTCTCTGCCTGTTCCTGCCCCACTGTCCAGATCTCTCAGTTTCTCGACAAAATCCTCCAGCCTATCGTTTCCAACCTCCCCACCTTTCTTAAGGACACAAACCATCTCTTGATCTGCAAAATTTCTCCTTCCATCCTGGCTCCCAACACCGTCACCTCTTCACCATGGATGTCTGTGCACTTTACACAAGCATTCCCCATCATGAAGGGCTTTCAGCCCTCAAACACTTCTTGTCAAAAGACAGCAGAAATCTACCCACCACCACTCTTCTCCGTCTTGCTGAGCTTGTTCTCACACTCAACAACTTTCAGTTTGGTGCTGACCATTTCCAACAGAATTGCGGCGTTGCCATGGGCACCAGGATGGGTCCTGGTTACGCCTGCCTGTTTGTTGGCTACATTGAAGAAAAGATCTTCTCACAATACACAGGCACTTTCCCAGACTTTTTCCGTCGCTTCATTGACGATTGCCTCGGTGCAGCCTCCTGTCCAATCCAAGATCTGAAAAACTTCATTGACTTCGTCAGTGGATTTCATCCAGCTCTTAGATTCACTTTTGAAATCACTCAGACTACCATTTCCTTCCTTGACATCAAAATCTCTATCTGTCCCAACTCACCCTACCTCACCACATCTGTTCATTACAAACCCACCGACTCGCATTCATACCTTCTGTACTCCTCCAGTCACCCTGCTTCCACCAAAACAAGCATTCCTTTCTCTCAACTACTTCGTTTGCGACGCATCTGCAGCGATGATGACGATTTCGCCAAACAATCTACCCTGATGATCTCATTTTTCCTTGAACGTGGATACCCTGAACCCATTTGCCAAGAAGCCCTACAAAGGGCCTCTAGAATTCCCAGAAACACTGCTCTTAAGCAAAAGATCACTCCTTCATCAGACGACAGGCCTGTTCTTGCTATCACCTTCCATCCTCACAACCTCGCCATCAAAAACATCCTTATGAAGAACTACCACATTCTGCAGACTGATCCTTCCCTGAAACACATTTTCACCCAGCCTCCACTAGTTGCCTACAAACGTGACACCAACCTCAGAGATCTTCTTGTGCATTCAAAATTGTCCACAAACACAGTCTCACCACCTGGCAATTCTCCATGCAAGCAACCCAAATGCAAAACCTGTCCTCACCTAAACTCTTCTACAACCATCTGTGGCCCCTCAGGCAAAATTTCCATACGCAACCCTTTCACTTGTCAGTCCCGCAATGTAGTTTACATTCTTTCTTGCTCCTTCTGTGGCCGCCTGTATGTTGGAGAAACCTACAGAACCCTCAACGACCGTTTCACAGAACACCTACGAGCAGTCCGTCTCGGTTACAATACACCAATTGCAAACCATTTCTGTTCTTCTGGCCACAACCTCTCCCACATGCAGATTGCTGCAGTCTGGCAAAATTCATCTTCCTCTATAAGACGTAAAGAACAAGAGTCCCTCCTTATTCACAAACTTGGCACTATCCACCCAAATGGAATCAATATCAAACACTGACTTTCCTCTATAACAGCCCTTTGTTCTTACTTATCTTGATTTTGTCTTTAACATTATTATTACTATTTTTATTTACTTTATCCCCCCCCCCCCCCCCCAGTCCTTCTGCTCTTGGCCCATTTCTCTCTTCTTCCCCACCCTCCTTCTATACCCCCCCCCCCCTCATCCCTTCCAACTCTCTCCTTCCTTCCTCCTCAATCCTTGCTGAACACTTTTCATCTTCAAGCAGTATTCACTTTTCAGCTTTTTGGCAGTGCTCACTTCCTCACTTCCCCATTTCTCCCTGCCCACTGTCACCCATTCCCACTTGTCCCTCTGAGCAAAGAAGGTTTTAAACCGAAGCGCCCTCATCCACCTCTTCCTCAAGGACCTGCTACCATACCCCAGGCAAGTTGTCTAGTTCAGACAGACATTTGTTTTTTTTAGTTTTACCTCTGTCTCGGTTTTGCTCTCTTCTCTTCATTTATTACTTTTCTCCCCATGAAGAAGCGCCTAGGGCCCGAAACGTCCGGATATAAAAATCTCACCCTAAGGACCAGCTACCACATTCAGGTCAGTTTGACTCTTTTTCCTCCTATTTTTTTTTTTATAACCTGGGTTTACAGAATCACAATATATTTCTTTACGGCGGCATATAAGAGGTTGTGGTTTGGCGCTACATACTGTCAAGAAATACAGAAGATCTTTGTGTGCGTGTGTTTCATTTTGATAGCGTCAGTTTTTCGTAAGTGAACTAGAGAAAGTGAGTTTAGGCACAGACAAAAACTGTTGTAGTGTGCGACTTTTTAAATTTCCCATCAAATCCCGTAAATTCGCGTGAGACGGTTTTGGAATTGTTTCCCTTTCGCCTTTCTTCCTCAATTGTTCCTTGGAGGATTGTTTCAGTGTGGCCACTAGGTTATACAAACCATCAAAGCAAACATGTAAGCATCTCGGGGGGGGGGGGGGGGGGGGGGGGGTTGTTTGTAGGTTTTTTGTTTTTTTTTTCCTTATAATAAATTTCTCGAAGATTTCTCCCGAACAATAGTGGGGAGTGTCACAAGGCTTTCTCCGCTGTCCCATTTTGTTCAGTATCTACCTGTGTAATGTAATGTAATGTAGGACACGCTACTAGGTTTCAATACATCTGTATGCAAGTAATTGAACATATATAGAAGGAAGGGCCAATTTGTTTTGGTGAACGGGGGTTCCACGCAGCCATCACGCAGAAGGGATAGACGCTCGGGAAAAAATAAAAAAGCCACTTCAAGTTTCTTTGAGCGAGGACGGCAGCTCAGCAAAGAAGATCAAAATGGAGTACGGCCTTCCTGTGTCTGTCATGATAAGAGCTGACATTGCTCAGCAAAGAAGATCAAGATGGAGTACGGCCTTCCTGTGTCTGTCATGATAAGAGCTGACATTGCTCAGCAAGAAGATCAAGATGAGTACGGCCCTTCTGTGTCGTCATGATAAGAGCTGACTTGCCGAAGAACGAGCTCTATCAGTCCCCCCCCCCCCCCCCACCTCCCCCGCGAAGCTAGAGCTCTACGGGTCATTGTTGAAACCCACCCTTCGTCTGGAACAAACAAGATCTATAATAATGATAGCATAGCATGTATAGAGCGCCTTTCCAAAGGTTCTGGGTGCTGACAATCCACACTCTCGTGTACGCAACGGGCTACCTACCTGGGTAGTGCCGACTGAAGAGCTGCCTGCCGGCGCTTCATTCAGTCGTTTCCTGTGTCATCCAGTCAATATGTTCACTCAGTTTCCTACTTCTTTCATTCTTTCCATTTCTCACGTAGGGTGCATGCTATGTGTAACGTGTCATCCATGCCAACGGCCAAACTGGCCTTCTCTTCCGAATGTTGGTGATAGGATTTTACGTGTGTGCAAGATGTTGTGTGAGCGCTCACACACGGAACCTCGGTTTATAGTCTCATTCGAAGGACTGTATGGGAAATGGAGTCAAAACCAGTGTTAACTCCAAGGGAAAAATCCCCCTGTACCGAAACAACCTGGCGGAGATTCGAGCCCGCAACCCCAGGATCACCAAGATTACGAGTCCGGCGCTCTACCAACTGAGCTATTCCGGCCCCCAGGTATTCCGGCCTCCTGACAGTTCAGTCCAGCCAAGACCACATTCTGCACGTCGTTCGTGGTATCTTCCCTGTTGTCCGCAGACACAAGATCTCTGTTTCTCTTCGAGGATGAAACTATCCACGTCATTAGTAATATTCATCCCGCTGTCTGGAAACTCCAAATCTGTGTTTCCTAGCGATGATAGATATGGACAGGTCCTTGCTGACATTCATCCCTTTGTCTGGAAAAAAGGAGTTGTCAGGATTTTTTTTAAGTGATGCTGAAATCTTAACTCAATACTGATCATGGTGTCTGGAAAAACAAAGCTATCAATTTTGCCAGTGAAGAAGAAACTCTATAGGTCACTTTTATATCTTCCCCATTTTCTGGAGAGAAAACAGTTCTCTCAGTTTCTCCGGTAAGATAAAATTTTACAGGTTATTTTTTATATCTACCCTGTTGCCTGGAGAAAAAATGTTTTGTCACGTTAACATAATATTTTACAGGTCAATTTTATATCCATCCCCCACCTCACCCCATTCCCCCACCCCCACTCCCGTTGTCTGAAAAAAAGTTGTGTCAGTTTCTCCATAAAGATCAAATTTTACAGGTCATTTTTATATCCACCCCATTTTCTGAAGGAAAGAAAAAAGTTCTGTCAGTTTCTCTGTTAAGATAAAACTTGACAGGTCATTTTTAAATCCATTCTGATTTCTGGTGGGAAGAAAGCAAGTTCAGTCTCCGTTTAGATAAAACTTGACAGGTCATTTTTAAATCCATTCTGATTTCTGGTGGGAAGAAAGCAAGTTCAGTCTCCGTTTAGATAAAACTTTACAGGTCATTTTTATATCCACCCCATTTTCTGCAGGGAAAAAAACAAACAAGTTCTGGCAGTTTCTCTGTTAAGATGAAATTAACAGGTCACTTTTATATCCACCCCGTTGTCTCATGAGGGAAAAAAATCGGGAAAAAAACCGTCACGATCTGTTTGTTTCCCCCGTGAAGATACAACTTAAGAGATCATTGTCTGTATTCATCCTTTTATCAAGAGACCAAGTTCTGTCAGTGAGCCAAGAACATGAGATTATAAAAGATCATTGTCTGTATTCATCCTTTTATCAGTTCTATCAGTGAACCAAGAAGATGAGATAAAATAAAAAAAAGTCTATGCATGTCACCGGTGATACTTACCTTTCTGTGGAAATGCCTGAGCCGGTGGCACTGACGGATCTGGAATGCCAAATTCCAGAATTAGAGTCTGTTTGCTTTGGAGAAATCCATCGCTGTAACACAGACATGATATCAAAGAGGTTCTATTTTGTATCTAGTGGAGAAAACCAGGATTTGGCAAAGTGATGGCTGCTATATACATCTCATTTGAACTGAAATTCAAGAAAATATGAATGTTTCACCAATATCGCGTTAGAATCCCCCCCCCCCCCCCCCCCTCTTCTCTCTCTTTTTCTGTCTGTCTGTCTGTCTATCAGTCTGTCAGTCTTCATCTCTCTCTCTCTCTCTCTCTCTCTCTCTCTCTCTCTCTCTCTCTCTCTCTCTCTCTCTCTCTCTTCTCTCTCTGCAGGACGCCTGAACTACGAATATCGAATGGAATGAAATGTAATCTTTGAGTCTATATACCTGTATCCACATATTTGTATGCAACTGCACCTTCTTTATTTGTCCCACTGATGATGACGACGACGACGACGACGACGAGACGACGACGATGTACATTGATTGGATTAATGCAATTGCAGTGTAATTCTTAGTGGACGATATGAACGAACATCTTTAAAAGTGTGGATACAAAAGCCACATAAATTGACATATTTGAAAAGGAATGTAAACTGACTATGGCAACATCAAGTTTTGTGTGCAGTTTATCACAATTATGATCATTAAATCTGTCGGAATAAGAAGTTCTGGTCATGTGATGAAGGATCTAGCCTCGTATTTATTAATGAACCAACCGTCACTGATTATTCAAACAGAATGAAGCTTTATATGTCATAGACAAATCATGTTTATTTAGTTGCAAAGTGAGGCCACTGCAGGCCGAAATCTACACAAATCTGAATAAAAAGTGTTAAAATAACTCGGCAAACTACATGGACAAACAAATCACAAGACAAAACACGACGCATTTCGACCTTTTAAGTCTTCTTCAGGCAAGATAAACAACACTCACGACAACGAAAAGGAAGAACGAGCACTCACTTATCTTTGTCAAATTCCAGATTTGACACAGGTAAGTGATTGTTCGTTCTTCGTTTTCGTTGTCCCGAGAGTCGTTTATCTTGCTTGAAGAAGACTACGACGTCGAAACGCGTCGCGTTTTGTCTTGTAATTTGTTTGTCCATGCAGCTTTGCGGAGTTATTTTAACACTTGTTTAGATTGATATTTGTTTAGCTGTGTGCCTCCTTTATGTGCCTTTCTGCGATTATGACAGTTTGAGCAAAGCAATCCCCGCTGTTTTCCCATCTAAACAGCCGAGACATGTCAGGCTGGGACGGCTACAAAACCAGCAGCCATTTCACGGTCTTTGTCGTTCGCCGATACTGAAATGTGTTAACAGATTCTTTATCATTTACTGATGCTGAAAGGGTTAACAGGGTCTTTGTCATTTACTGATGCTGAAAGGGTTACAGGGTCTTTGTCATTTACTGATGCTGAAGGTTAACAGGGTCTTTGTCATTTACTGATGCTGAAAGGGTTAACAGGGTCTTTGTCATTTACTGATGCTGAAAGGGTTAACGGTCCTTGTCGTTCGCCGAAGGTGAAAGGGTTAACAGTCTTTGCCGTTTGCTGATGCTGAAAGGGTTAACGATTGTTGTTGTTTGCCGAAGGTGAAAGGGTTAACGGGGGCTTGGGCTTTTGTCGTTTGCCGAAGGGTTAAACGGTCTTTGTCGTTTGCCGAAGGTGAAAGGAATAAACAGTAAACAAGTAGGGTAACTTTTGCTCCCATAAGAAAACCTCACACAGAGTAACTTTTTGATTCAAGACTGGCACAACCTTTTAAGCTTGTATAAAGTCAGACAAATACAAAGACGAACAATCTAATAGTGGGGGGAAAATTAAGCGCATGCCAACAACTCAACTGTCTTCATAGTAATGACTTGGCAAAGATTTGGACTTGGGGGGGGGGGGGGGGGGGGGTTGAAGATGGAGAAACAGGAACATAAAATTAAGAAAATATATTATAAATATGAAAACTCTTCACTAGCTGCATGAAGGAACCATCGTAATCCCTTTCAAAGACAGATCTATTTGTATTGCCTGCTCCGAGGCCTTTCGTCCGGTCGATCGGAACTCATCAGGGAGACACAGCTGGTTGTGTTTGTGCTCCTGGCGTCAAATACAGACACACCACAGTCCATAATACCGTGGTGTTCTCACCACCAAGGGTTCAAAAAAGAATCCAACAGCACCCCCAAAGTAGCCAGCGAAGGGTAATAAAAGAAACCAAACGAAAGTGTGGGGAGGAAAAAAGTTGCTGAAAAACTAAAGACATTATGCAAACAGTATAAAATGTAGGGGACAATCTTTGGGCCTACGCTTGAGGATGAACCCAAGGATGCAAGGGAGATAAAAAGAAAACACAAACACGGACAGAAACAAATACAAATAACCTCGATTTAATCGAAACGAAATTGAGAAAGAAGTGAGGCAGGGAACAGTAAACAATAAACAGTGAACAAGTAGGGTAACTTTTGCTCCCATAAGAAAACCTAACACAGAGTAACTTTTATTCAAGACTAGCACAGCCTTTTAAACTTGAATAAAGTCAGACAAATGCAAAGACGAACAATCTAATAGTGGGGGGAAAACAAGTGCAGGCCAACAACTCAACTGTCTTCATAGTAATGACTTGGCAAAGATTAGGACTTAAGGGGGAGTTGAAGATGGAGAAACTGGGAACTTAAAATTAAGAAAATATATTATAGATATGAAAACTCTTCACTAGCTGTATGAGGGAACCATCGTAATCCCTGCTTAACGGTCTTTGTCGTTTGCCAAAGGTGAAAGGGTCAACGGTCTTTGTCGTTTGCCAAAGGTGAAAGGGTTAACGGTCTTTGTCGTTTTCCGAAGGCGAAAGGGTTAACAGTCTCTGTCGTTTGCCGCAGGTGAAAGGGTTAACGGGGTTTTTCTCGTTCGCCGATGCTGAAAGGGTTAAAGGGTTTTTTGTCGTTTGCCGATCAGCTTGGTCTCTGTAGTTGGTTTGTTGCCAGCTGAAACGTTTGTTTTGCCTGTGTATGTTGGCACAGCCCTAGGGCAGCTCTGTGGGGGTCCAGCCGAACTGCAATGATAAAAGACCAAAGTTTGTGCCCGACGTTGGTTTCTGATACACAAAATTGTGTTTGTCTGTTACATGTGTTTGTGACAGACCTGGGTTTCTGCTGTACGTGTTTGTGACAGACATGTCACACATGTTTGTGACAGACGTTATACATGTCTGCTATACACGTTTGTGACAGATACATCATACATGTTTGTGACAGACGTTACATATGTCTGCTATACGTATTTGTGACGGATCTCGGTTTCTGCTAGTGACAGACCATACGCATGTCTGCTATACATGTCTGTGCCGGACACGCTATACATACTCGTGACAGACGTTGGTTTTTGCTATACGTGTTTGTTCCAGACACGTCATACATGTTTGTGACAGATGTAATACATATCTGTTATACGGGTTTGTGACAGACGTTATGCATGTCTGATATGCAAGTTCGTGACAGACATATCATACATGTATGTGACAGACGTTGGTTTTTGCTATACATGTTTATGACAGACACGTCGTACATGTTTGTGACAGACACGTCATACATGTTTCTGACAGACACGTCATACATGTTTGTGACAGACACGACATACACGACATACATGTTTGTGACAGACACGACATGCATGTTTGTGACAGACACGTCATACATGTTTCTGACAGACACGTCATACATGTTTGTGACAGACACGACATACATGTTTGTGACAGACACGTCATACATGTTTGTGACAGACACGTCATACATGTTTCTGACAGATACGTCATACATGTTTGTGACAGACACGACATACATGTTTGTGACAGACACGTCATACATGTCTGCTATAGGTGTTTGTGCCAGACACGTCTTGCACGTTTGTGGTAGACGTTATACATGTCTGCTATAGGTGTTTGTGAATTACGTTGGTTTTTTGTTACAGTGTCTTGTTTTGTATTTTACAGATTCTGGCTTCTGTTTTACATGTTTGTGACAGACATTAGTTTCTATTGTACATGTTTGTGACACACGGTGGTTTCTGTTGTACATGTTTCTGACAGACGTTGGTTTTTATTTTACATGTTTGTGACAGATGTTGGTTTCTATTTTACATATTTGTGACAGATGTTGGTTTGTATTTTACGTATGTGTGACAGATACTGATTTTTATTTTACATATTCGTGACAGATTTTGGTTTCTATTTCACATATTAAATGACAGATGTTTGTTTCTGTTATACATATGTGTGACAAATGTTAGTTTCTAATTCACATATTTGTGACAGATGTTGATTTCTATTTTACATATTTGTGACAGATGTTGATTTCTATTTGACGTATTTGTGCCAGATGTTGATTTCTATTTCACATATTTGTGACAAATGTTGGTTTCTATTTCACATATTTGTGACGGATGATGCTTTCTATTTTAGATATTTGTCACAGATGTTGATTTCTATTTTACATATTTGTGACAGATGCTGGTTTCTATGTCACATATTTGTGAGAGATGTTGGTTTCTATTTTACATATTTGTGACGGATGATGGTTTCTATTTTACATATTTGTGACAGGTGTTGGTTTCTATTTCACACATTTGTGACAGATGTTCATGTCTTTTTACATATTTGTGACAGATGGTGGTTTATGTTGTACATTTTGTGACAGATGTTGGTTTCTTTTATACATATTTGTGACTGATGTTGTTTCTATTTTTTATATTTGTGACTGATGTGTTTCTATTTTACATATTTTTGACAGATGTTTGGTTTCTATTTTACATATTTGTGACAGATGTTGGTTCCTATTTTACATGTTTGTGACATATGTTGGTTTCTGTCGTCCAGGTCTACTGCAGAAGTATTTAATTGTTCATGTTTGTGACAGCCATTGTTTTCTGTACCATATGCTTTCTTTGTTTGATTGCTTGTTTGTTTGTTTGTTTGTTTCATTTGTGTATATTCCCCACAGGCATTCTTTTCAGTCGTATATGTTTCCGGCAGACATTGTTTTCAGTTGTGCATGTTTCCCACAGATATTGTTTTCAGCTGTGTATGTTTCCCACAGACATTGTTTTCAATTGTGCATGTTTCCCACAGACATTGTTTTCATTTGTGCATGCTTCCCACAGACAGTGTTTTCAGTTGTGTATGTTTCCCATGGACATTGTTTTCAGTTGTGATGTTTCCCACAGATATTGTTTTCAGTTGTGCATGTTTCCCACAGATTATTTGTTTTCCAGATATGTGTTTCAGTTGTTTATGTTTTCTACCGATATTGTTTTCAGTTGTACATGTTTTCCACAGATATTGTTTTCAGTTGCACATGTTTTCCACAGATATTGTTTTCAGTTGCACATGTTTTCCACACTGCTTTCAGTTGCACACGTTTCTCACATACCTTTTTTTTTCGGTTGTACATGTTTCTGACAGACATTGTTTTCAGTTGTAAATGTTTTCTACAGACATTGTTTTTTTGTGTAGGTTTCCTGCAGACATTGTTTTCAGTTTTGCATCTTTCCTACGGATATTGTTTTCAGTTGTACATGTTTCCTACACACATTGTTTTCAGTTGGGTATGTTTTCTACAGATATTGTTTACAGTTGCAAATGTTTCCTACAGACATTGTATTCAGCTGTAAATGATTCCGACAGACATTGTTTTCAGCTTAAATGTTTCCGACAGACATTGTTTTCAATTGTAAACGTTTCCTACAGACATTGTTTTCAGCTGCTAATGTTTCCGACAGACATTGTTTTCAGTTGTGTATGTTTTCTACAGATATTGTTTTCAATTGTAAATGTTTCCTACATACATTGTTTTCAGCTGTAAATGTTTCCTGCAGACGTTGTTTACAGTTGTGTATGTTTTCTACAGATATTGTTATCAGCTGTAAATGTTTCCTACAGACATTGTTTTCAGCTGCAAATGTTTCCTACAGACGTTGTTTACAGTTGTGTATGTTTTCTACAGATATTGTTTTCAATTGTAAATGTTTCCTACAGACATTGTTTTCAGCTGTAAATGTTTCCTACAGACGTTGTTCACAGTTGTGTATGTTTTCTACAGATATTGTTTTCAGCTGTAAATGTTTCCGACAGACATTGTCTTCAGCTGTAAATGTTTCCGACAGACATTGTTTTCAGCTGTAAATGTTTCCGACAGACATTGTTTTCAGCTGCACCTGTTTCCTACAGACATTATTTTCAGTTGTGCATGTTTTCTACAGGTATTGTTTTCAGCTGTGTATGTTTCCCCCAGACATTGGTTTCAGCTGTGTATGTTTCCCACAGACATTATTTGCAGTTGTGTATGTTTCCTACAGACCTTGTACTCAGTTGTGCATGTTTTCTACAGACATTATTTTCAGCTCTAATTGTTTCCCACAGACTTTGCTTTCAGTTGTGCATGTTTTCTACAGATATTATTTTCAGTTGTGCATGTTTCTTATAATCATAGCTTTCAGTTTTACATGTATGTTTCACACAGATACTGTTTAAAGTTATGTATGTTTCCCACAGATATTGTTTTCAGTTGTAAATGTTTCCCACATACATTGTTTTCGGTTGTAAGTGTTTCCCATATACATTGTTTTTAGTGGTAAATGTTTCCCACATACATTGTTTTCAGTTGTATATGTTTCCCACGGACATTGTTTTTAGTTGTATATGTTTCCCACAGACATTGTTTTCAGTTGTATATGTTTCCCACATACATTGTTTTCAGTTGTATATGTTTCCCACAGACATTGTTTTCAATTGTGCATGTTTCTTACAATCATTGCTTTCAGTTTTACATGTAACTTTCATACAGATACTATTTTCAGTTGTGTATGTTTCCCACAGACATTGTTTTCAGTTGTGCTTGTTTCTCACAATCATTGCTTTCAGTTTTACACGTATGTTTCACACAGATATTGTTTTCAGTGTTAAAGGTTTCCCACAGACAATATTTTCAGTTTTAAATGTTTGCCACAGACGTTGTTTTCAGCTGTGTATATTTTCCACAGGCATTGGTTTTAGTTTTTACATGTATATTTTCGACAGACGTTTTTCCATTTTAGTTGCACACGTTTTCAATAGACATTTTCAGTTGTGCACGTTCACTGTAGACGTTGTTTTCACTTTTTACTTGTTTATGGCATACAGACATTGTTTTCAGTTGTACGTATTTCTCAAACTGCTTTCAATTGTACACGTTCCTGACGTTGTTTTTCTTTGTTTTCGGTTGTACGTGTTCACCACAATTGTTTTCAGTTGTGCATTTTTCCTACAGACAATGTTTTCAGTTTTAAATGTTTCCCACAGACAATGTTTGCAGTTTTAAATGTTTCCCACAGACAATATTTTCAGTTTTAAATGTTTGCCACAGACGTTGTTTTCAGCTGTGTATATTTTCCACAGGCATTGGTTTTAGTTTTTACATGTATATTTTCGACAGATGTTTTTTCTATTTCAGTTGCACACGTTTTCAATAGACATTTTCAGTTGTACACGTTCACCGTAGACGTTGGCTTCACTTTTTACTTGTTTATGGCTACATTGTTTTCAGTTGTTTAAGTTTACAACATACGTTGTTTTCAGTTATACAGGTATATGGCAGACGTTTTCAGTTGTACACGTTTGCGACAGACGTTGTTTTCAATTGTACACCTTAACGACAGACGTTGTTTTCAATTGTACACGTTAACGACAGACGTTGTTTTCAGTTGTACACGTTAACGACAGACGTTGTTTTCAGTTGTACACGTTAACGTCTGTCATAAACGTGTACAACTGAAAACAACAGTTGTACACGTTAACGACAGACGTTGTTTTCAGTTGTACACGTTTACGACAGACGTTGTTTTCGGTTGTATACGTTTATGACAGACGTTGTTTTCAGTTGTACACGTTAACGACAGACGTTGTTTTCAGTTGTACACGTTTACGACAGACGTTGTTTTCGGTTGTACACGTTTACGACAGACGGTTTTCAGTATCACATTCACAGCATACGTTGTTTTCAGTTGAACACGTTTACGACAGACGTTGCCTTCAGTTGTACACGTTTACGACAGACGTTGTTTTCGGTTGTACACGTTTACGACACACGTTGCTTTCAGTTGTACACGTTTACGACACACTTGTTTTCAAGTTGTAGGCTACACGTTTACGACAGACGTTGTTTTCGGTTGTACACGTTTACGACAGACCTTGTTTTCGGTTTTACACGTTTATGACAGATTTTGTGTTCAGTTGTACATGTTTACGACAGACGTTGTTTTCAGTTTTACACGTTTATGACAGACGTTGTTTTCAGTTGCACATGTTTACGACAGACGTTGATTTCGGTTTTACGCGTTTATGACAGACGTTGTTTTCAGTTGTACATGTTTACGACAGACGTTGTTTTCAGTTGTACATGTTTACGACAAATGTTGTTTTCAGTTATACACGTTTACGACAGACGTTGTTTTCTGTTGTACATTTCACAGTAGACGTTGTTTTCAGTTTCACTCGTTTATGGCCTACGTTGTTTTCAGTTGTACACGTTTACGACAGACTTTTTTTTCAGTTGTACACGTCTACGACAGACGTTGTTTTCAGTTGTACACGTCTACGACAGACTTTGTTTTCAGTTGTACACGTTTTTAGCAGACGTAATTTTCAGTTTTGTCTTTCACCAACAGACATTTTTTCAGCTGTAATCATTTTTGGCAGTTGTTCTCGATTGTGCATGTTTGTGGCAGTTGCTGTGTTCAGTTATATTTGTTTGTGACATACCCTGTTTTCGGTTTACGTTATTTTTTGCTTTAATATGTTTAAGACAGATGCTGTTTTCAGTTGTACGTATTTGTGACAGACTTTGTCTCGGGATGTATATCTTTGCAGAGGCATTGTCTATATCTGTACATTTTCGCGACAGACGTTGGTTCAGGTTGTGCATATTTGTGGAAGGTGCTTTCTGTTGTTGACCTATATGTTTGTAATATACACTGTTTTCGGTTTTTAAAATCAGTAATAGTAGTAGCAGCAGCAGCAGCAATGGTAGTAGTAGTAGTAGTAGTAGTTGTTGTTGTTGTTGTTGTTGTTGTTGTTGTTGTTGTTGTTTTGTTGTGCATCATCATCATCATTACTAGTATTGTTATTAGGTTTATCATAATCATTATCATTATTATTGTTATCATCACCATCATCATCGTCCGTCCTCCTCCTCTCATCATCATCATAATCATCACCATCATCATGAGCAGCAGCTGCAGCAGCAGCAGCAGCATTTTGATAATGATTTTACTTCTACTATACTGCTGCTGCTGCTGCTGCTGCTGCTACTAACTACTACTATACTACTACTACTACTACTATGGTAATGACAAAACAAATGACAATTATAATTGATAATAATTACGTGATGATGATGGATGATGATGATGATGACAAGAATAATGATGATAATTATGACAACAACAACAACAACAGCGACAACAACAACAACAACAACAACAACAACAATAATAATAATTATGATAATAATAGTAACATATTTTTGACCAACGCTATTTCTTATTGTACTCGTTTTAGATACTCTTTAATTTCAAATCTAAACGATCGTGACGGACGATGTTTTCGATTATTCATATTTGTGACAAAGCTGCTTTCATCTGTACATGTTTATGACAGATGCCAAATCCGGTTGTACATATTGGCAATAGACATTGCTTTCGGCTGTACATGCGTCGTATACTTCAACTGGACTTCGATTCCATTTTCGGTGAAATTGCATATCACATTTGCTGGTTTGAAAATATATATACAGGAACTGTTCCTTATTCAGTTATTGGTTTCAACAGTTTAACACAGAAACTGTTCTGTACAAACCTATGGCTTTGAGAAGGCAGAGTCTACACAGAGAAATGAATATTCATTACGAAACGGTTGGTTTGAAAAGATAAATACGAAAACTTTTCCTTATGCACTTGCTGGTTTGAAGACGAAGACGCGGAAGTTGCTCGTTATGCAAATGTTGGTTTTTAAAAAGTAGACCTACATGCGAAAGTGTTGTTTAGTTTATGGTTGATTTTGAATAGTATTTGTGGAATCTGTGGCTTGCTTGCTGCTTTGGTGCGCACACGACACACACACACACACACACACACACACACACACACACACACACACACACACACACACACATAACAATTAGTTTGAAAAAAGACAGAATTAATAATAAAACAGCAAGCAAAGAAAACAAAATGAAAAGGAATAAAAATTAAATAACACCAGCCACCGTGGCAAAGTGGTTAGCGTCACGGACTCCCAGCTGGGAGGTCGTGGGTTCGAATCCCATCAGAGTTACGTGGGTTTTTCTGCCCCGACTGGCTCCCACCCAGAGTTGAGTTTGCTGCGGACTCACTTGGGAAGACTGGGACCACACAGTCGAGTTTCACCCACTTAATGGATGCGTTTTCCGAGAGTGTTGCTCAAATTTCCTGACAAACACTGCAGGTGCCTGTATCTCTCGAGCCTGGTTGACGCCGGGATATATTATTAAATGGAAGCGTAGAGTGCAGCCCTGTCATGTAGTCTCAGACCAAAAAGGAATTCCGTAGCATCATCTTAATCATCCTCATTCTCATCGATCAGCACAAAAAAATGTCTCAAATTCTGTGGCCCTTCATGCCCTGTTCTCGTGGTGACCTCAATTTCGATGTCCTCTCCACGTCTGTGGCCTTAGTTTGGCTCCGTCGGGATCATCGGTATCGGCGAGTCCATGGGGGCTGTCGTTGGACGGACGTGGTGGCGCCCTCCGGAGGGAGAGCTCACTCACGCCGGCTCCGCGACTAAGCAATTATTGTCGTCAGTAGGGGGCTTAGTAGGTGGTGTCCTGCGTATGTTAGATCAGAACAGGCGCCACTCAACACCACTGAAGTGACTCGGCAGCAGTGCAGTGTCCTCTCCGGTGGGTTGCCTCTTGACGACTTGACATTGACTGCTTCCGGTGGATTGCCGGTGCCGAGGCTGCAGCGGGGCCGACCGGGCTGTGGCTGTGGACGGGGTGTCGGAATGAGCGGCGTGGATGCACTGCCTCTGACGTGGCGCAGAGGTTGGGACAGCAAAAAAAAAAAATAATAAAAAAATAAATTAATTAATTAATTAATTAAATAACGGAAAGGAAGGAAGGAAGGAGGGTGTACAAAAAGACGAAAAGACAGGAAGGGAAGGAGGACAGAAGATAGAAGGAAAAGCCAACGGAACAAAGGAATGAAAAACTGGAGGGAAGAGTTCACAGAATGAAAAATGAAAAAAAAAAAAAAACAGAAAAACGAAGGAACATTAAAAAAAAAAAAAAAAAAAAAACGAGGGAAAGAATGAAAACACAAAGGAAAGAAGAACAAGCAAGAATATCATACGAAACTGATCAAAGAACATAAAACAAAGGAAAGATAGAAGTAAGAAAGGAAGGAAGGGGGAATAAACGAACGTTTAAATTTGAAGAAGAAAAAAAAAAAGACAAAAGAGATGTGGAACGAAGGAAACCGAAGGAGGTAGGTGGCTCCATGTCAGTTAAACGTCATAGTGTATCGTGCTTAACTGATGCCAAGAACCTTACACTATAAAGGAACAGAGAGAGAGAGAGAGAGAGAGAGAAGAAGAAGAAGAGATGATGATGATGATGATGATGAGATGATGATGATGATGATGATGATGACACGACGACGACGACGACGACGATGATGATGATGATGATGATGATGATGATGAGAACAACAACAACAGCAAGGAGAGGAGGAGGAGGATAATGAGGATGAGGATGAGGAGGGAGAATGAGGAGAAGAAGAAGAAGCTGCTGCTGATGATGATGATGATGAATAGCAGGGAGACGGGGGCGGGGGGGGGGGGGGGAGGAGGAGAGAAGAAGGCATTCGTAACTACCAGCTATTTGATAATCAACAGCTGCACTCTGAATTGCCCTGACCTTGGTTATCTCTGCTCGCTTTAGCATTTACGCAATGCACGTGCGTTTTGTCAGGGTGGAAAGTTCATTCTACAGATCTATTTCAGTCCAACAGTGCAATCTCACTTCCTTCTCTTATGCCCCTATAATTACCAAACACCCCCCCCCCCCCCCCGCCCCCTCCCACTCCCACCGGTTCCCACCCCTTTGTTTGTTTTGCCCAACAGGTTGTTTACGTATTGAATATTTGCATCATTCATCCGCGTGACGTATTATTTTGACGTGACATGAAAGACGTTTTACTGTGTGTGGATGTAGTCCTGGCTTTGTTCTATATTTAGAAACAGATTTATGCATATCTCCTGGACCTCCGCTTGGTAGAAATGGCGTTCAATGATCTGATGTTGACAAACTGTAATGTGATGTTTGTTACAATTTCTTTTGCATATTATGATACTCAACATTTCTTTTATCGGTGGATATGAAGCAGACGTTATGAATGATCATAATTTGTAAGATAATGACAATTGATGTTGTTTCCAACAATGTTGATCTCGATTCACTGACATCTTCATGCGTGGGGTAACAGAAGAGGCCTTTACGATATTCCCATTTTGCCTCGTCTGAAAAAGATCAATATTTTTCATCTGATCTCAGATTTTACTGTAGAAAAAAATTTTTAACAAAATTTCTGGTGTGTTTATTAGGTGCATTTTGAAGAATTGTGAGAATGTGGGGGTTTTGTTTGTTTTTATTTTTCTTCTTCTTTTCCTTTTTCTTTTTTTTTTTTTTCTTTTTTTTTTTTTCATTTTTGAATGAATTGTGAGTTAACTTCAACGCGATGACAGCCCTGATATGACCTGTAAGCAATTCTCTCCCCCCCCCTCTCTCTCTCTCTCTCTCTCTCTCTCTCTCTCTCTCTCTCTCTCTGATTACGCTGATGCGTGCACTTGCTGAGAAAATGCCACCGCTAAACTTCTAACGTACACACACACACACACACACACACACACACACACACACACGCACGCACGCACGCACGCACGAACACACACACACACACACGCGCGCGCGCGCGCGCGCGCGCACAACACACACACACACACACACACACACACACACACACACACACACACCATGAACGCGCATGCACACACACAGGCGCGCGCGCGCGCATGTTCCATTCCGTATTCAATTTGAACACATTACTGTTAATTTTTGCATTATGTCAGTCTGTTTCAAACCTGTTATTCATTTTTTGATATGCATATCTGAGAAATATCTGACCATTTCACATTTGCAAATATAATGTGGGCAAAAATTATTATCTAGTCAAATATCTTTTCGCATCTTGTACATCTATCTATCTATCTATCTATCTATCTATCTATCTATATATATATATATATATATATATATATATATATATATATATATATAAAGCGCGAGTTTACGAGAAATATCAGTATTGAAAACATTTTCACATTTGTCATTCATTTACTTGGATGTATTATGAAAGGAAGCATACACTATGGCATCACCTTCAGCATCCTCTCTTCAGCCGATCATCTTTAAACTTACTTACTTGGGCCCATAGCTCAAGGGTGAGCATAGGCCATCGACGACACTCCGCCATCGCACTCGGTTCTGGGCTGCTCGCTGAATGCCTGTCCAGTTGGTCCCCTGCCTCTTTATCTCTGCCTCAGTGTCTCGCCTCCAGCTGCTGCGAGGTCGGCCTCTCTTCCTTTTCCCCTGCGGGTTCCAGGTCAGGACTTGGCGTGTAGTGCTGGATGCTGGCTTCCCGAGAGTGTGTCCAATCCAGCCCCACTTCCTCCGCAGAATCTGCTTGGCCACTGGTTCCTGTCCTGCTTGCTTCCATGGATCTTCATTGTTGATCTCTGGCCATCTGATTTTGAAGATGCGCCCCAGACAGGTGTTGATGAAGGTCTGAATTTTTTGCTGTATTGCCTTGGTCATTCTCCAAGTCTCGCTGCCGTAGAGCAGAACCGACTTTACGTTTGAATTGAGGATACATCATCTTTAAAAGACAGTGGTAATGGTCTGAGATTGTGTGGCTCACCATGAAACAAAATCTTTTACGAGGTAGGGAACAGTAAACAGTAAATAAGAAACAAGTAGGGTAACTCTTGCTCCCAAACAAAACACATACACGCCCATAACTTCCAAGGAATGCTGCTTACGACATCGAATCGCCTTGCAGATAAGACAGCACAGAGCACACAGAGACAACCAAAAAAACATTCCAAAAAGGGATGTTCCAAGCTTGCCTATATACCCCGAACTCGTTTTTTTTCTTCTTCTTCTTCTTCTTCTTTTTTATGGCTCTTCATGTTCTACTCTCGAGATGGCATCAGTGCTGATAGAGCCACCGTGTCCACGAGCATGTTTTCGACATCAGCAGTTCACAGAACCTGTCGTTGGACAGATGCAGGAAGAGTTATGATAGTCAATATGGCGTTGGACAGATGCAGGAAGAACTATGATAGTTAAAACTATCGTTGGACAGATGCAAGAAGAACTATGATAGTCAATATGGTTTGGGCAGATGCAGGAAGAACTATGATGATAGTCAATATAGCGGTGGACAGATGCTGGAAGAACTATGATAGTCAATATAGCGTTGGACAGATGCTGGAAGAACTATGATGATAGTCAATATAGCGGTGGACAGATGCTGGAAGAACTATGATAGTCAATATAGCGTTGGACAGATGCTGGAAGAACTATGATAGTTAATATAGCGTTGGACAGATGCTGGAAGAACTATGATAGTCAATATAGCGTTGGACAGATGCTGGAAGAACTATGATAGTCAATATAGCGGTGGACAGATGCAAGAAGAACTATGATAGTCAATATAGCGTTGGACAGATGCAGGAAGAACTATGATGATAGTCAATATAGCGGTGGACAGATGCTGGAAGAACTATGATAGTCAATATAGCGTTGGACAGATGCTGGAAGAACTATGATAGTCAATATAGCGTTGGACAGATGCTGGAAGAACTATGATAGTCAATATAGCGTTGGACAGATGCTGGAAGAACTATGATGATAGTCAATATAGCGGTGGACAGATGCTGGAAGAACTATGATGATAGTCAATATAGCGGTGGACAGATGCTGGAAGAACTATGATAGTCAATATAGCGGTGGACAGATTCTGGAAGAACTATGATGATAGTCAATATAGCGGTGGACAGATGCTGGAAGAACTATGATAGTCAATATAGCGGTGGAC
>CM065739.1:8107791-8155291 GCA_033310375.1 Conus canariensis
GTTTTGTGTGTATGACCGTTTTTTATCCCGCCATTAAGGCAGCCATACTCCATCTTCGGGGAAATGTCATATACTATACGTGTCTATACGTGTCACAAGCTATCGTACATCACATGCAGGACCACACGACACGCGCTACACATATCGTACAAGACAAGTCATACATAACATGTACCACACAGCAGACATATCATATTACGTCACTTATTTCACATCACACCTTATATATTGCATGAAATTTGAAATAACACACCTGAGAGATGCTACACAACATTATAGCATTACACACTACACACTACCGTCACGCATAATGCACTTTACAAATATCACACGATATCAGATATAACACACATGAGATATAGCAAACACATCGGAAATACTACACATCAACCGATTTCAGGAACACCACTATAGGACATCGAATAGATCACACGACACCATACATATCACAAAACATCACACACTACACATTAGCCATAGCATGTCACATTACCCGTATTACACGACATCAGACATATGACTCAACATCACCATGTCATCTGGCATTGCACACGTCACACTCATTTCACGTCATCGATCGTATCATATGTCATCAAACATAAAGGACATCAGAAACATACATAACACGACATAAGACATATCACTCAACATCATCCATATCACCCGACACCACCCATACCACGCAGTTTTTACGCATATCATACCATACCACCCCCGTATGATACGACAACAGACATTTCACGTGACATTATGCATAGCACAGAACATAACTGACACACATGACGCAACATCGTCCATATGATACAACAGACATACAACAGGATATCACAAGCAGCAAAGGACAGTATACGTATCAGTCGACATCATCCATATCAAATGGCATCATCCATCTCACACACGACATCACACATATCACAAACGACATCATACATATCACAAACAACATCATACATATCACAAACAACATCATACATATCAAATGACATCATTATATCAAATGACCTCATCCATATCACACACGACATCATACATATCTCAAACAACATCGTACATATCATAAGCAACATCATACATATCAAATGACATCATCATATCAAATAACATCATCAATATCACACACGATATCACACATATCACAAACAACATTATACATATCACAAACAACATCATACATATCACAAACAACATCATACATATCAAATGACATCATTATATCAAATGACATCATCCATATCACACACGGCATCATACATTTCACAAACAACATCATACATATCACAAACAACATCATACATATCAAATGACATCATCAATATCACACACGACATCACACATATCATAAACGACATCATACATATCACAAACAACATCATACATATCACAAAGAACATCATACATATCAAATGACATCATTATATCAAATGACATCATATATATCACAAACGACATCATGCATATCACAAACGACGTCATACATATCAAATGACATCACCATATCAAATTACATCATATATATATACACAAACGACATCATGCATATCACAAACAACATCATACATATCACAAAAAAATCACATATATCACAAACAACATCACACATAAAACAAACGACATCATACATATCACAACAACATCATCCATATCACAAACAACATCATACATATCGCACGACATCATCCACATCAAATGACATCACCCATATCACAAACGACATCATACATATTACAAACGACGTCATACATATCAAATGACATCATCCATATCACAAACATCATACATACCGCACGACATCATCCACATCAAATGACATCACCCATATCACAAACGACATCATTCATGTCACAAATGACATCATACATATCAAATAACATCATATATATCACAAACGACATAATTCATATCAAATGACATCACCCATATCACAAACGGCATCATATATCACATGACATCGTTCACATCAAATGACATCACCCATATCACAAACGACATCATTCATGTCACAAACGACATCATCCACATCAGATGACATCACCCATATCACAAACAACATCATGCATATCACAAACGATATCAGACGTATCAAATTACATCATACATGTTACAAACGACATCATATATATCAACGACATCATCATATCAAATGACATCATCCATATCATAAGCGACACCATCCATATCACAAACGATATCATGCATATCAAACGACATCATCATATCAAATGGCATCATCCATATCACAAACGATATCATACATATCAAATGACGTCATCCATATCACAAACGACACCATCCATATCACAAACGATATCATACATATCAAATGACGTCATCCATATCATAAACGACACCATCCATATCGCAAAAGACATATCCTTATCACAAATGACATCATACATATCACAAGCGACATCATACATATCACAAACGATATCATACATATCACAAATGACATCATCCATATCACAAACGACACCATCCATATTGCAAATGACATATCCATATCACAAATGACATCACACATATCACAAGCGATATCATGCATATCACTAATGACATATCACAAATGGCATCATCCATATCACAAACGACATTATCCATATCACACAACATCATACACATCACAAACGACATTATCCATATCCCACACCACATCATACATATCACAATCGACATCTTGCATATCAAATGACGTCATTATATCACAAACGGCATCATACATATCACACGACATCATACATATCACAAACGACATCATACATATCAAATGGCATCATCCATATTAAATTACATCATCCATATCGCAAACGACATTATGCACATCAAATGATGTCATCCATGTCATAAACGACATCAAACATATCAAATGGCGTCGTCCATATCAAATGACATCATACATATCAAAAACGATATCATACATATCAAATGACGTCATCCATATCACAAACGATATCAAACACAACAAACAATACCACAGATATCACACATATTAGGCACACAGTACACGGGCATCACACACATCACTCGACATGTACACATCACACTCGTGATGTGGCATGTCACATGACATCAGACACATCACACGACATCAGACATCACGTGGCATCATGACACCAGACATGTCACTTGGCATCACACATGTAACGGTGTTGTCATGACTGGGAAAACCGACCCACAACATTTCAACGTCATTCGGCCCTACAGTTTTGAGAGGGAGAGGGGGGGGGGAGGAAAGGTGGGGGGGTGGAGGGACGGAATGCTTTATTGCTGCATTTCAAGTTGTGTCACATACACACACACACGCGCGCGCGCGCGCGCGCGCACGCACACACACACATCGTCCATTTGCTTCAGTGTACAACTCCCACAATGTAACAGTGGGCAGCCTTCGAGTGTTCTACAACATCGTGACATGAAATACATCACAAGCTTTTTTTAAAATTTATTTATCTAGTCGTACTTGATACTATTGATTTCAAAAGGAAAATAGTTTCAAAGGGAGGTGACTGCAAGCGGAAATTGAAATACATTTTTAAAGGAATCTAAAGTAAATATGCCAGATAACGGAGACAAACAAACAAAGAATTAATTACGAGACCAAAAAAAAAAAAAAAAACGGGAAGAAAAAAAAGACGTGTTTCGACCTCTTAGCTCTTCTTCCGGTGAGATAAACAATATTCAGGACAATGAAAACCAAGAACGAGCAATCACTTATCTTCTCAAATTCGGCGCAAGATGAATCAACGCCCATCTTGCGCCGAATTTGAAAAGACATAGGCTAGAACACCAAGGCTACATCAAAATGTTGTTATGCTCTGCATAGTTATGCGGGGATTGTCTTCAGTTGTGACAAGCTCCTAGCATAACATTATCAGTCTCCAAAATCCCCCGAAGTCGGAGTGTGGCTGCCCACGTGGCGGGGTAATCAAAAACGGTCACACACGTAATGTTCTCATCACTAGCAGAGGCATTTGTACCATAGTGTTTAAATGCTTTGGCTGTTCGGATGATCCCTGGAGTCGTTAAGCCAGGGTACGACAACAACAACAAAAGATAAGTGACCAACGCCCATCTTGTGCCGACTTTGAGAAGATAAGTGATTGCTCGTTCTTCGTGTTCATCGTCATAAAGGTTGTTTATCTTGCCTGAAGAAGACCTAAAAGGTCAAAACGCGTCGTGTTTTGTCTTATGATTTGTTTGTCCCTGTTCTCTGGCGGATTTGTTTTAAATTCTTTTCAAGAATTTGTTTCAAGTTCCGCCTGCAGTCACCTTACTTTGACACTAACTTGGATGCTATTGGCTAATAGGCTAACCGGATTGAGACCTGCGCCAGAAGTTAGAATCCTGAATTATTCAATGTAGAACAGTGCGGAGCGCGTAAGATTAACTCACTCACTCTGCTGAAACCTCCTGTTGTTGTCGTTGTCGTCGTCGTCGTTGTTGTTGTTGTTGCTGCTGTTTTTCCTCCACGTCAAACTTAGAAACTTTTAATCTGTTGGTAGATTCTCGTTGAAGCTGAATAATCCGAAAATCAATTCGACGAAAAGGAGCCGAGACTTTGTTTATTTGTTTGTTTGTTTGTTTGTTTGTTTGTTTTTAACAGTCACGACTACAGTACCAAGCTGAATGATCCGAACATCAATTTGACGAAAAGAAGCCGAAACTTCTCTCTCTCTCTCTCTCTCTCTCTCTCTCTCTTCTCTCTCTCTCTCTCTCTCTCTCTCTCTCTCTTCACAGAATGACGACTAACAGGACCTTGTTTTTGGAATTAATCATTTCCGCCCCTTTACTTAATTAGGCACATGATAGAGCGTGGAGTTCAGCCGGTCTGTCTGGCCGCATAGGCTACGTGTGGGATAGTAGCCTTCGCCTCAAAATGCCTGCTGCTGTCCTTCAGCACTTTGTAAAAGGTCGATGACGACAAATGATCGTGCAACGGCATGAGAACACACCGGCAAAGTTTGTATCATATTAACCGGCACACAGATTCCAGGTTCCAGCTGTGACCTGAACAAGATTGCTCTCCAACTTTCCAAGCCCGGGAGCCTTTCGATCGCGAGTAAGTTCCCGTCAAACACTCAGCCAAGTGGGTCCTCCGATATGTGGGCGTGCCCATAGCTTCCGTCGATATATGATGGTACATGCGCGCGCACGCACTCACGCAGCATAGCTACTCGCGAGCGCGAACGTGCGCGCGCAGGCAGGCAGGCAGGCAGGCACGCACACACACACACACACACACACACGCACGCACGCACGCACGCACACACACACACACACACACACAGAGAAACACACACACACACACACACACACACACACACACACACACACACACACACACACACACGCACAGACGTACACGCGCGCATATGCACCAACTCTACAATCCGGATTCTTGGTCATCAGTCATGTCGAGTTGTTGCAACACCAAACCACCCTCACTCCTCAACTCCCCCCTCCTCCCCGCCCCTCCGTCGTGCCGACATTTACCCACCCACCCACCTTCACACACACACACACACACACACACACACACACACACGCACACACACACACACACACACACACACACACACACACACTTCCCATCCCCCACCCCCACACCCGCTGTCATTCGTGTCCGCCCCCACCTTCACCTTTCCCCAAGACCACTGAGGCTTTCTGATAAGATTTTGCAGGTTTTAGAACTCGTCATAATATATGACCAACAGAAGGGATGTGTGACTAAGCCATGACAAGACTATTTTTTCAGCGTATTGTGCGCATGATAATGCTAGCAGTTCAACGGTACTGGGGTAAACCAAGCTTTTCCGTCCCTTTTTCGTCATTGAGAATCCACACCTATCGAGAGATTTGCTGAAGCCAGAATGGAAATGTGTACATCTTTAGTGCCCTCTTTGAGAGTATTATACAGGTGTGCATAATCAGTTAAGATTAAGCAGTACATCGAACTTATGTTTGTCCTTGATTCACGCCTTCTCGACCTGCATGTTTGTTGGAAAAAAAAAAAAAAAAAAAAAAATTATCGCGAACCCTTTCAGTACCTCAAGGTTTGCATTGCTTCGTGCGCTGTGACGTAGTTCCGCTGCCCCCCGTTAGTGTCAATCTACCGCCATAACGATATCTCAGCGGATGCGACTGCTCAGAGTGCTAGAGAGATCTATCCCAAAATGAAAAGGGTAAGTCGTTTCATGCAAGTTTATTGTAGGATTATGGTAAGGAAACGTGAAACTTTACAACAGCTGCGAATGTAGTGACGGCCTTTGAAGGTTTCGGTTGTCTCGCGAAAGTAAAGGTTTGCGCTGAAGGCATTGGGGTTTGGGGCGCTGGGAAATTTGCATACATGTCTGCGGCGGTCTTCGTGTTGATCAACTTCACAACACGCTTTTCTGTGTAGCGCTCGCTGGCGGGCTCCAAATCATGCGGAGTTGTTGGGTCGTGCTTACCCCGTCTTCGTTTATAAATGTGTGGTGTTTTATCAAATCGTTTGGAGAATGTGCGACTTGAAAATACGAATAGTATACGGTTTTCGAGAACGAAAACCGGGTTGTTTTTATTTGTAACTAATAGGTATTATTTCACAGTTTGTTTGCCAGGGTAATAAGAGTAATACTACCCTGGCAAATGCACTCAGTTATTGAACGAATTGAATACTGAAACAGACTCGATGGCTCAGGTTAACTGTCGTTAGAAGGTGCTCTGCGTGTAATAGTGTTGTCAGCTCACAAGATGAACTGCTGCTTATTCAGGTTTGTCAGATGCTTTTGCACTTGCAGAAACTGGTGAAGATTAAACTTTGTTTTTGTTATTCCTAGTATCAGAGGACAAAAATATAGCAAGCCTGGAAAAATTAATTTCATAGTGATATATCTACACTCCTCATGTCTGGTTTATATCTGCAGTGACAAAATTTCTTTCACAGACAATCCCTGTGAAATTTCTTTCACAGACAATCCCTGTGAAACTTCAAATTTTATTTTCACTTTCAGTTGCAGGCACTGATCTAGTAAGTTTGGGGGTGGAAAGAGTAGTAAGATATTAAATACCTTTACAAATATGAGTGATGTCACTTCAGTAGAACGAGAAGTTTGTTTGGGGGTTGTAAAATCAAATGATTGACTTTGTGTGTTGCTTTACTGTCAGACTTTAAGAAAAAGTCAGTATTATAAGAAGACATTCGTCTGTATTTTGAATTTTTAATTAAATGTGTTAGAAACTGGGGGAATCTGTGGTATTAGTAGATTTAGTAAAAGTTTAACTATTTTAGATGAAAACAATTAATGATAAGTTGAATTATGTGTGTTGTTATGCCATTTTTTTGGTCTGTAAACTACTCAAACATAGTTCAGTTATAGAAAGAAATGGAATGTCTCATTTGGTGTGGTTTGTACATTTCCAGTTAGAGTAGATATTTTGACTTGATTTCTTTTTGTTTATTCTGCCTGTCAGTGGCATAGATATTTTGACTGGATTTCTTTGTGTTTAATCTGCCTGTCCATGCTGAGATAAGTAATAGTAGTGCTGTGTGTTTGATCACGGGAAATTTGTTGCGGTTTATCCTTGAAAGATAATATGATGTGCTGTGTGTTCGATCTTCCCAACATAATTTTTGGTGTTGTCACTCCATTGCTGGGATTCAGTAGCATTTGACGTGAACCAGGGGCTACTGCTGGAGTGAATGTGAAAATGTAAGCCTGTTGTGTTGAATGTAAGTTACAGCTCAAAAGGTGAAATGACCGCACACATTTTCTAATAGCAGTGAATTTAAAGTATATGTTCTAACTTCTATTGCACACCTGATACCATTTATGAAATTTAACCAACTCTAACTTAAATGTGAGCAAAGGAATATAGTTTGTTATTTCTGTGGTCACTCAAACTTTCAGCTTTTCATGAGTAATTCCATAACCTGATTTAATACCCAAACTCTGGTTACGTCTTTTTAGATTAAAATTAAACCAATTGTTTTTTCTGTGTTTGTGAAATACAGCACACTGCATGTTCTTAGGGAAAAGTCTTGCACAAGTTTTGTCTTATGCATCAGTTTTGAAAAAAAAATGCTATAGATACCAAACTTGCGTAACTTTATGTATGAGGTCATATACCCTATCATGTTAAACTCTTACAAGCTACAACAGTTGAAAAGCTCTCTTTATGTCACTTTTTTGTGGCAAATGCAGCTAAAAGGTGATATGTTCACTGGCACTACAAAAATTGTCTTCATCTCAAATAGATGATGGAAGGTGCCTTCTCTGTTTTCTCATCATTCAGTGCTCATTCCAAGCCTTGATGTTCAACCATTGAGGCTGACTCTCTGTCGTGTCTGTTTCTGTCTCAGCTGCAGGGTAAGGTTGTCTTGTTTTTTTTTGTTTTTTTTTTCACCCTTCTTAATTTCGTGACTTAACTAACCCTTTTGTATTCTTTGCTCTTGGATTCAGGACCAATCCGTCTTTTAATGGTTAAATCCTATGCCCTTATTTCTTTTTGTCTTCTTGCATGCCTCTCATCTCTTCAGCCAAAGACCCATTCATTCAGAAGCAGAAATCAGACCCAGGAGTTGAGGTCAGGTTCGATTTTTGTTCCCTACCTATCCATGGGAAAAAACCCTGAGTTCGGATCTGGGAACAGAGGAGACTCGCAAACAAGGGATGAGTGTGGGAAAGGGTTTACACGTGCATTCGTCGGACAAGGAGAGATGTGGCATTCATCATTATATTCCACTCTGTCCCCAGTCAAGAAACCAAGCAGTCTGGAGAGTAGTGGGAAGGACAGTGTGGTCTTTGCTGGTCACCATGACAACGCACAAAAGAAGTCATTAGAGGAGCGTAGGCTGCGTCAGCCAGTCTTGCTTCCCATGCAATCAGACAAGGACAACGCTCCCCCTCCTACCTGTCTGCCTGACCCTTTCACCTTCCTTCTTAGAGACACACGGATGAGAATCAGGGATGGCACACTGTTATAAATGCATGTCATAAATGCATGTCAACTATCTCACCGTTTCCCAGCCATTTAATCAGCCATTTGCTCATTATGACTTGGAGTCAGCAGGCTGTTACTGGCATCTGATATGTGTAATAGTGACAGAGCCATGGGAGGGAATCAAATCTGTCCACTAACTGTGGGTTTCTTTCTGTCTCATGGGCTTTCAAAAGTTTGCAAAGAATATACCAGACTGCACAGACTTTAGTCTTAAAAATGAATGTGGGGGGAATATGGCTGAGGACCCCCCATGTTGCTAGTCCTTCACCAATTGGACGGTGGGCAGGAGAGCAGATGTCAGTTAGTTACCCCGCCCATCCTCTTTGATGTTGACCCTGCCCTGCTTCTGTACTTTCAATCCAGGGGGAGTCGGTACAGGACCAGTATGAATGTGGAGGCATTGGAGAAGGGGTGACCAGAACTTTGCACTGGGGATGAGGTGCAGAGGGGCCACTCCATGGGATTCCACACCCTGTTCTCCACACCTTCCGTCTCCAGAGCCATTATACCATGAGATGCTGCTCTGTCCGTCCGAGATACAAGAGCAATGAACTGTGGTTGCCAAGGGTATAACTCTGGTCTCGCCTCCTAGGAAGATGTTCTGGCGGCTGTGGGAGGCAACTGATCCATACATGCCTCATTGCCTGTCAGTGGCAGCTCTTGGGACTGAACCTGTGGGTAGGCTATCCCCACCTCGATTCCAGGGAGCAGTCTCAGAAGTGACACCTCCCACACCAGGTTTCTGCTCTCAGCTCTTCCTCTGCCCAGCCACCCCTCCCTCCCCCCACCCCCCTCAGTTTGGAGTCCACAATGCTTCCCACTTGGCCTCAGAGAAGAAAAATGAACATTGGGCAGCACATTTTGTCTCCCCCCCTCCCCCCCCCCCCCTCAAAAAAAAAAAAAAAAAAAAAAATTAGAATTACTTTTTGTTCTAGAAGAGAGATGGACATTTTCCTCCACTTGATGTTCCGAAAAATGAAATAAAAATCATTCAGGTTTATGCTTGTGCTGAGGCTTCCTGCTTCTATTTTTATGGCACAAGAAATCTAAACCATCTGTTCTACTTTTTTTTTTTTTGTTCCAGAAGAAGGAGACTTCCCCTGCCGTGGTTCCCCGTGGAAACAGAAAAGCAAAGCCATCTCTGAAAGTGAACAAGGTGCGGCACGTGTTCACAAGGAACAAACCGGCCCGCGGCACTGCTTCATCGGATGAACAGGCAGGGGGTGTGGGAGCCAGGAAGACAGTCCCAGGCCCATCGAAGAACAGTCGTAGAACACAAGCTGTCAGGACACTGAAGAAGAAAGTCGCTGCTGCCAGTAAGTAAACTGTCTTAAAGATGTTCTGTTATATCTTCTTTTTTTTTTTTTTTTCCTCTTCCCCCACCCCACTCTTTTCTTCTTTTTTTTTTTTTTTTCTTTTAATAGGAAATTAATTTGTTACACAGTTTGCACATGCAGATTGTTTGCACTTAATCTGTGTCATCAGGATCACTCATGAGGAAGACTTGCATTATGACTGGAATTGGTGGGCGATGTTGGAATATTTTTGTGTGCTGTTTATGTTAAAGGAATTTAACGCTCGTTTTCAGTAACGACTAGGGCTTCAGTTGTTTTGGATAGCTGCATGTCTACATTTTGGTTAAACAGTTGTAATGCACAAGAAGTTATACTGACATGTGTGGGTAACGTGTAGAGCATGTGGGACAAACACAGCTTTAGCTCTGAAGCTATTTTATGTGAGAGAGGACTGAAAGTATTTCAAAATAAAACTTTTTTTTTTTTTTTTTTAAATTAAACTGGATCCATTGTCATGTGTCTGTAAAGAATGGTTTGAAAAATGATATTAAATGTTCAGTTTGCAGCCATGTGTTGGGCAACACAATGTAAGCACTGGAATTGTGAAAAAGACTTTTTTGATCTGAGTACTCTGTGAATGACTTGGGTACAAGAAACACACAAAACAGGTGAAAAGACAGGAGGGAAAATATGGTTTTGTGTCTGCCAAAAATTGTAATGAAACTGATATTAAAACATTGCTCAGACAATTGCTGACATCAAATGATATCTGAGGCAGAGCGTGGTAAAGGAATAGATTTATGGTCTTATCAGTGATTGTGACTGTAGGTCACCTAGAGTCTTTGAAAGCTCCCAGATTGGTCTGTAGTCCTTTTAACTGTAATGCACAATACTGCATAGTCATCTGCATTGTATTGATTCAAAACTTGATAGATCAACATATGATAAGATTTATTCTCAGATGATGTCATTGACGTCATTGATAAGAACAAATATGGGTGTCTTGCAATGTTATTACCATGTAAGCCTCAGCATGTGTCGCCTGAATAAGCAGGCGATGTGAGCTACTGAAATATTCAATACAGTATTTAGTGAAGCACATTCCACACAATGAATATTTCTGCAAGTAGATGTTCAAAATAACTTTAGAAGACTCGGTGTGAGGCTGCAAAACAAATTCGAAAACAACCCTAACTGTATTCCGCCGTTTGGTGTTCGTATGCAGCCTCACGCGCGGAATGCAGGTCTAGACCTAGGAGTTGTGTCTGATTTTTCCAAGTTTCCGGATCAGCCTCCGTGGACCTTTTTCACACCAGAGATTCGTTTTGATCTCGCAGCTTTTCGTAAAGAGTCCACCAGCTCTCAGGCATACAAGGCATTGTATGCTGACCTCTGTTCAAAATTTCCATCCTGTCAGAAAATTTTCACTGACGGTTCCAAGTCTGAGGATGGAGTGGCCTGTGCAGCCTATTGCCCTGGTGCTCCTTCTCAGATACTGTTAAAACATATACCTCCAGATGCCTCTGTCTATTCTGCTGAACTTACTGCTCTGGTTCTGGCATTGAAAATAATTTCACAATCTACCAAGAGGGACTTTCTGGTTCTGTCGGATTCGCTGTCAGCTTTGGAGGCCATAGCTGGCCGCAACCTTCAGCATCCAGAACTTTTACGTTTCTTTGAACTTTTTAGCAAGTTGAAAGTGGATGGTTACAACATTATTCTAGCTTGGGTTCCTGGTCATGTTGGCATCGGAGGTAACGAAATGGTTGATCGTTTAGCCAAGAATGCCACAAGAGAGAAATTGTCCAACATATATATCCCCTGCTCAGATCTGAAACCCAAAATTAATGATTATGTGAGAGACCTCTGGCAGGAGGATTGGAATACCCAGACGGATAACAAACTCTTTCGGATCCGTCCAAACCTTAAGGAGTTCCTCCCATCTACGTCTGGTGGTCGTAAAGAGGAAACGGTTCTGTGCCGGCTGCACACCGGCCATTCGTATTTTACTCATTCCTACCTTTTAAAGAGTGAAGAAGCTCCGTGGTGCATTCCATGTCATGTGCCACTCACAATGAAACATATTCTTTTAGAGTGTTGGGACTTGCACGATGTGAGACACAAACATTTTACAGCAGAGTCCATGAAGATCCTGTTCAGGGATGTCCCGCCTGACGTGATCCTTGACTTTTTGAGAGAGATTAACATTTTTCATCTGATTTAAGATTTTACGGAAGAAAGATTTTTAATGAAGTTTCTGGTGCGTTTCTAGAAGATGTCATTTAAAGAGATGTGTGAAAGTTTTTTTTTTAATTTTTTTTTTTTTAATGACTTGTGAGTTGATTTTAACGTGGTGACAGCCCTGATGTGGCCCCTTGCGGTCGGCTGGGCTATAAGCAACATTATCTTATCTTATCTCGTTCAAAATAACTTAATGTAAAGAAAAAAAAAAACAGTTTTGCTGCATATTTGCTGATAGGATATTGCTGTATAAATAGAAAGATATTTTGGCTGGTATTACTTTACGTGTCCAGGTTGATTTTCGTTTTGTGTTATTTTTTTTTTTTTTTTTTTTTCAAGTTAACTGCACAGGGAATTGTATCTTTGTGTGAAGGCCCTTTTTAACACTGTTTGCAGATGGGATACTGCACCTATCTAAAAAAAAGTGTTGTGCAAAGATAATTATGTGATCCTTTTGTGGGGGTGGGGGGGTTGCAGTTATAGGTAATAGTGCTGATCTTTGTTATGATTGAACCAAAATCTAACGAATTGGATTAATTTTTTTCTTTGTTGTTAATCATAATGTCAATTTTTGCATTGAGTGCCACATGAAAAATCGGTGTAGAGCAGATAGCAGATTTGTGATGAACTTGCATATCGGTGCAGTGTTCCCTGTAGAATTTTAACGTTAGGGTCAGAATGACCCTCTGTGACCGGAACAGGGGGTCAGAGCTGAAAAGAGGGTGTCAAATGTAAAGAGAGACATTCAAGCATTTATATCTTTACACTTAGCAACTCAGTGTATACAGTGTCCTTTTTATGATGTGTATTTTGGGTGTGGTTCGTGTCATGATTCAACGAGTGAAATCTAAACAAACCACCCAAATATGACTCGCAAAAGTTGCTTTGATGCACATGAGACAGAATTGTCTCTGTTCTTTTACTATGTGCTGTCAACTATCTTTTGTCATTACGCAAAATTACAGTTTAAATGTGTGTACCTGTCAATGCCAAGTGCAGCTCCACCCCCTGTATAAACATGAGCAGTATTTAGGCGCAAATATTTAAAAACCTAAGCAGTGTAAAAAAAAGAAAGTAATATAAACATGAGCAATATTAAACCACATATATAATCAGTAGCAATGTTAAAAAAAAAAAAAGGAGTAAAAGAATCAACATCTTTGAAACACATCCACACACATGCACACAAGAGATTATCCCAGGGGAAAAAATAGACATTTCTAAACAAACAAAGAATTAAAAGAAATACTGAATAGATTCATGAGTAAACTTGCTTTGACTAGACGCAAAGAAATACACAAAGGAAGAAAGAAAAGATGGAATAAAGGCTAAGGGATAAGAAATTACAATTTAAGTTTTTAACTTGACAGGGCAGACTGGCAGCTGTAGACTAACACAGAGAGAGAGAGAGAAGAGTACCCCTGTGGCAATGCTAACTTCACACACAGTTGAAAAGTCATCTGTTGAGATGAAAGTACCTGCAACTACAGCTCACATGCCAGCCATTTGTTTAATGATAAATTGATAGCTTTGTGATTTTCTTTTTCAACATTTTCAGTGATAATTCTTACCCACAAGAGTGTGTCTCTGACACGTACAAATCCTGTCTGACGCACTGGAATTCAGTCCAGTGCATCACTAAAACGTGCCAAATTTACTACTATGCAATGAGTTTCTCCTGTACGCATTGGAACTCTGACCAGCGCATCACATAAAAGCACTTTAGTCCTTATCCGCCTCAATCAAGACGATAAAAATGTAACTTTCCTCGACATTTTAGAATGTTCTGAATTGGTGAACAACTTCTGCTTTAGAACTCTTCTTTGCTGAAAACCAACAAGAGTCATCAAATTAGACCGTCCAAGTCATGATTGGACCCGTGATTTGGCCAAGCGCAAACAGCATTGACAACCGTATGTAATTCTGCTTTTGAGAGACAAAATCAGTGGTTCGTACGTGGCTTGCAGGTGATCATCCTGGGAACGGAACAAACATCAAGTGATCAATGCAACACACCCGTTCGAATAATGAAAGTAATGGCTCCGTTATGGATGTAGGAATGTGTCGCGCATAGTGCATGAGTGGCCACCCTACATAGTTTCATGAAATGTTCCATGAATATTCATCATTCACCTCTTGTTTGTCACCGCCCTCCCGATGATCATTGCAGGGCAACTAGAGTATGGTCAAATGATAAAATGTTTTAGTACTGACAGAACTGGTTCTCGTTGTGTGAATTGTGTGATGATAATTGCACAGGACATCCCACATTATTTTCACTGTTAAAATCCTGATAATGTTGGTGTTCACACTTATTCACTTTAGTTAACTCTTTATTAACATTGGAACACAAATCTAAATAAACAGCGTTTAGCATATATTCTGGAATGTTTTTATGGACTTGTTGATAGCACCTCTTATCCATTTCTGGCTAATTCTTTTTCTCTATTTTCATGTGTGTGAGCCAGTCAGAACCTGCTCGCGCATGTGTGTGTGGTTTTCAGTACATTTACAGGCGGTTATAAAGTGTGACCCCCTATATATTTTTGTGACCCCCTATTAATTTTTTTCAAATAACTATCACTGGTTTTCTTATAGATTTTAGTATTGCATACCTGTTTGAGATTATGCAAGAACAGTGCAGCTGTACCAGTTAATTACTGACAGTCTTCTTATTGAAGTGTTGGACAGGTAGCCACCAGTCAGAATAGGAGGGATAAATCCAGGTTTTCTCAAACAGCAGGAGAGTGCTGAACTTAAGCTTTGCTGAAACCTAGTTATGTCAGAACTAAATTAGTAGACTTCCAGAATTGAAAATAAATAGATGGATGTATAACTTAAACCAGTATATTTGACTGAAAGGAGCTGTATATTGATTTTGTTTTCTCACTTGTAATTTTTATTTTAACTTATATAGCAATTATTTTCTGTGTCTACAAGATCAGACAGGTCTCTACAACTGATATTTCTCCTTGCATGCTTTTTTCCCCATTCTATGCTGATGATTCAATCTTTTTTGACAGGGAAGTTACAGACACTTTTTTTTTTTTTCTGGCTCAGTTGCACTTGATACTTTTCTGGCATTTCAATACCTAATTGTGTGTTAGGCAAGAAAACTTGCACAAAGGGTTATTGAAGCTACCTGAAGCGGATTTTAAATGCAGTGCAAGCATGTCACAATTCTTAATGACCAGTTGGCATGCCATATCTGAATAGCAAAATGAGTTTTCGTTTCAAAATTTTGCCTGTCAGTGTTGGAAGATATGAAAGCAATCAATTGAGTTTATGCTTCTGAAATATCTGAGTCTCATTATGACTGTCCATTTTAAAATCTGCTCTCAAGTATGAAATCTGTGCGGATTAGTTCCCCTCATGTGTGTTATTGGGAACTGCCACTGAGTGTTTAATAAACGAGTTTACAGCGCGAACAGCATCAAACGGCTTTCAGGGTATCTTCATTGATATGCACTGAATAACGTCTCAGTTACTTCCTGCTTGTAGAATACTACACATACAAGCATGCCTATATCAGTTATGGTTGTGACAATTGTTTTTCACTTTCTTGAATTTTATTTATTTAAGATGGGCTTTGAATAGTTCACCCCAGGGCATCCAGATTTTGGCTGTGAGGGTTGGGGAGGATTTTGAGAGCATGATACTGGTTTCAGGTTTTAAGTTAACGAAAAAAAGAAAAATGCTTATGGCATCATACACTGTGCTATGTTAAACCCTTGCATCTAAATTAATGATTCAGGTGTGTTTGGCTAGATTTTTTTTTTTTTTTTTCTTTTGCTGTCCCAACCTCTGCGCCACCTCAGAGGCAGTGCATCCATGCTGCTCATTCCGACACCCTGTACACAGCCACAGCCCGGTCAGCCCCGCCGCAGCTCCAGCACCAGCAATCCACAGGGAGCAGTCAGTGTCAAGTCGTCAAGAGGCAACCCACCGGAGGAGACACTGCACTGCTGCCGAGTCACTTCAGTGGTGTTCAGTGGCGCCTGTTCTGATCTAACATACGCAGGACACCACCTACTAAGCCCCCTACTGATGACAATAATTGCTTAGTCGTGGAGCCAGCGTGAGTGAGCTCTCCCTCCGGAGGGCGCCACCACGTCCGTCCAACAACAGCCCCCATGGACTCGCCGATACCGGTGACCCTGATGGAACCAAACTAAGGCCACAGACGTGGAGAGGACATTGAAATTGAGGTCACCATGAGAGCAGGGCATGAAGGGCCACAGAATTTGAGACATTTTTTTTTTTAATGCTGATCGATGAGAATGAGGATGATTAAGATGATGCTACAGATTTCCATTTCAGTCTGAGACTATATGACAGGGCTGTACTCTACACTTCCTTTCATAATATATCCTGGCGTCAACCAGGCCCGAGAGATACAGGCACCTGCAGTGTTGTCAGGAAAGTTGAGCAACACTCTCAGAAACGCATCCATTAAGTGGATGAAACTCGACTGTGTGGTCCCAGTCTTCCCAACTGAGTCCGCAGCAAAGTCAACTCTGGGTAGGAGCCAGTCAGGGCAGAAAAACCCACATGACTCTGATGGGATTTGAACCCACGACCTCCCAGCCGGGAGTCCGCAACGCTAATGACATTGCCACGGCGGCTGGTATATTTGACTAGATTTTAATGGGTAACACCATATGTAGATGGCGCGTCTCTCTCTGACTTATGTTTGTAACAGACAGTGTGAAGTTGCATCCACGTAATATTTTGTGACCAAACATCTTGCTGCTTTCACCACTGAGGTTTACACACTGTGTCACCTGTTCTTCCCTTGACTTTCATCTGATGATTTATTACCTGTACCAATTTCATAACTTCTTTTGTTAATAGAAATTCGCTATTGAGTATTAGTAGCCAAGAGACTTCATGTAAGAACTTGGTATTTGAAGAGTACTGATCAAGTCGGCATGGTATGCTTTTCTCTAGGTCAGATAGGGGGACACACATACACACATGCATACACGTATGTGCGCCACACACACACACACACACACACACACACACACACACACACACACACACACACAACATTCCATGCTCTCTTCAGAGACTTGCCTGGGTAAAAGAGGACGTGCTGTCACCGCAAGGTGTGTCCATACTTTTTTTCCCCTTAGCCATAGGCACAGCAATATTATTATTGTGTGTCAGCCCACCAAGAAAGGTGATAGTAACACATCTGGTGACTTCGTGACATCATCTGTTAAGGGGACAGGGATATATTATGGTCACTGCCTTTTGTCCTGTGCTTTGCATAAATGACTACCCACGTCTGTGTCGCGTCTCAGCAGCAGTTGACCAGGGGGTCAGCCCTCACCTCAGTGCAGTTGTCTGACTAAGATACCTTGCGCATCTCAGCCACAGGTCTCTTTCTCTTCTTGAGGCTTATGACTTTTGGATGATGTCTTCTTTGGTCCCCCATTCAGCTTAAGGTGCAGTAGTATCCCACACCCTCGGAGGGGAGAGCTTTACAGTGGGATAGAAGGTTCTCGCACTGGCCCTCGTGTTGTCGCAGCATTTTTGTTAGCAGTATCATGATTTCTTACAGCCAGTCTTACCAGCCCCAAAGCTGCCGTCCCCTCCCTTCCTCTTCCCCCAGTTCCCCCTGCCCCCTCTTCACCACCATCCCCACCCTGTAGTGGGTCAGGTATGTCTGTTCCAGCCAGGAATCTTGAGGCCACGGCTGAGGCTTTTTGTGATATCCAGGAACAGTATGTCCTATGACAGGTGTCAGCATTGGCGCTCCTCTGGGCCTCAGTACTCGGGGTCTGGTTCTCTTGGTGCACTTGAGTGGCAAGACACTTCTCCCATGGGACCTCCCCATCCCCCCCTCCATTGCCTGAGCTGACCTGGAAAGCCCCCCCCCCCCCCCCCCCCCCCAATCCCCCCTATGGAGATATCTATCAAGCCCTCGGAAACATGACTTGCTCTGGGGCACTAATGGCAGTATTTTCCAGAAAAGGACACTTAGATCGGAAACGTTTGGCACCTAGCACTGCCTTCTGGATGGACCTATCATCTGTCCTTCGGATGCTGTCCATGAGTCCCACCCACAGCCAGGGCACTGCCTCAGCCCGGGGTCCCCACCAGGACGCCCATCCACATGGAGCCTCTGTGGAGTCCCACTTGCTTCCTCTCCTCAAAGCGGTGCAGAATGGGAACTCTCCTCTGCTCCAGCATCCCACAGATCCAGTTGTCTCTGGGCAGAAGGAAAGACTTGTATCATCCCCTCTGCACACACCATCACCCCACCACCACCATCTGCTCCCTGATGTCTGTGATGGGAAAGTGGCTGGCAGTGGGTACCAACCAAACATCAGATCAAGTTGTTAAAGGAAAAGGTTGACCATAGCTTAGTTACCCATGCAGAGGTTTCCTTGGGTCTCTCTCATGACCCCTTCACCCTCTTCCTCTCCTTTGTTTAGGAGGGCACCGGTGTGCACAGAGATGGTTTTGCATTTGGACCTGCCCTTCACAGCACCTTTCTTGAAGACAGCAGTGCTGCAAACTACTAGAGAAGAAGAATGTAAAAAGGGAAACATGGGGGTTGGGGGTGGGTAGGTGGATGTGTGTGTGCTCTCAGGGAAGCCCATACCATTCAGTGGGTTTCCTTGTGAGTTCATTAACTTGTTCTAGATTTTCTCGAGAGTCCATCCTTCGACCATTTCCTTTCACCTGTCCTCTAAGACCACCTTTCTCCTCACTCTTGCTTCTGCTGGACTTCACAGTGAGATTCATGGCCTTAGTAGTGATCCCCTGAACATTGCCTTTCTGTGGGACAGGTCATTCACCTGGCATTTCTTGCCAGCGTTTCTAACTTCCTTTCCTAAAAAAAAAAAAAAAAAAGGAACGAAAATGGGCAGATTCTTAACCTTCCCTCTGGATTAGGGCTGTCACTGATGTGTCCTATGTTTTAAAGAAGGGAAGAGGAGGGGGCCTGAAACTTGGCCCATCCAGGCGCTAGCATTTCAAATTTTACTGGGAGAGGTCCAAGACAACTGGCTGACCTCCTGGTCGCGCCTTCTTATCTCCTTCAAATACAACAATAAAGAAGATATGCTAGCAGGGGCTGCCTCCATGAGGCCTGCTCAGACTGAGGGGCATATTTCAAGACCTAGCTCACTATTAGGGGGGACCTGAGCCCAAGAGCTCACGATGTTCGAGTAATTGCTGTATCGTCATCATCGTCAGCATCTTTAGACAGATGCAGTTGATGTAAGTAAACCTGTAAGCGCGTACAAATTCAGTAGAAGGGGGGGGGGAGGAGGAAGAGGGAATGACACAATTTTACATATAAAAATGAAGGGGGGGGGGGCATAAAAGATAATCCAACAGAAAGAAACTACATGACTCAGACACCAAGGCATGCCAAGTGCTCATGTGGGCCTTAAATGCCAACTCCTACACAGCCCATCCCTAGAACCCACCCCCACCCCAGCTTATCACCGCCACTTAACACTTGTTTTCTCAAACATTATGTTATCCACATTCTACATGTCCATAGGTGTATGACCTATACTTTTATCTTTTTGTTTAACCGGTTTTTGTGTGTGTGTGTGTGTGTGTGTGTGTGTGTGTGCTGAAACTTTATGGAGTGCTTCTGAACTCCTCACTCTTCTCCCTTCTGGCCATCTCTCTTGTCCCTTTCTCTTACAGCCTCCCCCCCAAACCCCCCCCCCCCCCCCCCCCCCCCCTGTCCACCACCCTCCTCCCTTTCAATTCTATAGCATTTTGAACTCTGGCGAACTTTTTCAGAAACTGCGCTGTTCAGCGTCAGCATCAAAGCCACCTTAGGAGGGCTGTACAGTTGAAATATTTGTGAAATATTGATGTGTTTGTTGATTTCAATTTGTATGAATGTTTATCTATCTATCGACACATCTCTTTCTGTCAGTCTGTTGTTCTTGTTTCTTATTTGTATTGTTTTTATTTAGCTATTGCAGTTGGGGTTTTTTCCTGATGATCCTTCTTGCAATGAGTGGTTTTACATGTACTGAAATATGTGTACTAAAGGTACGCTGTATCCGGGACTGCAGTTTATTAAGTATTATAACTTATATGGTGAGCATTCTTTTGCAGATGAAATGTTTGAATTCTAGACAGCTTTAAAAAAAAGTTAAAGAAAAATGGTGTAGATTCACAATACCTCATTCTTTTTGTGATTGTAATTCAGTGGTTTTTCAGTGAAAAGTGTCTCTGCCGATGCTACTACCAAATTGATGGCAAGTTCAAGTCAAACTTTTCGTTCAGTGTACTGTCAGTGATCTGTTTGCCATCTCACAGTTCAGTGTGTGTTGCAGGCAGCAGAAAAAGCACTGGTAAGCAGTCAGCGGTGGAAGCACCGGAACCTGATCCCCTGGCTAAAGAAAAGAAGGTCTACAGAGTCCTGAAGAACCTGCACATTGACTTCAAAGAGAACAAGGCAGGACCAAGCACCTTAGCCCGCACCCATTCCACTGCAGCTGTCACACGCAACACCAAGAGGAAGAGCGAGGGCATTGATACTGTGCCATCTGTCGGTGAAACAGGGGAATCATCAAAAGACGTCACTGCTTTACCCCCGTCTTCTACACTGACAACAAGGAAGAGGACCAGCAATGTTGGACATCAGAAGAGCACACCCTCAGAGGAGGCTGGCCCCACTTCCAAACAGGCGCAGCCTCAGGTTGAAACTGTGACGAAACGAACACCTAAAAGTTCTGGTGATTGTCATCCTGGAAGTGCTTCAAAATCTGCTCCAACTGAGGGTGCAACACCTGTTTCGAATGGCAGAAGTTTGAAAAAAAAAGTCACAAAATCCAAGCGAGGGCTGCAGGCCAAACTGGCTCCATCAGAAAGCATGCCAAAGACGTGCAGAGCATCTCAAGCCAGCTGTCACAAAGTCGAGGTAGACGTGTCATCTATTTTACCAAAGACTTCCAAGAGATTTTCCACTTCGGTCTACAGTTCTAGAAGAAGAACAGACTCGGGAGTTTGCACCGATCAGCCCCAAAACACCACTGAACCTATGGATTTGGGTAACGACACTACAATGAAAAAGGATTCTAGTTTATTTGAGGAGAATACCCCCAAAATGGCATCAGCCACCACACTAGAATCTTTCTTCGTCAAGAAAAAGGCAGAACGCATGTTCCCTCACAAAGGCGAATCAACCTTTAGGAGAAGCAGGGAAAGAGAGTCACACAGGAATGGAGGTAGTGCAAAAGGATTTCCAAGAGAAGGAAGCACTTTCAGAAGGAGGACCATCACAAACATTGTTGCAAGAGGCAAAGGATTTGCAGTTTCTACCCTGAACAGCAGAGGCAATGCTAAACTAGCCTATAGAGGAAGAGTGAGAAAGCGAGGTAGATGGACGCTTCGAAAGTCAAATACTGATTCAGCACATGAATTGGATGATGCTGACAAGCTTTCTGAACCTGAAGGAGACACAGCTATAAAAACATTTAACGAACCTCCATCAAAAAGGAGCAGATTCAAGAAAGTAGGCAGTATGTCATCAGACCTAGATGCAAAAAAGGACCTGGATGCAGCAGAAACCTTTGAAAAACAAAAAAGCAAATCCACAAAAGAAAAAAGTCAGACGCAAAGTAGACGCAGCACTCAGTTGCAAGTGGCTAAGAAGAGAAACAGTGTGACTGGCAGTGTCAATGACCCAGAAACATCCTCAAAAACTGAAACGACTATGCCAAAGATGCTGAAAAACAAAACGGCTGTGAAAACGAGTTCCAAGTCAGTGGAATCTGTCATTCAAGATAGAAGTTCCGTGCTTGCTCAGATAAGGAGTGCTGCTCATAGTCGAAGCAGTAGTCCTGGTGGCACAGAAATCAGGTCTAGAAGTAGAGATGTTTCCAAGACTGGAGAGTTGTCTAGAAGCACTTCACTTGACAACTTGCTTTACACACCTGACTCCCCATTCGCCTTGAAACAGACTCGTTCAAGAAGCAGCAGCAAAGGTGGTGGGAGTCTTGACAGAAGATCATCAGCTTACATTGTCATTTCAAAGGCTGAGCAGACAACACCAAACATTACAGTCAGTTCTGCCTCTGCTCAGGCTTCCAGTAAGCGAAAACATTCAGTTAGTTTGTCAGCGGAGCGACACAAACACAGTCCTGCTATGAAACGGAGAAGGCTATTGACAAGACTGGAGGACAGCTCTACGCATCAGATGCCAAACATTTTGTTTTCGGGTCGAGCCTTCCGTGCATCTGTGGTTGGAGACAGTCCGGCTGTCAGCAGAGAGAGCAGCCCAGGGACTGTGCCCAGAATTCAGAGGAAAAGGTCATTTGAACATTCAGATGGCACTCACACACAAATGGACACAGACATCCCCAGTGTGAACAATGAGCACGTCAGCTCGCAAACTGATGTGAAAGCATCAGTGGCAACTGATACAGAATCAAAAAATGGACTATCAGCAAATGCAGTGACCAGGAAAGCTAATAAGGAACCATATGAAAGCAAAGGAACTGGAAGCATGCCAGCCGACCCTCGGCAGCAGTCTACAAATTCTGCAGCGAATTCCATCGGTCTTGGTGTGGACAGGATCAGACGTGGCCCAGGTCGACCAAAAGGTGCTCAAAACAAAAAATTCCGCCTACACCATGTGAAAACTACAACTCTGGGGAGAGAAGACACCAAGAAATCGACAGTATGTAAAAAGCAATTCTCTTCTTCATTAAAAACTGCCCTCAAAGTGGGAGCCGGTCTTTCTGAGAAGCGTGGACGCGGACGTCCAAGAAAGATCGTCATTGAAGGAGACTCAAACCGGCCATTAGGACAGGAATCTGAATATAAGAACAGTAATCCAGATGGACTCAGAGTGTCGGCTTCAAATAATGCAACAGAAGATAAACCACTGGTGAAGAAAACTGGGCGAGGGCGACAGTCTGTAAAGGCCAGTCAATTTACAGAGGACTCGCAGTCTGCCAAGCATTCTGATGCAGACAGTGACAAGACCCTTGTGCCATCTTCAGTCATAGCAGTACAATCTTGTGGTGATCTGGGGAACACAAGTAAAGATTTGAGTGCAGAGAATATCCTGCCAACATGTTCAGCTAAAAGTGCAAGCAGTTCTGCTGCTAAGGAGAAGCTGCCAAACAGAAGTAACAAATCATCTGGACCTCCACAAAGAAAGATGTCATGCAAGAGCAACCCACTTCGACCTCTTGCACAGATGAGGAGGATGACTCGGAGACAGATGAAGAAATCACGATGGTCTATTGGAAAATTGCCAAAGCAGTCTCTGGCAGCTATGCAGTCGACTGTTCGTCTTGCAAAACGGCGTCCTGTTTCAGAAAATGTTCTTCCGCAGAACAGTAGCAAAAGTCATGGAGAAGGTGAAGAAGCATCAGAAGTACCACCTTGCCTGCCCACGGTATCCTCTGGTAGTGGACAGCTAAAGACGGAAATGAGAGATGTGTCATCAGATCATGCTGAAGGCATTCCCAGCGCAGACCCTTGCACAGTTTCTCATAAACTATCTTCAGATGATGCGCTGAGCACAGCAACAACAATGAACGATTCTTCAGAATGTGCGCTCAGCATTCCTTCACTTGCACAACTATCGCTTACAAAGCAGTCATGGGAAGTTGATGCAATCACTGACCCAGGAGAGGATCACTCTCTGCATGAAAGTGAAGATGGTGAACAGCAGAAAGTTGCCTCAGATGAAGTATTAAACGCTGACTCACAGCAGCCATGTGAATCCACTTCAACGAGAGGGCCTGAACCTGAAGACAAGGTGAAAAATGTTCTTGACTCCACTGAGCCATTGATAGATGATCGGCTGAAATCTGCAGGCACTGTTTCTCAAACAGATACAACTAAGCCATGGACAGATACTGGGCTGCCAGTTGCAGATGTTAGTCCTTCAACTGATTCCTCCAAAGCATTATTAGATGATAAACTGCAGCCTGTCATGACTCCTGCTGATACCTCCAAGCCATTGATAGATGAAGAACCACAAGCTGCAGATGTTAGTTCTCCAAGTGACTCTTCCAAGCCATTGGTAGATGATGAGCCCCAACCTGGGGATGCCATTCCTCCAACTGATCTTTTAAAGCCATTGGAAAATGATAAGCCACAATCTGCAGATGTCATTCCTTCTACTGATATGTCTGCGTCATTGACAGATGATGGGCCACAAGATGCAGATGACATTCCTTCCCTGATTCTTCTAAGCCATGGACAGATGATGGACCACAACTTGCAGATGACATTCCTTTAACAGATCCTTCTCAGCCATTGATAGATGACATGCCACAGCCTTCAGATGCCACTCTTTCAATTGATCCTTCTATACCATCGTCAGATGATGGGCCCCAACCTGCCAGTGTCATTCCTTCAGCTGATCCTTCTAAGCCAAGGGTAAATGATGGACCACAACCAGCAGATGACATTTCTGCGGCTGATCCCTCCAAGCCATTCATAGATGGTCCGCAACCTGTGTCTCTCAGCCTTCTCCCTGAACCATGTACACGGGATCACTTTTCAGACAGGCTTGATGCTTGTGATAAACCATCTGCTTTCAGTCACTCTGAAGAACTGCCAACAGATCATGTCTCGGAAGAGCCCATCATAGATAATCAGTCAGGAGAACCAACAGTTCACAGTCAGTCAAGACCACCCATGTTGGATGAATCAAAAGAGCCATTGATGCATGAACTGTTAGGAGAACCGTCTGCGCATGGTCACATAGAGCCTGTACATGATCAGTTAGAGCCCTCCACATGTGACATGTCGGAAGAATCATCCATGCATGAACAGTCAGAAGAACCGTCTGTGGATGATCAGTCACAGTTGGTGCATGATCAGATAGAACCATCCACGCATGATGAGTCTGAAGAACCACCCATGCATTGTCAGTCTGTGCATGATCATTTGGAAAGCTCCATGAATGATGAGTCTGAAGAATCAACCGTTGGTAACCAGATGAAAGAAGGTTCTGCAAATGCTCAGTCAGACTTTGTGCAGGATCAGTTAGAACCCTCAGCATGTAATGACTCAGAGGAACCACCCAGGACAGAATCACCAGAATGTGGTCAGCCAGACATTGGCAGTGGAGGTGAGCAGCCACCAGTGAAATCTGATGTTTTAGGGGAGTCCAGTTCTGAACCACAGAGCGTCTGTGACACTGTTAGCAGTACAGAACAGTTGGCATGTGAGCAAGCAAAAAAGAGAAGTGATGCATCACAAGGATCAGACCTGAAACCGTCAACTACAGTCAATCTTGACACAGATATGCAGGCAGAGGAGGAAAATGTGTCACCAGCTTGTGTTCCTTATGATAGCTGCATAGGGACAGAGGCACAAAGCCCACAAGAGCATGTGTGTGAAGACTTTATGAAGTCGGGACTGTCTGCCAGTCAGTTGCCTGAGGTTAAGCCGGATATTGCTGGGATGCAGGTGGAAGATGGTCAGCCCCAAGGAATGGAAGAAACATCGGTCACAGAACCACCCACAGGCACAGAGAGATGTGATTCCAAACTACCAGACCTGGACCAGTTGAAGGAAACAGTTCCCATTCAACCAGCTTCACCTACTACTTTCCAGAAACTGCAGAAATCGTCTTCTGATACGATTGACGAGATGAAGAAATCAGACACTGAGTGTGTTCATGAGTTTGCTGATGCCAGCCAGAAAAACAGTGACATGGATAAACAGGATTCTTCAGCTGCTGAGCAGCGTGCAACTGAAAAGCCATGTGCTGAAGATGAAGAAACATCCTCAGCAGACAAGAAATCAGACAAAAAGATCCCCATTGTCCCTATTGCAAAACGGAAGCAGAATGCCATCAGCCGAGAACTGAAGCGCCTCCAGACCGACGAAGGGGCACAGAGGATCATGAGTTGGCATGAGAAGAAAAAGTTGAAGTCCCTGGGCAAACTACTTCGCTCCAAGATTAAAGATGATACAGATCATGACGATGGGAAGCAGGATGTCAAAAAAGAACAAAAGCCGAAACTCAGATCCAGTAAACTGTACAGCATTGATGCAATATCAGACACTCGACTGGTGTTCAAAAGTGGCAAGTCAGTGAATCCAGGAAGTGTTCCTGAACATGCAGAGAACACGGAATCAATGCATGATCATCCCGGCTCATGTGACCAGGACAGTGCTTTAAACCTCATCCAGGAAGGGAGCAAGAGGTTGAAACTTGGCCTTCTGTCAGTGTCGTCAAGCATGGACAGTGAGGATGGTCCACCCCCAGATATCACAGAAATGCCTCCCTACAAAGATAGTCGATCAGAGCGAGGTCGGTCAGAAGAACTGTCACCACCCCCGTTAATTCGACCCGAGGATTTGTTCTCTGAGGAGTACTATGAATCCATGTCAATGACACCAGCTAGGCAGTGTCAAAATACCAGTAATACAACAATAGGACCTGTTGCATCTGGAAGTGAAAAAGCAGTGACTGTTCCCCTCAGGGAAGAGAGGACAGAGTATATTCCGGCACATACTGGCCTTACTGACATCGATACTTCTCAAGAAAATAAAACTTCAGGTGCATTCTCTATAAATATGACCACAAAGTTAGGCCCAAGAAGAAAGAGAGGGCGTGGAAAGCGCAGATATAGAAAGATGGGTCCAGCTTCTAAAACTGGCCGAATGCTTCATGTCAGGCCTGGTCCTGCAAGTTCCAGCGTAGGCAGAAAGACATCTCTGAAGCAGGATCCTTCATTCATTCGTAACATGCCTCACGTCTCTTCCGAACCCAGAACATTTGCTCTTCGGCCAAAGACCACTAGATCTCCTATTGAGATTATAGCCATGAGACAAAAGCTGGAAGAGGAAGCATATGAACTTGAAGAGGCCACGAGAGTGGCAAGGAAGTTAAAGAGAAGGCAGGCTCTCTTTGGAAAACTTGCCATGGCAGGTGAATCATCAAATCAAAGTGCAGTAGGTTCTTGTAAACCTTGTTCTGTGGTTCTTGTTGACTTTGTAAAAGAATTGCATCTTAATTCCATTGACACATCAGATCAGTACATATCGGATGTGTCATATGACAGCGATGAAGGAGATATGGATGATGAAGAAGACGAATATGGAGATGAAATCTACAGCTGCCATCCAGATGAAGACTTTGTTTTGGCAGTTCAGGATTTGCCATTTGCATCACCCAGGACAGCACAGGGTGCACAAAAACAGGGTGATCTGAAGGAACCACAAGAACTGATTGTATCTCCTGAAACTGTCTGGAAAGGATCAGCAGAGTTTTTACAAAGAATCAAAGGGACACAGCAGGTAACACCAGGTGCTTTTTCATCCCACCCAGATATCACGAGATCCCCACCAGACTTGGGCAGTCTCAAGGGAAACAGTTTCATGGGCAATTTTGTTGATTTTATTCAAAACAGAAACAGTCAGCAGCTTCCATCCTCAAAATCCCGATCACGTATCAGACCCAAAACACCAGTGTCAGGACTTTCAGTATCTGTAACTTCTTCAGTGAATGTTAATACAATGTCTCCGTCATGTGCGTCAGAGTTAGAAGTGTTCACATCATCTTCAGCCTCAGTGGTGTCAGTCCCCTCCCATTCACAGGTTGTGACTTCAGCGCAGATTCACACACCTCGACAGGGCCATAGTACTCTTTGTCCAGAGGACAAAACTGTGACCAGCAGCCCATCCCAAGCTGCTGAATCCAGCATGCTAGACACTGTAGAAAAGCTCCAGTATTCTCCACACCATCATGCATTGGCAAAATCCGGGGCAGAAAAAAGTAGTCCTTCGGGCAAGCTGAAAGTATTTCCTGCTAGAAAAGAGAGTGATTATGGAGTTGCTGACAGAATGGCATTCACTCGCTACCTTTGCACTAAATGTGACTTTTCAGCCACAAACAAAGGCACAATTGAATCACATATTTATCGTCACATACCTGGAGTGGCTTTTAAATGTGGTTATTGTGAGTCAGAGTTCACAGGGTTGATCAGTGCTCTGACTCATGTGAAGAACAGTCACAACAGCAAAGAACCCAAAGTGTGGATAAGCAAGGACATCAACGAAGCAAGTCTCTACACAGAGGAAGAGATCCGCTCCTGCCCAGAACCTGTTGTGACATCACCTCACAGTTCCCAGCAGGATGGTCCGGCTGTTTCCGCCGATGTCACAGCCCAGATGTGTGACCCGTCCTTGGTGCAGGAAGGTCAGCCAGTGTTCATCTCCTTAGTTGTGAGTGGAGACAGGCAGACTATGCAGAGACCAGAGCGCTTCAGTTCATCTCCTCTGGCAACTCAGCGAAGATTTGCTTGCACCCACTGCAGTTACTGCACTAACGTGATGGACGATGCCCATCAGCATGTGCGAGATTTGCACAGTGACAGCAGCCTGTTCACCTGTTACCTGTGTGACAAAGCTTTCGGCTGCAGCCATCAGGACATTCTTGCCCATTGCAGAACTACTCATCCCGACCGACCCAAGTCCTTCAAAAAGTTACCTGACTTCTACGATCAGGAACTGATCAGATTGAATTCTGGTTCAAGTGAGAGGTCAAAGGGCTCAGAGGATCGTGGGAACATATTTGATCGCATGAACAACTTTTTCCCCAATATGAGCTCCGGAAGTGAGTTGATGGAAGACGGCCAGTTGACTCCTCAAGCACGCTTCCTCAGAGCAAGAGACTATCTGTACATCCAGGAAGGGTGGAGCAAGAAGACTAGTGCAGAAGCTGACAGCACTACGATTGAAGACATTGAAATTCCTTTTGAGGAGGCAGCTGATGTGGATTCTGGCTTAGATTCAACATCTGAGGGACAAGTATCTGGACAACACACTGTAGCTACAGATGAAAGTGCCCTTGCCTCCTCAGTAGATGAAAATAGTGTAAACACAAACACACCTTCAACTTCCCAAAGTACATCACACGATCTGTCTGAGGATAGCCAGCAGAAAATCTGCAACAGAACAGACTCTTCACACACACCAGAGCAGATTGTGGTATCTTCCAATAACCAGAGTTCAAGTGCAATATGTTGTTATGCTGTTCATGGACAAAACAATCAGATGATAGGTTCCAAAGAAGATGGGAATGGATCCAGTGCTGTGCCTGAAAGTGAGCTGGCAACAGCCTCTGGAGGCAGAGGTAGGGCTGATGGTTCTGGTGGTGGAACATGGAGCATATCAGCCGAGCATCTTTCCACTGGAGAAGGAATTTCCAAAACAGAGCGTCCAAAGTCGTACAGTAGTCACGCTACCAGTCAGGTGAAGTCCAGCTCTTCAGCAGAAGCCTCTACAGCAGAGGGGAGGCAGACGACAGGCACAGCTCAGGGGGATGATGCTGACATGGAGTGTGATGACGATGGAGAGAATGACATCCTGGTCATCGACCTGGGGGAGGATGTAGATGATATTGTGGACAATGCCAGTCACTGCTCATCACTGCAGTAAGTATGGTCAATTGTGTGCGCATGTTAGTGTGTGTTGGAGAGATACCAGACCTGTTTACCCATAGGATTTTGCCATATTTTCTACACGTTTGGTGAAAATATAATGAATACGACAAACCAGAAAAAATACAAGTTAATATTAAATGAGGCAGGGAACAGTAAACGGTAAATAACAAACAAGTAGGGTTACTCTTCCTCCCATGATGAAATAAATAGATGCCCATAACTCCAAACAAATGCTGCTTACGACACCGAATAGTCTAGCAGATATATGACAGCACAGATCACACAGAACAAACAAGGAAACATCTCCAAAGAGGATGCTCCAAGCTTACTTATATATATATAGATAGATATATATATATATATATATGTACATACACACACCATGTACCAGACATATGCACAGCAACAGCAGCTGGAGAAATGAACAAACACAAATTAACATTCCTTTAGAGTTATGAGCGTCTATTTATTTCATCATGGGAACAAGAGCTATCCTACTTGGTTGTTTGTTGTTTTTTTAACTGTTTCCTGTCTCATTTTGTAGTCTACTTTCATTTCAATCAAATCAAGGTTTCCTGTTTTTGCTTCTGTTTCTCCTGTACTTGTCTGACTATATTCAAGATCAAGAAGGCTGTGCCAGTCTTGAATAAATATTAATTTGTATTTGTTCATTTTTCCAGTTGTTGCTGTATAGATATGTCTGGTACAGGGTATACTAATATGGGCAAGCTTGGAGCATCCTTTATGGGAATGTTTCCTTGTTTGTTCTGTGCTGTCACATAGATCTACTAGGCGATTTGTCGTAAGCAGCATTCCTTTGGAGTAACAGGTCCCACCCTCATGCCCCTTGGAGACTGTATCTCTGCCAAACCTGTCGGCAGCCATAGACACTACATCCAGGCTGCACTTACACTCTACAGGTTGAGAATAGGAGTGATTCCCTGCAAATCTACCCCTCGAACAACAGGCTACTAAACATGGCATACCTGGCCAGCTTAGTTGCCACTTCAGGGATTTTGCTGGCTACTTGATTGTGCATGGGGCAGATGCCAACCATGAGATGGTGTTTTCCACCTTTCAGGGTCCCAGCCTTGCCTTAGAGGCCAACACTATGTAGTTTCCCACACATTCACTTTCAACCAAGTTGAAAAAAGGTTCCTCAAAACTGAAATATTGGGACCATTTTTATGGTCACCCACAGTCAGAGAAAAAAAACATACTAATATTCTTTTTGGAAGCACCCCCCCCCCCCCCCCCCCAGGATCTTGTCATCAATTAAACTTATTTCTCTAGCATCAATTGCCACAGGCAGATAACCTATCCAGCCATATTCATTCATCATTGACCGCAACAAGGAGTACGAAGATGGACAATTTTGTCTCTCATGATGGAGTTGTAAGAGGTAGTGCCCAGGTCTCCCAGTTCCTCCACAAGGGGGCAGTCCAGGCTTCTACTTTGAGCTCTTATTCCAAAGGCCTCGTGAGGATGGAGACCCATTCTTGACATTCCTGCAGAAAACAAAAGTTCAAGATGGACTCCCAGTTCTCAGGTCAGGGATTCCATTAAGCTTCATACGATATAGGTCTGGAGGTTGTGTTCTTCCAGATTCTCTTCAGTTCCACCCAGTGCATTGCTGATCCCAAAGGTTTGTCTGGAACAACAGGGTTTGACTTCTGAGCGCTGCCCTTTGCTTACCCCCCCCCCCCCTCCCCCCCATTAAGATCTTCATTAAGATTGTGAGGGAGATAATTTCCTTCGCCAGGCAGGGTTCCATATGTTTGGTACAAGTATCAATAGGTGACTGGCTCATTCTGGTACACTTGCAGAACTAGTGGGCATTCCACACATTCTGAATTTTTTGAATTTGCTCCTACCTTGAATCACTAATCGGAAAAAGTGCAAATCGGAAGAAGTGCAAACTCTGTTCAAGTCAATCCTTTAACTTTCTTGGGATGATCCTCAATTCTATCCATGACAATTTGAGTTTGATCTACAACCAACAGTGGATTCAGTTCATCACCCTTTTCACAGGGCTTTACTGCTGGTGCACTGACTCTGTCATCCCTATGACAGTATGAGGGATGATAGAGTTAATGGCACTCATGAGAAAGGGTCTACGGTTTGCAGTTCAGAGAGAATCTGTTGGTTTTAGTCACAGCAGGCAGTTGAGGGATTTCTGCATCTTCAAGCATGTTGGTTCCATTGGGCCATGGACAAATGATCCAAGGACACGTCCACCTCTCCAAGGGTTTTGTTACCTCAACACCTGGCATTGGACACTTGCTGGAAGTAGTACATGCACTTTCCATGCCTCTAGGACTGGTCCTGGGAAGAGGCCATACCACACATCAGTATGCTCAAAGTCAAACTGGAGGCTATTCAGTCATCACCCACCCAATCTCTTCAAAAAAAAAAAAAAAAAAAAGGAAGCAGAAGGCAAAGATGTAGACTTGTTCACAGACAAATCCACAGAAGTGTTTGAGAAGACAAAAAAATAAAGAGAACGTTTCTCTGACATCTCCCTCAACGCTGAAGCTGCCCTTCATTTGTGTTGTGCCCAGGAATCTGCCACAGGGCTAGACACATTGCGGGAAAGCTCAGCATGCTGGCATACTGACTGAGCAGGTCCAGCACTGTTGTTCACACCAAGTGGATTATCCATCAGGACACATCCCAGGGGGTGTGGAGTATTGAATGAGGCCACTGTCCAGCCTCATCATATTCAGCTAGAACTAGAGGCTCCTCTCTTCCCGGATCAGGATCCCAAGGCCTGGGCTGTGGATATCCCATCTTTTGATTGGATGGGTTTAACTTCTATGCCCCCCCCCCCCCCCCCCTCCCCAAATGTAAACCTTTTCCAGGTGATCAGTAAGGCCAGCCTGAAACATCCTATATCTGGGACTTTCCCATAGCTATGACAACTACTTAGTTTCCCATAGCTATGACAACTACTTAGTGGGAGGAGGATGGTATGGAGTTCCATTTTGATCTTGCGCTTCCCTAGATTGAGACCATTCAGCAGTCTTGAAGAACTTGTACTCTACGCGTCAGTGGCATGAAACTCCTCTTTTATGCATGTCCCAGAATGAAACTTGCCCGATACTTCAGATTACAGCAGGATGAGGAAAACAAAATATGAACTGTGGAGAAATATTGAGCTTCATGTCCTAGACTTTTACAATAGTAGAAAATACTACTAGGCTTGAAAGTTACACCCCAAGCTAACCCTACGAGACAGCTTAATTTACAACTAGATGAAACATGGCTGTGTGGTTCCAGTCTTCCCAGATGAGTCAGTTGTGCACTAAGCTCTTTGCAGGAGCTGTTCAGGACTGAACAGTCTCAAAAAGTTGAACCAGTACTTTCTTCTTTTTTGTTGCTTCTTCGGTTAAATTTGACACTGTACCCCACTCAGCATTTTTGTCATGATTTGTTATTACACATATGTCCAGTATCATAACTTAAGTGCTTTTGTTGGAAATAGATGTCTCATTTCCCCAAATATTGGTACTTAATGATTCCCAAAATTGTCATTTGTATTGAAAAACTGAGTTTGGGGCACTTGACTATTGCTTTAGTGTAAGTCAAGGACACTTTGGCATTTGCAGACCTGTGCCCCAATACACTTTGTGTAGACTGTTGCACGCCATTTGGCATTGAAAAAAGTTCTTTAAATGTATGTTATACTGATAGTAAGATTTCTCAGTTTAAAAAAAATTAAGAATGTTGTGTGTTGTATTCACAGTAAGTATGTCTACTATATATATTCTCTTTCTCCTGTGTGTCTGTCTGTCTGTCTGTCTGTCTCTCTCTCCCTCTCTCTCTCTCTCTCTCTCTCTCTCTCTCTCTCTCTGTCTTAAATGATAAACATATTTTCAGAAGAAATTGTTTCATTTTCAAAATTGTCATGCACTAACTGCAAATTCCAGGTGTACAGATCTGCATATAGTGATGAAAAAAATAATCTATTATTTTGCAGATGCTGATCAGTGCTCTTTAATGACCACAAAATGCATTGTGAAGCAAAGAAAGGTTTCAAACTAATAGTGGTGAATTGTGTGATTTCAGAGAGGAGACTGCAGAATCTTCATTCCAAGATGCCAGCGCACACACTGCTGATGTTCAGTCAGCAGAGAAAGAGGCTTCCTCCCACATGGGTTCAGGAAAAGACATGTCTGGCAGTGGAGTCAGGTCACAGGCATCTTCAGACAACGCAGAACAAAGGGTTTTGGGGGAAGTAGAAAACTGTGCCCCTGGGAGTGACGAGACGGCCAATGGCACTTCAGACAGTGATGGCATGGGCATCAAGATTCTCTCTGTGGTCAGTCTGAGTGAAAAGGCCGGTTCAGAAAAGGAGACATCAGTCTCTCCAGCCAAGGCACATGCTGGGTCAGAACACGACTTCTCTCCACCTTCATCTGGCAGTAAGCGTTCACACTCTAAAAGGAGTCCCTTGGTCAGCTCTAAAGGCATCCATGCTGTGTCCTCAAGAAAGAAGTCAGGTGTGGCATCCAAACATCTTCCAGAGGTGGATGCCGATGACATAGCCATGCGTAATGAAAGAATGGTCTGTACGTACAAATGTCACACCTGCAGTATTCATTCTCTCTGCTTTGGCAGCCATTGTGGAGCATCTGAAACAACACCACCATGATGTTTCTCTCTTCTCCTGCCCGTACTGCAAGGCCAAGAAAGAGTCCTTCTTGACCGAGGAGAGTGTTCATACTCATGTCAGCGAGCATCACCCTTCCAATTATGCCAAAAATGAAGTGTCATTGTCAGAAATTGCGAAATCATTTGTTCAGGTGCTAGCCCTTCCCTCAGGCACCCACATCCGAGGAAGCTTGATTGAAGAGGACATCTACATGTGCCTTCAGTGTGAATCCCACGTCCCTGATTTAACCTATGCGTTGCGGCACTTGAAGTATGAACATCCTGGCTTACTGAAATACGCCTGTCCAATCTGTGGGACATTCTCCAATAGTCTGCAGGATGTGGTGAAGAAGCACGTGCTGGAGGTCCATGGTCAGACCACAGATTCTGTGCAGCTGGCTATGGCCATGGAAGGGGTGTACCTGACCAAGGTGACTTGTATTTCTGTCAATGGACAATACGTGGATCATTCCCCTGACACACCTCCCAGGCAAACGCCCACTTCTGTTGCGGTGTCCACACCGGCAGGTCCCAACACTGTAGACACTGCCGTCATGACTGTCCCAGCATCAAACCATTCCCAGTCCATTCCAGTGACATTGGATAGTGCAGCCTTAGTTTCTCCAAGCCCTGCAGCGTTCAGTCCTCTGACTGTGGTGCCTATGCCGTTTCCCCAGGTCAGTCCTTTAGCCTTGACGTCTGTACAAGAAGAGGCTTTACACTTCGGACCCTCTGTGCCTGCCAAGTCCGGAAAACAACCAAGAACAAAACATCACAGTTCTGCAGGAAGTCTGCAGGCTTTGTCTGGCGGCCCCCAGCATCTTCGACCAATCTTACCCATGCTGGGCACTTCCAGTCCAGCTGCTTCTCCAAAGAAAAGGGTGGACGTTGGTGTGCCTAATTTCCAGGTAACCGGTGTGACGGTGAAAGACATGCTTGATGTAAGACAGAAAAATGTGGAAATTAGATCGACTGGATCAGTTCCGATGGCCTTAGATAGAAACATGATTGCTGCTCTGTCTTTGCCTGTGTCCACACCTTCCAGCGAGCAGCTTGAAGTTGAAGGCGGCTCATTAACAGCAAGAGGAAAGTTTTCAATGATGGACAGGTTGGATCGGCTGGGTATCAGCTCGGGTAGTGTCACCATGGCCACAACACCCACAGCATCCACTCCCTCCAGGCCTGTCCTCCGGGTGCCTTCTGTGACTTCAGTCTTGGACTTGACGTCTAGTCGCTGCTTGTCAGTAGACACTGGAACTTCCGTGAACACCCTGGCAGCTGGGTGCGCCTCAGCACCAACAACATCACTGTCGTTAGCAGATCTCAGCAAGCATGCATCTTCTGTGCCCTTTTCCATCAGTGCACTGACAGGGCCTGTCTCGACAACGGCCTCCTCTGATGCTCATGTTTCTCTCTCCTTACCAACATCGCCCCAAGACAGAGAGGACCCTGAGGCTTTCAAGATCTTTAACCTGAAGCCACGAACTCCTGTGCCGCAGTCCCCCCGGCCTAGTATCAGTCCTGTGGTCAGCAGCCACATGTCGTCCCCGTCCCTGAGGTCTTCTGCGTCTCCTTGCATGACTCAAGCAGGCCCCCTCACCCCCGGCGCTGTGACTGTGGCATCCTCAGCCCTCTTTCCACAGCAGTTTCGACTGCAGCACTTTCCTGCCATCCAGCCAGCCAGTATTGCCACCCTGCCCCTCGCTCAGGGTGGCCTTCCCCTGGCCCAGAACTTTGCTCTGCCTATCGGCGCCAGTCTGCCCTTGAACCAAGGACTGGCAATCCCTGTCAATGTCAACCAGCCTCAGCTGCTCATGGCTCAGAACACCTTTTCCCCGGTCTTGGTGCCAGCAAACTTCCTGCCTCAGCTGAGCATGCGTGGACCCATTCCTCAGCTGCCAGTCGTGTCGGGAACCGCCCCTCCGCCCGCACACCAGCCCACGAGTGAGGTGCAGACTGCCCCTGTGAATTTATCATTGACACATCCAGGTCAACCTGCAGTATCGGTGCCGTCAGGTCCTAAACTGAAAGGCACCAAATCTTCTTCATCTTTCCAGATGAAGGTTGGGCCAAGTCGAGGCCGGGGCAGGCCCAGACTCCATCACAAGAGCACAGATCAGCAACCTAAGCCCAGGATCCCAGGGAATTCCACCCCCCGGTTCTTGGCTCCCTCTGCCTCCTCCTCTGCCTCACCCCAGTCCACCCCGGAGAGACCTGTGTCCTGCCCCATCTCCACGTCACGACAATCAGAAGTCAGCCCAGGCCCCAAACCTCAGAGGCACAGCACGTCCCATCAGTGCGTGTGTCCATACTGCACGGAGACACTGATCCTCAAGCCCTGGGAGGTGGCCCAGCACATCAAGATGCTGCATCCAGGGAAGGAAGTCAAGTACAACAGAGTCTGACCGAGTCAGTGGAGGAGGGAGAGTGACGATTTTGGCATGTGTGCAACTATAGATCTATGTGATGCGGACACATGCAAATGACTTGACCTGGACTGAGTGATTTGGAGTGTGTGGATGTAGTGTTTCAGCAGGAGTTACTTCTGTTGTTTTCTTTGTTGTGTTTGTTCGGTTTTTTTGTTTTTTTTTTGTCTTTGCTTTGTTTAGTGTTTGTTTTTTTCTCTAATATCTATTTGTTTTGTTTCATTCTGTTTGTTTTATACTGTGTGTACACTGAAACTAAAGTGATGAATTGACCATGACGGTAAGATGAGAAAGCGATCATTCTGCAAGCGTGTGCGAAGTCATTGATGCATATGCAGTGAAGATTTTGTTGTTTAGGCAATGTTTGGTGTGTGCTGAACACACCTTTTATTCATCTGTAATAAGAACATTCGATGCAAACCAAACATTTGATAGGATCATTGTGGTCCTTAGGTTATGTAGTGTGTGCATTTTTCTTTCCCCATCTCAAGTCTGCCCACGAAAATAAAGTATAAATGTAATGTTAAAAGTGTCAGGGACTAAGTTGATACATGTTATTCCAAGCAGGAACTGATTTACTTTTCTGTAGTGAACTGCTTGGAAGTATGTTACATGTGATTTGGACAGGAGATATTACACTGTCTGTTCTCTGTTTTTATTCTGAAATCTTGCTGTCATCTTGGTTACAAAAGTGATACTTTTTCCATCTGTCAACTAAAGAAAACCAGTTATTTTACATTATCCATTATAGTTTTTTCACTACTACTGTAATTTATTGCATCATGAAAAAGATTACATATTATGTAGGTAATTCTATTCATAACTGCATAAATCATTTACATGTATTGAAAGCAGTGTTACACATGATCTTTCCTGTTCTGGTTGTATTACATGACAATATGTGTGTCATTTGTGAGAAACAGTCTATTGACCAAAACAACAACAACAACAAAGATTGACTTCATATTTGATCAAATTTAATTTATTAAAGGCTCATTGGTAAATTGCATTCATTGAATATGAGGAAAAGTGTAGATGAAATCCATGGTGACTGGAAGAAATTGTGTGATAAGGAGGAGTTATTGTGTATGCATGTACACATTTGTCATTTTGCTTACTCTTGATTATAATGTTAATGGATATCGTTAAAGGTCATCAACATAATTACATGTGTGATCCTGATTTGTGTTTGGGAATCTGATATCTCATTGCTCTTCTTCACCATATCGTCATACGTTGATTCATTCACATAAAGCATGATAAATGAGGTTGAGGTTATGTGAAGAACTTGTACATAGCCACAGTGTATAAAGTAAGATTGATAACGATTGTGGCTGTTACATTTGTAATATTTGTCATGTATCCATGGTTACATTAGTTCAGACTGAAGGACTTTTTTTTTCAGCACAACTGCCAAGGAACAAAAATTTTTGCAATTTGGCTCTGGTAAATGTGGAAGTTGATAAATGTTATTGTACAATCATTTTCATTAGTATATATAATCCTACTCCTAATCATAGACTGTCGTTTGCAGCTTTTTTTTTTCTGTAGCTTTGCTTCTAGAAAACAATTTTAAAGTTGTTCCTAGAGTTTTGTTTGTTGTTTTTTTTCTTTTTTAATAAACCCTTCACTGATACTTAAGGACCACCCTGAATCTGGGATGCAATATTTGAAAATAAATTGTCAGAATAGTTATCATGAATATGAGGTTTAGTGCCCCTTTACCTCTCTTCAGGCCTCACAGCAAATAGAACAGCCTCAGAAGTGTCATCTTGAGGTACACAAATAATGAACTATTCATCACAGAAACAAAGCTGTGTACCATAAAAAAAAAATTACCGGTTTTTCCAGTAGCATCTTCAGCACAACGGGGTAAAATCTAGACTAAAAAACACAAGATTGATGTGCGCCAAGTCTTCACCTGAGTTTGTGTTGTGCACATGTGATGATTTTCAATGTGAAGAAGCTGTGGCACCAGTTCCACAGTTTTGGCCACCAGGTCTCCTCCAGCCAGCCAGTCAGTCACAGTCTCAGCTGCAGGGCTCGCTACTGCAGGACTAGGAAGCCATACAGCAGATCACCACTCATCGCTTTGATGCGCTGGTCTGGTGGCTTGGAAACGCTGCCTTTCTCTGTGCAACCTGCTGTACCCCAGCCCCACTCCTGCAGCTCCGCCATTGCTCTTGACTGACCGGTCAGTCTTCAAGCCTCCATTTTGGACATGGTTTTTTTTTTTCTTTTTCAAAGCCAGTGTGATGGCATAATAATAACAAAGTTGTGAGCACACCTCAAACTCATGTGACTGTTTGCACCTGTAACTCTTGTATTTTGGACCTAGTGAATTGTCAGTCGTGCTGATTGTGCAGGAATTTAATTGATCACCATTTTCTGAACACCGCTTTGTTTCTAATATATATACAGCGCGTTCCACAGGTGTATTGGTCATTTGGTGAGGATAAAGCTGATGATGCATTGTTTTCAGTGATTCCATGAACAACATTAAATTTAAAGGGACATTAAACCCAAATTCCATAACAAGTTATATTAAGTTTTTAAAATATTTTGGTCCGATGTAGAGTACACAATGGTGGGTTATTTGGCAATGTTGATGAGTTGGTAAGGTGGAGGAGAGGACGTTCTTGTTCTTTTTGTCTGCATGTTCATTCGACATGTTGACAAGAGGGGACTGGTTGTTCTGGACCTTTGAATATGGTTTGAAAGTCTGTGATTAGATGCATGGAAAGCAGTGATTTTGTATGAAAACGCACATGTGCAGGATAGGATACATACACACTTGCACGCACGCGCGCACACACACACGCACACACTCACACACAGATGCACGCAGACATTAGTGACACAGGGGTGTGATCTGACGGATGTTATTCCTCAGTTGAAGGAGAGCGTGAAAACTAAAGTTCCTAAATCAGGGGTGATAGACATGTTTATTTTTGTCTTTGGCTGTGAACAATTAGCTTCACATTGGTGATGGAATGGATTGGAAAGGAATTTTTTCAGCAGGGCCCATGCAAGGGATGAATTTCGAGAGCAAGAGGGGTGGGGGGCGGGAGCCCTGCTGTACTAATGGTTTTTCTTAGGCATGATAAGAATCAAATGTAGGCAGTGGTTCCATCCCACCCTCTCTGTCAGTGTCTGTCCTCTCTGCATATTTGTAGATCTTGTAGCAGATGTTGTTTTTTTTAATCAAAGTCCCTTCGTGCACAGAACAAACGTCAGTAAGCCTGTTTTCTTGTAAGGCAGTAACTTTATGGAATGAAACAAAAGTAGATGTGTTATTGGCATATGATTTGTGGCCAAAGATCATCCCAGCTTTTCTCTCTCCCAGTGAAATTTGTAATATCTGTAGCCTCTGGAAATTCTGTCCTACAGTCAGTCTGTGTCTTTCTTTCTCTGAGCCCTTGTTTTCCTTTATTTTTTGTATTTTTTTTTTACTTAGCACTGTCATCATACTGTTTTCATGGATGTGTAGCCCATTTTCCTGTTTTATTTTTTTTTTATTTTTTTTAACTAAGCACTGTCTCCGTACTATTTTCATGATGTGTAGCCCATTTTCCTGTTTTATTTTTTTTTATTTTTTTTAACTAAGCACTGTCTCCGTACTATTTTCATGATGTGTAGCCCCATTTTCCCTGTTTTATAATTTTTTTTTATTTTTTTTAACTAAGCACTGTCTCCGTACTATTTTCATGATGTGTAGCCCATTTTCCTGTTTTATTTTATTTTATTTTATTTAACTAAGCACTGTCTCCGTACTATTTTCATGATGTGTAGCCCATTTTCCTGTTTTATTTTATTTTATTTTATTTAACTAAGCACTGTCTCCGTACTATTTTCATGATGTGTAGCCCATTTTCCTGTTTTATTTTATTTTATTTTATTTAACTAAGCACTGTCTCCGTACTATTTTCATGATGTGTAGCCCATTTTCCTGTTTTAGCTTAAAAATGTTGTTTTTTTTTTTTTTTTAACTAAGCACTGTCTCCGTACTATTTTCATGATGTGTAGCCCATTTTCCTGTTTTATTTTATTTTATTTTATTTAACTAAGCACTGTCTCCGTACTATTTTCATGATGTGTAGCCCATTTTCCTCTTTGCTTGAAAAATTCTGTTGTTTTTCTTCTGGTCACAATATGTAATATGCCAAGAGTTTGTTTTTGTTTTGTTTTGTTATCTGGCGACCAAGTAGTGAGAATGTAGACACTGTCTAAGATGGGTGTTAGATCTCTATTCTGCTGTGTTTGTTTGCCTATGTGGCTTATGTTTTGTATATTTTTGCTACATTTTGATGTTTTACATTCAAATTTTTTTTCTTTTTTCCCCCATCTGGGAGTGATGAACTTAGTTGAATGGCTGGCTCTCTCATCATGGTCTAGTCTTATTGGCCTTAGTATTGATTTTGGTTGTTTAGTACCTTGTTATGAGTTGAAATATGCAATTTTTTTTTTAGGGAGGGATGGAAGGAGGTGTTCATTTTTAAGGATTGGATCCTTTTTTCCCCCTGAAATGTTGACATCTCTGAATGGGTTTAGCGTGGTCGGCTGGGCTTTTAGTAGAAAACCAAACTTTTCTTTCCCTTCATCTTCTTGTGCTGTGTTTTGGTGAGGGAATTTAACATGTTCAACTAAAGAAAATGGAGAGTATCTCATATATTTGAACAGTGGGTATGTGTGAGCAAATTATTCATTCTAATAATTTTGTGTGAGAGTATATTTTGTAAGATGTTGAAGTGTACGAAAAGTACAACAGTGCTTTCAAACTTGCCGTTTGTAAACGTCAGTTCATAAACACCTATAATTTATGTTTTGTAATCGCATACTTTCCTTATTACAATAGATTTATGTGTACAGTTATGGGAATTGAATTATTCTCTTGGGAAAAGTGCAAAATCATCATCATCCTTCCCCCCTCTCTATCACCTTCTCCTCTCTCTCTCTCTCTCTCTCTCCGTCTGTCTCTCTTCTCCTGGAGTTGTGCTTTCAGTAGCATATATATATACTTCCTTTTTCACCATATATGCAAGTAGTTATTTTTAGTTTGTTTTGAGAGAGACGGAATGTCTGTTGTTTTTCTCATTATATGGTTAGGGACTACTCTTATTTTCATGAGTTCATATATGTATACTCTCACTCAGTACTTGCAGCGATTGGTACTTTGGCCTTTAATGTCATTGAAAAGTAGCAACTCTTTCAGCTTTAAGGGAAAAAGATGGCTACAAAGCAAGAAAACAAAAGAAAAGCAACATGTCTAGGTACTGAACAAGCATAGTAGAAACAACAGATGTCTGGACAACCAACACATGCAGTAAAAACAGCTAGTGCAGGCCTAGGAGGACCACAAAGGCCAGGTCAGGACTGTCATGAGTGTTAACCCTTGCACTCTTGTCCTTCCCACCTCGGGCCCATCGGGCAATGACATGTAGTTGGGCGTTTTCACTCCTGTTTTTCATGACAGAAACACAGGTTCTGTGCGTGTGTGTGTGCACGTGCATGCATGTGTGTGTGTGCGTGTGTGTGAAAACCGTTGATGGTGATTTTTACATAGACATCTTCATCTGACTCGAAACTGTAAATATGAACATGAACGCCTTGGCCATAATGTCAATTCTCCATGCTGTATGTGCAGGTCTGTTAACAATGTTTCTACAACTGCTTCTTTTTTTTGTTTTTCGTATAAAGACTGCTTCTGTTTCTGTGCATGAAGAAGTAAGTGTCTTCTTGTCCGGCCTGATCGTCAGGTGTTACCGAACTTAAGTAACTGCTTCCTGTTGTAGGTGTTACTGGGTACGTGTTGTTACCAGGCTTGTTGAGCACGTTACTGGATGTGCATTGTTGTTCTCAGGCCAAGCTGTTTCCCCTTTGGTGCTGCGTGTGAGCGGTTATGGTCATGACTTCATCTATTGTCTTTCATTGATTGCCCTGTCGTGTCGGGTCAGAATCCTTTTTCACCACTATGCACGGTCTGAGATTATATGTATGTATTGTGTGAGCCACCCATCATTTACTTCATCATTTTCTTCTTTGAAATGCTACCGAGTATGAATGAATAAATGTAGCTTATTCGTTCATGCAGATTGTGTTCTTTAGTGTGTGTGTGTGTGTGTGTGTGTGTGCTATTCTGCGCATATGATGCTGATCTGTTAAGGTCGATCAGATTTGGAAGTTACTAAAATGCATAGATCTTGCTTACATCATACAGACCTAAGTCAGGGAATTGAGAAGGATTGATCATACATTGGTGTACAATTCAACGACACGTACTGACGCTTGGTCACAGCAGTCACCCATGGTGACATTTGACCACTGTTGATCGTGCCTGTAAAATGACCCGCAGTCCTGATTTTCCAGGAGTCAGATTTTCAGCCTACCTGTTCAAAATTGTATTACTTTGTCAGCAAAGCATGGTCTCACATCTGTGCCAACAAAAAGTTTTTGTCGGCAGAGGAGTGAACAAAATGTAAAAGCATGGCAAGGTTCTATTCCATCAGAATAAATATGGGTCTCTGGAAGACCCATAACGTACGGCAAGGCATTCTTTCTTTCTTTCACTAAAAGCGTAGGACCCCTGAGACCCACAATGTATTGTGCACTGAATGTTAGGCGACGCAACGGTGGTTAAGTTGTATTAAATGGAGCAGCTTTGATATCCATTGCGCCCCCCCCCCCCCCCCCCTTTCTGTCTGTCTGTCTCTCTCTCTCTCAGCTTTGATATCATGTCCATGCCCCCCCCCCCCCCCTTTCTGTCTGTCTGTCTGTCTCTCTCTCTCTCTCTCTCTCTCTCTCTCTCTCTTTCTCATACATACACACACGCACGCACACATGAATACACATACGCACACGCAAACACTAACACAACTCATACCAACAAAGCACTCCCCCACCCCAACTCATACACACGCACGTTTACACAAATGCGCGCGCGCGCGCGCGCGCACACACACACACACACACACACACACACACACACAAACACATTTGTGTGCTCGCACTTGATGGACTTGGTAAAATACGTAAAGCCGAGGACCCTTATAACGAATCGCCGGGGACATGCAAATTTACCTCGTTATGTCTGTTATCTGGCTTTCGTTTCTACCGACAAATAGCTATCAGGCTGCTTCGTTACATCCGGCTTGAGTCTCTCTCTCTCTCTCTCTCTCTTGGAGTGACTTCTCTTGTGTGGCTGCCAGGAAGTCGAACGTCCCACAACTCTATTAAATTAATTTTTTTTGTCTGTGTTTACAAGAAAACTTCCAAAATGCCTGTTGAAGGTTTTCCATAGAGTTTGGCAAATATCCTGAACGCTACTCTGCGTAACAGGACGTTATCGTCTTTTAAAATTGAAGGCAGAGAAAAACAGACTCTTGTTCTTAGGTGAAAAACGATTGCCGACCATTCCTCTTCCACTCAAACCCAAGCTCAATTGCTGTGTTCAAGAGAAAATCTCCGTCACAGGTTAACAGGGATAGGAGAAGGGCCGAGGAACACAGGAAGCAAAAGGCGGCTGAATGTATATTTACCCCGTCCGGTCTGTTCCTGCTAACCCCACTTTGTCATACATACCGGCAGAGGTCACAACGTTGGAGTTACCTGTGCTTATATCTGTCAGTCTTCTGACTATCTTTGCCTGCATCAAGTACACCGTCCGGCAATGAAACGCACGTCAACATGGCACAGTGTAACATAGACTGTAGTGAGCCAGTTTCGGGGGGGGGGGGGGGGGGGGGGGGGGGGTTCCAAGTTCAGAATTCCATGACATCCACGTAGACAAACAAAGCGTTCGTGAAAATTATGTTGAAGATGTTTCTAAAGCAGTATGTGAACACACTCCGTTAATAACTAAGACATCGGCACAGCATGAAACCCAAGCCTTTGTTGCAGATGCAAACCTGTGGATGATAGACAGTAATTGTGACTGTAAAGATTCCTCTGATTTCAAAAAGTGGTCGACAACCCATGCAGACGATATTACAATAAGAGACATATGACATGTCTGGAAGAAACGAGGAAAATGGATGACCGATTGTGTGCCTTGAAGGAAGATTTGAAAGGCAGCGCAACACGTAACTCGTAGGTGGAAAACCGAAATCTTGGCGGTCTGCCGTGACTGCTGTATTGTCGACTGGCAGTTGTTCACACACTTTCTGAGAATCTGACTGTTACTAATGTTCGATGTTGATAACTGAACTCGGTGCTTTTCCATGATCTGGATTCCTCTCACGATGAAGTTTCCAGTCGTGTACCGATTATGTTTATATCTAAGTTTTGTTTATGCACGGTCTCTACCCCCACCATGTCCAATTGTTCTGAATGGGCTGTGTAAAGCTCACCACGATAAACCATCATTCATTAATTCATTCTCTCTCTCTCTCTCTCCCCCCCCCCCCCCACCCCGACACACACACACACACACACACACACACACACACACACACACACACACACACACACACTTACGTGCCCGCATATATAAGCCGTTGTCAGGCTCGTTTCCTAGACTATTATATACTTTGATGAAAATGATTTTTTAAAACGTGTTCACAAAATATGGCTGTAAATTAATGTAGGCCTAAACAGATCACGTATGCCTATATTGACATTTGAAGGCCTAGAAATCGATAAGTAAAACAGTCGAACAAAATTCATTGTATTATTCCGAAGACTTAAGAAGTATAGATTATCAGAAGAAATTTCTCAGCGCCACGATTTGAACGCGGGAGAGGGAAAGGGGGGATTTCTGCACTGTTGGTCTACTGCTTCACACGGTTAGGTCGTTGGAGTATGCGCTAGTATGGAAATAAAAACGGAAGTAATTAGAAACGTAAGTGATTGATTAGAAAATACACACAGTCTGCCATACTGGAGAACACATTTTTGTGCTAGTCACAGCTTGACAAGAAATCCCAATAACCAAAATAATTAGTGTGAATAAGGTCTTGAAAAGAAATCTTTCTTCATCATTGCAGCGAAAGTCACAGAAGTGTTATTATGTATTGGTGTATACGATCAAGAGTTCTTTATTACTAGCAGCACATATTAAGTCACTCATGTACAGTTACTGGAATGGCAGTTATAATGTCTGAGATGCGAGTGTTCTCATTCTATGAAAAAAAAAAACAGAAAAGAATCATTGGTGGCACAGCTGGATGAAAAAATATACCTCATATCCTCACATGCTGTGAAACAACAAAAAAGAAAACCCCACAAATGTCACAGAACAGATAAAGCTGATTATTGCCACAGCTGGACAACAAGAAAAAAGAAAAAAAAAAAGCCACCCACCTCAACCATGAACATGAAAACATGGTGTTTTTAATTCAGATTTGTGTTCTCTCTTCAAGTGCTTCTCTTTTTGTCGTTGCACTATCTCTTCGCTATTCCTTGTATTGCGCCCTCCCTCCCCGCTCTGCCTACCCCCCCCCCCCCCCCCCCTCTTCTGTGTGTGTGTGTGTGTGTGTGTGTTGGCAAAGGCACCAGTTTCATTGTAGACTTGGCCGAGTCAGATGAGCAGCATCGGGCAGCACTACGAGTGTTCAGAAAAAGGGACAACATGAAGGAACACTAAATTATATGTATATTTCAAACGATTGTAAAACAAATGTTCATTTCTAACACACACACACACACACACACACACACACACACACACACACAGAGCGAAGTAGGAGCCGTCTTCGATATACTAGCTTTAAAAGTAGAAAAACAGTTTCACGTAACGTGAACATGTTTCTATTTTCACTGCTGAATTAGTTGCAATATTGAAGGCCCTGAATTACACTTTTGATTTTCCGAAAAACGTAGGCTCCAGATTTTATTATGTGTTGCTTCTAAATCGCTCTCACAGGCACTTGAATGTCTAAACCAGAAAATGCGATCAGAATTTATAATTGAAATTAAACACACTGTTCATCTTTTATCATTGGAAGACACCAGTGTAACTTTCTGTTGGGTGCCTTCCCATTGCGGAATTGTTTCAAATGATTGGCCTGATCGAGCTGCAAGAAAAGGAGCAGTCATGATGGCTCAGTTCCAGTGAAGACAGTTAGATTTACAAGAAGGTTGTAGATGTTTAGTAAATGTGTCATACGAAATGTTTGACGAGAAACTTAAAAATCTAAAGTGTCACTACAGTCAGCACTTCATAAATGCTATTTACAAAAGAAAAAATTACACCTATTTTATTTTTGTTGTACGGATCTTATTCCAGGTCAGTTTCCAGCCTGATGTATAGGTTTCGTTTAAATGCTGTCCGCACAAAATACAGCACAAATGTCCAGTGCATGTGTGGAAGAGAAATAACGATTGATTATTTACTCGTCCATTGCTCCAAAGTCAAAGAACTAGTATCTTTAATAGTGGGACGACAGCTTTTATCCGACCCTTCCATCTTTCTTGAAAACATTTTGAACATTATTCACTTCGCAATTTTTCCGAGTGTTTGATTAATTTTCTAGTTGTTATCTTCCTGTGATTGATTCAG
>CM065739.1:8160291-8167791 GCA_033310375.1 Conus canariensis
CTGAAATTCCCAAGAATAGCAAGCAAAGCAAATGCTGAAAGAACGCACCGGTAGGCAAGAGACTTCAACAAGTCATCACATGAAGAAATTTCATCAGACGGGGCGTGACAATCGCCTCGGAAATTTTCTGGTAATACAACAAAACAACACAACTTGAAATTATCAGCATAGACGCTCTTAAGGCTGTTCATACTTTTCATGAAGTTTGGACTGAAATCAGATATTGGACAACCCCGCAGGTCCAAAACATGAAGATTTAAAAACATATTGCTTCCCTGCAGTGACTTCAACTTACTCCAAGACAAATCCAGATACTGCAATTTCGGCAGAGCAGCTGACAAGGAGCTCATGTCGAGAGAGTCTGACTTTACCCAAGACAAATTCAAAACTGTTACTGAAATTAAAACATAACTGTGTTGCTTATCGAAAAGATGACCCGACATAGGATTACCAGCTAGGTTTAGTTTCTGGAGATGAGGAATTCTTGTAAAGTGACTGATGTTGACAGAACGTAGGAAATTGTAACTTAAATCCAGACTGTGAAGATTGGGCAGCTGGAAGCTGGTTACATTCTTCCAAGAACATGCTTGAAAACCCAGATAAATCAGCATAGTGTTGTTTGTGATGTCACTCTGATCTAGTCCACTTCCCTTGGCTTCCAGGTAGCGTAGTTGTGGGAAAGAGCTGGGTTGGAAATGATGGGTGCAGGTGAAGGCCAGGCCGTGACACGAACAGGACTCGGGACAGGTCACGATCTCACACATCAGTTCATCATCATACAGCGCACATTGTGGTATGCCGTCGCACAAATGATTGACGTGCAGACAGACTGTCCTGTCAAGGTCACGACAGCGGTAAAAGCCTGGACACTTGTACTGTTCGCACTGTGCTTCGTCTTCATGATCTGGACAGTCGTTGATCAGGTTACATCTGACGTAGACAGGAAGACAGTAGCCCTGGTCATGACACTGAAAGTGGGTGTCTGGACATGGGGGGTTTTCGCTTTGCACTAAAGCAGTGATGGTGAATGTTCCCGGTATGTCAAAGTTGATGACAGCCGGTGGGTGACGTACGGTCTCCGCGTATCCAGTACGTCCTTTCTCGTCACAGCCGTCTTCATCAAGCTTCGTCACACAGTCGATATACCCATCACATTTTTTCTTGATGACCACACACTGAACAGAAGTCATTTGAGAAAACGAAATAACAAACAGATGTATGTGAAAATGTATGTGAGAAGTACTGAAAATATTAAAACACAGCTAGTTGAATGATAGTACAGACACACATTAGAAATGAGTTTGGACTGTTCACATTGACCGGTACATTTATTGTAGTAGGCATACCGTAAACTGATACTTTTGAGGAAGCAACATAAGTTTATTGATGCTGGCGAGTTAGCTAAAACAGACTTAAGTTTTATTCAGAACTGTAATCAATACATCCCACAAGCATTTGCTTATGCCGCATTTGTTGAATGGTGCGTCAGACCATCAACCAGAATCTAATTTCTTATTATTTTCCCAAGCACTGTAAACTCTGATGAGGGATGTCTGCATCTAACGCAGCATAAAAAGAAAAAGGTCAGGGGAGAGAGACTATTGACAGAAATGACCAAACTTACGAAAAACGTCAATGACTGTTTCAGTTTCAGCTTCATCAAGGAGTTGTCACTGTGCACGGACTAGTCCATATACGCTACAGCTCATCCTCTAAGTTTTGAGGCCACACTGCGCAAGATTTAAAGCTGATTTTAAGTATCTAGATGTAGCTTGGGAGGCCCTAATAATTAAGAAGGGCACGCCTGAAACATAAGTACAGCAGGCACTGATCGACATCACACACTAACACGGCTTGCATCAGATCTACGACCCACTTACCAGAAGAAGTACTCGCCTGGGCTTGGTTGGTGTTTGCTTCAAATCCAACAATCCTCAAAGCATCAGTCAGTGCACCCGAGCTAGCAGACCCCATGACCTAAGTATCAGTAACTTCAGAGTCAAACCATGCACATCGCAGACATTCCCCAGAATAAGCTTTTTGTTGGGTAAGGCAGTTCGGGATGGAATGAGTGTCACGGCTGAGGGGATCAGTGTGAGAGTGTCCCAACTGTTTAACAGGGTGACAGATGCTAAAACTTTGTGGATGATCTTCAAGGGTCAGATTTTTAAGACTAGTCACAAGCGCATTCCATCCATGATGCGTTTTGGAAAATACCCTCCACCTGAAAATAGTCCCCACATGGAAATAACACCCACCAGGAAATAGCCCCTACCTGAAAATAGCCCTCAGCTGAAAATAGTTCCCACCTGGAAATAGCCCCACCCTGGAAGTAGTCCTCACCTGAAAATAGCCCCCAGCTGGAAATAGCTACCACCTGAACAGGCTGGTAAGGAAGAAGAATAGGCTGTCACGACAGGCAGGAACATGCGTGGACTCATTACTGACACGTCAAAAAATAATGTATGCATTCCTTCTGCAGAGTGTAGTGGGACCTTGGCACCCTGTCACAAACAATGGACTTCAACAAAATGACTTCCAAGCTTTTTTCAAGGTACGTCAGGTCACAGAGACAGGATAACGTTGGGGTGGCGCTAATCAAACTGTATGGAGCACTCTCTGAGCATGGGAAAAATAAGGCCAGCATACTCGTTGACCAGTTTAAACCTCTATATAACCTGTTCCTTAGCACCCATGAGCCGACATGCAAGTCTTTGTTCTGATGTGAGGCACCCAGAGAAGTGTAGTATCAGAAAAAGTGCAGGGGGCTGGAATAGCTGAGTGGTAGTGCGCCGGATTCATGATCTTGGTGATCCTGGGGTTGCGGGTTCGAATCTCCGCCAGGCCGTTTTAGTACAGGTGGATTTTTCCCTTGCAGTTTACTTTGGTTCTGACTCCATTCCCCATACAGTCTTTCGAATGAGACTATAAACCGAGGTTCCATGTGTGAATGCACGCATAACATCTTGCACCCACGTAAGATCTCATCACCAACTTTCGGAAGAGAAGGCCAGTTAGGCCGTTGGTATGGATGACACATTACACATAGCATGCATTTCCCCGAAGTTGGAGTATGGCTGTCGTAGTGGCGGGATAAAAAAAAACGGTCATACTCACAAAACTTCACTCCCTTTGTTGGGTAGATGGGATAAATCCTTGCCAGTCTATACAGGAAGCGTCCCCAAGGGGTTTCAGCCTGCGTGCACAGAAAAAAATGAAGAGCAGAGCTGGCGAGCCTTAGCACAGATTTGGAGGAGTTCTGAAACAGACTCTGGTTCAGAGCCACAGACAGCAGAAAAACAGAAAGTGTAGAGAGCTTATACTGTATTCGATGGAAAACAGGCCACCAGTGGAGACAGTGAAGGAGAGGAGACGCGTGGTCAGATTTAGAAGCTCTGCATATCAGTCTGGCAGCTAATCCTGATCTCCTTGAAGTCTGGCGTGTTTGGGAAGAAATTTTATGAATAATTCTTAGTGAGTCCTCCAAAAACAAGGACAAGCAAGTTAAAAGACAACAAGATGCAAAGCATATGAAAGTACTCCCAGTTTCTCTTCCTGAAAAACGTCACAATCAAACATGCGTCATAATGTATTTGACGTCACAATCAAACATGCTTCATAATGTATTTCGTCACAGAGATATTCCATAAAGAAGAAAAATCGTATTGGGCCATTATAGCCGTTAGTAACGGCTATTTTGGTAAAATAAAACATCGGGCATCATCCGTGACCCATAATGAACATTCCTACAATTTTTCAGAAAGAGCAGCCCAGAAGTTTTGTCTGGAGCAAGTGGAACACATTTTGACCACGGAAAGACACACAGACAGACAAATTTTGACCACGGACAGACACACAGACAGACAGACACACAGACAGCATTTCCTCGTTCCCATTCTAAAGTACTCCCTGTTCTATAAGAACTTGGAGTATAAAAACACGACGCGTTTTGACCTCTTAGGTCTTCTTCAGGCAAGATAAACAACGTTCAGGACAGTGAAAACGAAGGACAAACAATCATTGTCCTGAACGTTGTTCATCTTGCCTGAAGAAGACTGACAGGTCGAAACGCGTCCTTGTTTGTCCTTGTTTTTGGCGGACTCGTTAAGAATTGTTCTTGAAATTCAATTGACCTTCCATCTGCAGTCACTTCATATTGTAACTATATTTGGGAAGGCTGACAAAAAGAGAGTTACAGTGACCTGTTCCTCGAGAGGACAAAACGTGTTCGGGCTGCATCAGTAGACAGGTAGCAACGCATAGAACTGATCTTACGGCAAGTCCAGACGGGCAACTCTACTGAGTTGTGCAATGTGCATTTGGAAGGTCAAGAGTTCCACTGAAGCTGTCCTTGCCCTCCAAAGTCTGTGGACACAGGTGTGCTTCCAGAGAATGGGATCAAGGCAAATGTAGCTCCGGCGTTCCAAACAGGGGACGAACACTTGGCTGAACATCCTAGTGTCATGCAAGGTGGTTACCAGACGAGACAGTGCGATAACCACGAAGCATTCAGTCACCTTAACCAAGGATTCAGAAAGGTTTCCCATATGAAATCCAGGTTGTCAAAATAAAGCAGGACCTCTGCAAAAGTTCTGATAAAGAAAAGGAATCAAACAGACATCGCTATACTTGCTATTTCAAAGGTGCTCAACACCGTGCTACACTCGTAGCTGCATGATGATATTGGACAGTTGGGGGATCAGAGGAAACCCGCGCAAGTAGCTGAATGCCTTTCTTATTCAGAGGAGTATTCTTCTTCTTCTCCTGTCGTCGTTCTCTTTTGGTTGCGTCAGATCTTCAATCCAGTCGCCCTGCAGTCTTCTCGAGGTCTTGGCGGCTGCCCCAAAGCTGCATTTGCAGCTCTGCCCTCTCGGGCCTGGCTTGACGCCGCTGAACATCATGGGCTGGACAATGTTGGAGGATGTGTTCTGGGGTCTGAGATACAGTGCCGCACAGACATTCATCTGTGTGGGCAATGTTAATTTGGCTGAGGTGGCTCAGCAGTTGGCAGTGGCCAGTTCTTAGTCTGAAAAGCATTGCTGGTATCTATGGAGATGATGGATTAGATTAGCACTGCCGTCTGCACCCAGCCTTCTCTTCCACTGGTTTTGAGATTGGTTGTGGATGATAGTTTTGGCCTCTCTGTAGGTCACCGGGTGGCTGAACTGCTCCATATTCCTGCCTTGGACATAGCGTCAACCTTCTCATTCCCAGTGACCCCACAGTGGGATGGAATCAACTGGAGCACAATGGTGAATCAGAGGAGTACGAAGGTGGTAGCTGACGGCCAGACATCCCACACACGAACAGCCGAGTCATGGGTCTACCAAGGTATCGTTCTAGTTCCAGTGTTGTCTTCTCTGTCACATCAACAAGCTCTCTGCGCGTGTCCAATCCCAAATACCTTTGCCCATAGATTGCCTCTCATAGTGGGAAACTAAAGTGGAGGCAGACTACACAACCCTGCAGAGGATAGTGTATGTCCACCAGACGCCTGATCTCTGACTGGGTGCGCATGAACGCTTATGGCTGCCTGCACCTGACCAGAGGTCAGATGTCCATCTCCATTCAAGCCTGTACAGCCAACCCTCAATCCATGCATAAGTACTAAGCAGAAGGAGAATATTTTGAAGCTATTTTCTTTTTGTATCATTTGCTGCTTTTATTAAAGGAATTTTGAATGATTTGGTGATTCTTTTTTTTCAGTTTTGTTTTCGTCTGACACCATGGGCCAGTGAAATAGTGTTACAGTTAGGCATGTTTTAGATGGGACTGTAGCGGACGATCACGGCAAATTAACCCATAAGTACCAAAAGTATATGTTATTTACTTGCACAGAATATATTTCATTACGACAGTCAAGTTATTGCATTTTATCACGAATGTAATAATACAATACATTGTGTTGGAATGTGAAGCACTGATGAAGGGTCTATTGGCCCCTATTTATCAAGGAACACAGTGAAAATGTAATATGTAATAGAAAAAAAACTGTCGTAGAAATGTGCACTTTTATGTGTCGACCCAGAGTTATGACCGTTCGAATAAAGTAGCCCCAAACTTCTAAGTGAACAGCGAAAACATGCCAGACAGGGAAATCAACACAGCCCGTTGCCAGATCAGGCCTGAAAGGGTTAAGGCATGTGCCATAGAGTGGGACATGAGACTAAACGCCAGGAATCACAAAATCCTTACTGTTAAAAGTAGATATCAGCACACTTCCACAAGCTGGAAAATCGCATCTTTCAGCGAGTAAAGTTTAATCCATATCTTTGTATTCAGCTAAACGAATCTCTCCCCACGCCAGACCACATCTCTCAACTGAAAAACCAAGAGAGACAAATGCCTGTTTGACTTGTGCTTAATGCGTACAACAGCAAAAACGAAAGGCGCTGGGTGGATGGAAAAGGAAAGGAGTACGTATATACAGGTTCGGCATCACCTGATGACAAGCACCGTTAGTGTACGTGGCAGTGAACACGGAATGGCAGACAACTTTAAAAGTGTCACTTCTGCCAGTATGCCTTGTCCAGTTGCATGTTCAGCCGACACTTCCAACAGTGCTACAATTCCGTTGGCAGAAGAAGGGCATTTGTGAGTCATGACCTGGATGTGGCCTGGCCCCCTCAGAGTGTAAAGAGTTCAGAGCCGAAACACTTGTCGTGGAGGGGAGGGGGGGGGGGAGGGGGCGGGGGGGGGGGGTTCTTCTCTGAAGACCTTCTGCTGTTAAGCTCCCCCTAGAGTTTCTTCCTACCGCTGTTTCCCTTTGCTCCCCTCTCTCACCACCTCCCCATCTCATCATATTCCCTTTGCTCCCCTCTCTCACCACCTCCCCATCTCATCATATTCCATTTGCTCCCCTCTCTCACCACCTCCCCATCTCATCATATTCCCTTTGCTCCCCTCTCTCACCACCTCCCCATCTCATCATATTCCCTTTGCTCCCCTCTCTCACCACCTCCCCATCTCATCATATTCCCTTTGCTCCCCTCTCTCACCACCTCCCCATCTCATCATATTCCATTTGCTCCCCTCTCTCACCACCTCCCCATCTCATCATATTCCATTTGCTACTGTCAGTCGTTTTCCAATTCCTATTCCTGCAGTCATTCTTCGTTTCCTCGCTCTCCTCTTGGCTAACAGTTCCAGTGTAAAACATCATGATCTTGGTTTCAAACTGAGGTGACGGCAGGTGGAAATGGAAAACAAACTTGAAGGAACAAAAATAATATTCCGCTGACCGAAAGAAACAAACAAATTGCAAGGCAAACCACATTCAAGACAATGGAGACGAAGAACGAACAATCACCTATCTCCTCAAGCTGGGCGCAAATTGGATGTATGGCACATTTATCTCGCGCTCAATTTCTGTTCCAAACTCTTGACTTAGCTTGACCCAAAGAGAAACAATACTACACTTAGGCCCTTTCCTGTAATACACCACTTCTAGCACTAATCGTAAAGATTTAGAGAAAATACTACCTGGGGAAAAAAATGGAA
>CM065739.1:8172791-8175291 GCA_033310375.1 Conus canariensis
CCAGTGTTTTTCAGGAGACTGATCCGGACAAAGCTCTCGAAGTTTGGTATAACATATTTGTCCCTATTTACGACAAACATGTCCCAACTAAGATCAAACGTGTCAAACCCGATGGAAAACCACCATGGTTAAATGATGAAATTAATGCTGCTATTAAAATTCGTGAAAATTTGTTGCAGTCAACAGGAAAAGATGCAAAGTTTAAGAAACAGCGTAACAAAGTTACAGCTATGAAAAGATCTGCTCGTAAAAAACATTTTAGCGACCTTATTTCATCGAAAAAAGATTCAAAATCGATCTGGAAAGCCATTAATCAATTATCAGGTAAATCGTCAAAACAAACAGCTCCGTCATCTTTAATTCTGTCTGCCGATAATCTCAATAAACACTTTTCTACCATAGTCGAAAAGACTATTAAAACTGATTGTACTAAACATAATGAACTGTTGTTACTAAGAGAATTTTGTGATACTAGACGAATAGGGTCCAGACTTGACTTTCAGTTTATCAGTGTTCACGAGGTATGTAGAGAACTTAATTCATTGAAGGAATCTAAGAGCCGGGGATTAGATAATATAGACAGCAAAATTTTGAAAATTTCCGCACCTATTATCTCTGATAGCCTTACTTATATTTATAACCTTTGTATTCAGAAATGCTATTATCCACAATATTTTAAAGAAGCTAAAGTTTTGCCATTTTTTAAATCTGGTGACCCACAAGATCCTTCGAACTACAGACCGATTTCCATTCTGTCTAATTTGTCTAAACCTTTAGAAAAGCACCTTAAGCAAAACCTTCAAAAGCACTTCGTTACACATAAATTATTTCATTCAAATCAAAGCGGTTTTAGAGAAAATCATTCATGTCAGACGGTTCTCACGAATCTAGTAGAACAGTGGCATTTAAATATCAATAATGATCTTCTCACAGGAACGATATTTGTGGACTTTGCTAAAGCCTTCGATGTTATTAACCATGATCTCCTCTTAAAAAAACTTACTTTGTATGGTTTAACTCCAAAGTCTGTCAATCTTCTCTCGTCTTTTCTATCAAATAGAAGGCAGATAGTTGTTCAGGATATGGTATCATCCACTTTTATGCCAGTCAATTTCGGTGTGCCTCAGGGTTCAGTCTTAGGACCGATATTATTTACGATTTACATTAACGATCTCCCTCTTTACATTTCCTCTTCTTGTGAGCTTTTCGCTGATGACACTACCTTACACAATAAAGGAAAAAATGTAGATGTAGTGTGCGCTGACTTACAAAATGACGTTGACAGGCTCATAAAATGGACTGAACTTAATCATATGGCACTTCATCCTCAAAAATCTAAATTCATGTTAATATCAACCAGGCAAAAGCGACAAAATATTAAAGATAATCTAAAGGAATTAAAAATATATGATAACGTATTAGATGAAGTAAGTTCTCATAAACTACTTGGTCTTATTATCGACAATAAGTTATCCTGGTCGAATCAGCTTTCGACTTTATCCAAAAGAATATCGAAAAAAGTCTTTCAGCTTAATAGAATCAAACATTTTTTGGATCAACACACTCGGAAATTATTTTTTCATGCTTATATTCAAAGCGATGTGGATTATGCTTCAACCTGTTGGGATTTAGCTAGTAAAGCCTCCTTAAGGCATCTTGAAAGTCTCTACAGACGCTCTCTCAAACTTATACTTCTTAAATCTTCCTCTCTGGAAATAAGTGACTATAAAGAACTAAACATCTTGCCTTTTGAATTTAAATGTATCTTCAACAAAGCTGTCTTTATGTTTAAGATTATGAATAACCTTGCACCATTCTATCTCCGAGAGAAATTTCCCGTACGAGAGTTTCGTAACAAAAGCACAATATTTATCCCTCGTCCAAGAACTGATCTCTTTATGACATCTTTTATCTATTCAGGAGGAAAATTATGGAATGAAATCCCGGAATACATAAAAAACAAAAATAGTTTATTATCGTTCAAAAAAGCATACCACAGATACTTAATGGAAAAGTTATAAATGGTTGGTTTCTTTCAGTTAAGACCTGAATTTAATGATATAATATTTACCTTCTCTTTTACAACCCTCTCTCTCTCTCTCTCTCTCTCTCTCTCTCTCTCTCTCTCTCTTTCCCTTTCTCTCTCTCTCTCTCTCTCTCTCTCTGTGTCTCTCTCTGTCTCTTTCTCTCTCTCTCCCTCCTCTAATGCCCCCCACCCCCCCACCCCCCCGCCCCCCACCCCACCATATCCCACCCCTTCTTCTGTGTTCACTCTTGTACATTAGTTTTGTTGCATTTGGTATTAGTATATTTCAGAATTTGTATCTTTTTCTTTCTTTTCTCTTTTTTTTTTTTTTTTTTTTTTGGCCCCGGAGGGCTGGATGTAAAAAAGCAGTTATGCTTACTCCACTACCCTCTGAAAATAAAATTCGTTCGTTCGTTCGTTCGTTCGTTCTCTCTCTCTCTCCTGGGTCACGTGGTTTGACACGAAGCGACAGGG
>CM065739.1:8182791-8307791 GCA_033310375.1 Conus canariensis
AACAGAAATCACCAAGACAGCAAGTATTTCTTAATAGGCTAAAATACAGATATAGAACTGAAGAATACATTGCTCAAAAGAAATTTGTATATAACGATTTCCTTTCCAAATGGCACCCATATACGCTGATGTTAGCAGGCCCAGAATGAATTACGAATTATTATGACATTGTACATTATACTAGTATAAGTATGATTATAGCATCCTAAAACTGTTACACCGCCTAAAACAGCCCCTTTGGACATAACACAGAACATTATATATGTGTATGTATATGTACATATGTATATATATATATATATATATATATATATATATATAAAGAAAACAAAGACAAATATGTAAAATTTCATAATGCACTAGGCTTGCCTCATGTGCTCTCTCTCTCTCTCTCTCTCTCTCTCTCTCTCTCTCTCTCTCTCTCTCTCTCTCTCTCCCCACGTAAAGACGCTGTAACCGTGTGTCTTAAAAATGTAGAATGGTATTGTCATTGTGTTTGGTGTATGGATTTCGTCTTTATCTACCGTTTGTTTGGATTTTGGTTTTTTTTTTAATTCTATTTTCTAATGTGTTGTACTGTATGGACTTATTTGAGTTAAAAAAAAAAAAAGACTGGTAGTCATAAAGCTTTCAAGCAGAGTGACTTACATTGTGTTTACAAAGGCCTTTCGCATGCTGTATCTTTTGGTCAGTATTCCAATCCATGGGCATCTTCCTTCAGTGTCTTTGAGAACGTTCAGGATGCCGTTGAACTTTGGCTTGGTCTCCAGACTGGCTAGATAGCCACCATGCTCTTCACACCTCCTCTCCGCTTTTCTCTGTGACAAGGGTCTGCTTTCGAACTTGTAGATATAGCATCTCCCCGCAACTTCTATCTGGAGAAGGCGAGGGACCAGTGGACGTGGGAGAATAAAAACAATGCGTTAGACTGAACTTGAGAGTGGAGAGGTAGAAGGAATCACATGCACACACAACACGATCAAGTCAACATGCATGTGCCAAAAGAATATTGCCAGGAGGTAGACCCTTCTTGCATGAACAAACACGCATCTAAAGTGTGCGTGCGTAGTTGTTTAAACGTAAGCATATTATGACGAATCGTATCTCGTTCGGTCCCAAATTTTGGGGACACGTTAACCGAAACAGGTAAACCTGTAAAACCGGTTGGCCTATTCACCTGACTGCTACTCACCTGCGTTTTGTGTACGTCAGGTGAGTGAGCATTTCCCTTCAGTCTCCGCAGAGCTACCGGCCGAGCAACACTTCCAGAGAGCTGAAGGGTGACTGGAGGTGTGTCCTTGCTGGCAGTTTGGTATGATGATTGAATTGAAGTTAGGATTTGAATTAATGAAGTTGCTCTTTTTCTACAGGTGGTTGGAAACTTTACAGCTCTTGGTAAAGGTCTAAAATATCTAATTGTTCCTTTGGTGTGTGTTATGATTTTACCAAACCTAGGGTGACAGTAGGAAATTGTAGTTAGTGAATGTGAGTCGAGAGGAGGATGAGGAGAATGGAGTGAGTAGAAAGAAGAAAGAATATGTATACTGATATGTGATAGAAAAAAAGTACTCTAGTTAAATCATTGTATGATTGAAAAAAAAAAAGTGTTGTTTATCTTTTCGCCTAATGTATTATAATGATGTGAGTGTTGGTGAGCTCTGGAAGTGAGCAATGAAAATTATTGTTCATGAATTATTGGAAAATGTATGCTGATTATTGTTGTGGAAAGATAAAAAGAAACGAACGGAAATCGTTCCTCGATATGTATTTAGACACGTCTAGTGATGGTGATGAACATTCTTTTTTTGATAGAAAGGGACGAAAGGAAATCGTTCCTTGAAATGTAATTTGACATGTCTGGTGAGGATGTGATATGATAAAAACATTCTTTTCTTGATGAAATGGGACAAACGGAATTCGTTTCTTTATATGTAATAGTTGTATTGTCTTACTTTGAAAAAGGGTTCCATGTGGAAATCCTTTCTCTCAATGTAAACAATCTTGGTGTTAATCAAAGAAAATGTTCTATTGTAATGCACCCACTGTATTGAAACTTTGTAGATTCTGTTATGGGTATTTGTCCCCAAGTTCCATTGAAATGTATTATGTGAAGAGTGACTGTTAGTTACAAACAAGAACGATAAATGTGTTGGAAGTAGGCTAGATAATCAAGGTAGCTATCAGTTCCCCCAGGTGTCGGTGAATCCCCGTGTCCGACCTGGAACTGACTGCCATCTGGGTGTGGGGTGCAGCCTGTGCCTAGCCCCTGTCTCTACCCTGCCAGGGTATTGAGCGGCTGACTGAGGGTCAGCAGACGTCGTGTGTGCACTGCCGACCGAGTGTGGGGTGCAGCACGAGCCCAGCCGCCACCTTCGCCCTGTGGGGGGGGGGGGGGGGGGGGGGGGGGGGGGCGTCGAGAGCCTGTCCGTGAGGTCAGCAACGAGCTGGAGAGGGAAAGGGCTTCAGAGTTCGTCGGGACGACAAACTCGTGTTCTTCTGTTGTGTGGCTTCGTTTTCCGTCGAGTCGACGTGTGTCCTTCTGTTATGTGAGAGTTCCTGGAAGGACTCAACGAACTGTTTTCGTGAGTGACTCCTGATCTGTATGAGGACTGTGTGATTCGGGCCAGATGCGGCCAAGTGCATAACTGTCCGTGATGACACTGTTGTGGGTGTCAGCCTGGCCTGCTGTGTGACAAGAAATACGTTGTTGTGACAGTGTGGCAATTAGTGTTGTTGCGCGCCCTTTGGTTGTATCGCGAACTAGTTGATGTGCCTCATTCGTTTCTTGTATAACATATATTCGTTATGATTTTGATGGTTCAGGTAGCAAAAAACTAAAGTAGAAACTTAACTTGTTGCCTTGCTATCTATGTTCTACGTGGTGTGGCTGTGTGTAGGGAAAAGTCGTACACGCAAACTTCTTTAGGTGAGAGTCGGACAGCAAAATACGCACCGCACACCATCTGTAACACGTATGTTTCTCTATCTCTTTCTCTCTCTCTGTCTCTGTGTGAGCGTGTGCACTCGTGCGCGCGTGTGTGTGTGTGAGTGTGTGTGTGTGTGTATACACGAGCGCGCATGCGTGTGTGCGTGCGTGCGTGTGTGTGTGTGTGTGTGTGTGTGTGTGTGTGTGGTGTGTGTGTGTGTTCCACTCTCTTTCTCTGCATGCACACACACGTACAAAATGTGTGTGTCCATGCATGCGTGCGTATGTGTGTGTGTGTGTGTGTTGTGTGTGTGTGTGTGTGTGTGTAAGGACACAACACAACACATGACACAACAAGTAACAGAAGTATTTTCAGAAACAGCTGGGCAGCAGAAGCTCTTTATAGAAGACCACCTTCCCCTCTACCAAGTGTTGTGGCACTTGTTTCTTACACTGTAAGAGGGTCGGGCCACGTCAACATTGTAATCATGGAAAGTTTTTCTGCTGTCACTTTTTTATGCTGTTGTAAATCGACCCTACAACTCCTAGATGGTTCCGGGTGCCTGAGGGCTTAATTTACTTTTTTTCTGTCACATCTTCTGTGCCACCCATGTGGCGTAGCAACCACGCGGCTTATTCCGACCCCCTGTCCACAGCCATAGCCCGGCCCGGCCCGCCGCAGCCCCGGCACTGGCGATCCAGAATGAAATGTTAGGTATACTGTATTTTTGTGCTGTGACTTGGGGTCGAGTGCAGAAAAGGTTTTGTATGTCTCCCCTCTCCATACCTATTCTAAGTAAGATTTCCTTTTCTCCCCCCTCCTCTGTTTAGTATGTACTGGGTAAGCTAGGGTTCTTCTTCTTGGTTTTGATTGTTTTATGTAACTATTCATTTGGTCACCTGATCGATTTTGTGCCTTATTTGAATTCAATTAGTTAGTTTTTGTTTCGTTTCCCTATCCTGAGACGATTGGCTCTTCCACCTCCTCTTCTTAAATCACAGGAAGGAGATGCAAGAATTGGAGAGAGCTGCCTCAGGGCCAAATTAACATGAATCGTACGTTCTACACACATACCTATAGATCCTTCTGTAAATAAAAAATAACACAAAACAAAATCAATCAACCATACAAAGAAATAAACAAAACTAAGCTTTACAAAAATGAAAATGATTCTTGACAGCTAATCATCGTTTTCACATAAAAGAATTTTTTTTATAATTATATAAATGTAATTTAACAACATTTACATTCGGATTAACAGACATGTTTACGTATTGTGACAGGTATAACAAGGTCTCACTTCTCACAATTAGTCTTTTTATGGTCATCATTCAGCAATAATACTGTTTACCTGCTTTTTCCCGCCTTGTGTTGATTTCCCCCCCTAAGACACATTGCCCTTTTTCTCAATGATCATTTCCATCTCTTCTCAACCAACACTATCATATTAATGCCAACACATTATTTCACATGCTACAATGAACACCATCCAACAGTATTGTTTATTTTCCCAATAATACTGTGTGCATGAGTCTCCCGTCCCTCCTCCCTGTGCATACGTCTGTGTGGGTGGAGAGATAATAGCTTTCCCTCCCCTCTTGCCCTCTCCGCCCTTTTTCCCCAACAACAATAGCCCCTCATCCTTGATCATTGGGGTGTAGGGAGCTCAGGATAGAGGTAGCACCCTTGTTGTTTGGCAGCTGCATCCTACCTAGTAGAGTGGATGGGCATCACTGGTCCTCATCCATCTCCCAAAGCTCTCACATGCTGGCTCCTAGCGCCACACCCTGGTACACCGCTTCATCTGAAAGGCTGAACCACGTGAGGGGATGGTGTTTACACGGCACCACTAAGCATACAACTTCCCTTGTGGAAGCACCGACTAGGGCAGAGGAGTTTCGAAGAAAGGCTTAATGGCCATGTGTATGGTCCAAAGGCGAACCACTGCTTAGTGAGTGGACATCGGCTGTTGGTCTTTCAGAGACGACTGCCTTCTACAATCTCTTTAAATAACTACAGGGAGGTTTGCCTTCAGGCTAGCACCCTGTTCCTGTATAACACATGAGCTACGAAAACAGTTCATTGTCAATGCAGCCAAGACAACAGTCGACTCCACAGACAGAATGACGGACGCCAGTGAAAATCTCTCTGAGCAAGCTGGCGCCCCGATGACTCGAGTCCTAACTGCAAAAAAGATTGGTCCTCATCCAATTCCTAAAGCTCTCATGTGCTGGCTCCTAGCGCCACACCCTGGTACACTGCTTCAGCTGGCGGGCTGAACCATGTGAGGGGGGGGTGTTTACACGGCACCACTAGGCGCACGACTTCCCTTGTGGAAGCACAAGGATATTGGATATTGGAATGTAAGAACTTTGTTCCAGTCATCCAAGTTGGCAAAAGTCATCAAGGAAATGAAGACCTACAAAGTCAACATCCTAGGTCTTAGCGAAACTCACTGGACAGAGTCAGGGAAATTTACATCAGAAGACATGAGCATCCTGTTTTCAGGTCGTCATGACAACATCCACGGCATAGCTCTTATCCTTGACAGACAGACAGTGCACTAGAGGAATAAACACCAGTGAACGAGCGCCTCCTGACAGCACGATTCATCACGTCACACGCCAAGGTCACCATCATCCAGTGCTACGCCACAGCCAAGGACCACGATGATGCAGACAAAGACAACTTCTACCAGCAGCTTCAAGACTTGGTTGAAAAAGTACCACTCCATGATATCTTGTTGATTATGGGCGACTTGAATACACAGATTGGAGAGGATCGGTCTCACTTTGAGCATGTCCTTGGTCCACATGGGTATGGCAAGAGAACTGATAATGGTGAACGATTTCTGCAGTTCTGTGCGATGAACAACATGAAAATTGGGTCGTCACTATTCCAGCATAATGATATTCACAAGATCACATGGATATCGAAATGATCACAGGACTCAGACTCAAATCGATCACATCGCGATTGGGCCAAGGTGAACTCCATGTCTGCAAGATGTACGCGTGTACCATGGAGCAGACGTGTGCAGTGACCATTATTTGGTGATAGCAAAGCTGAAGATCAAGCTGAAGACAAGAAAGAAGAAAGAGACTCCGTCCAAGAGATACAATACATGCAAGTTGAAAGACCCTACCAGACAGGCCCAGTTCCAAGCTTTCCTGAGCAACAGGTATTCAGTCCTAACTGAAACAATGCCAGGATCGACAGAATGGTAGGAGGAGATGAAGGATTCCATGGCAACAGCTGGAAAAGAAATCTTAGGGTTTTAGAAGCCACTGCGTGAATCCTGGATCTGTTATGACACATGGGAATTGATAGCAGAGAGGAAAGAACTCCACCAGAAGAAACCAAGTAGTGTATTACCAGGAATACATCGAGAAGGACAGGCAGGCGAAGCAAAATGCCCAGAAATATAAAAGGGATTGGCTGGACAAGCAAGCAGAGGATGCTGAAGAAGCTGTCAAGCGCAATGACATGAGAGCTCTCTACCAGATCGCAAAGAAGATAACTGGTATTGTGAGGACTGGCTCTGGACCTGTGAAGGCAAAAGATGGCACACTTCTGTCAAGAGGCGAGGAAAAGCTTTCAAGATGGGCCGAGCACTTCAAAGAAGTTCTTAACGGACCCAAGCCACCAACACCAGCTGAGGCGGATGACCCATCTCTCCTGCTCCCAATCAACACCGATGACTTCACTGAAGAGGAGATGAGAACAGCCATCAAGACATTAAGGAACAATAAGTCGCCTAGGGTCAGTGGAATAACAGCGGAAATGCTTAAAGGTGGCGGTGACTGCATCGTCTCTTGGATGTGCAGTCTCTGTAACCTGGTTTGGAACTCTGACGTCGTCCCAGAGGATTGAAAGAATGGCGAAGTCGTCTGTATTCCTAAAACAGGCAACATCTCAGAGTGCGACAATTGGAGAGGAGTTACTCTACTGTCAATACCAGGGAAAGTGTACTGCCAGGTCATCCTCAACCGACTGCGCGATGTAGTGGACAATGAGCTCAGCGAACAACAAGCAGGCTTCCGCCCGAAACGATCCTGTGCAGAACAGATCTTCACACTAAGACAGATCATCAAGAAGTATGGAGAGCCCCAAGTACCCCTGGCCATCAGTTTCATTGACTTCACCAAAGCATTTGACAGTGTCCACAGACCATCATTGTGGAAAATCATGAAAACCTACGGCATCCCAGAGAAAGTTGTGTCGGCCAAAGAGCAGATTTACATAAACTCCAAGTGCAGAGTCAGGACGGAAGATGGCTATAGTGACTAGTTTGAAGTTGTCACCAGGATAAGGCAAGGTTGTATCCTCTCCCCTCTCCTCTTTGCACTTGCCATTGACTGGATTTTGAAACACGCAACCCAAGGAAAGGGAATCAAGTGGACAGAAGGAAACAGCCTCTCAGATCTGGATTTTGCTCATGACATTGCCGCTCTTGCAAGCACCACTCAAGATCTGCAGGTGCTTGTACACAATGTCAGCAAGTTAGTTTGCAGACAACATTGGCTTCATTATCAGTGCCAAAAAGACTAAAACATGCTTACCGGTAAACACCAAGGGCCAACAGACGTTTTCATTGACCAAAAGCAAGCGGAAGAAGTAGAGAACTTCACATACCTGGGCAGCTCCATCAACAACGCCAATGACCTCGACCACGAACTGAAGTGTCGTATTGGGAAGACAACATCAGCATTCAATCAGCTGAACAAAATATGGAACAGCAAGAAATTCTCCCTTGAAATCAAACTGAAATTTTATAACTCCAGTGTGATTTCAATGCTGTTATATGGCTGTGAAACCTGGCAACTGAAGACCACGCAGGAGAAGAAACTCGACGCTTTTGATACTAAGTGCCTAACTAAGATCTTGGGCATCAAATGGACAGACTTTATACCAAATGAAGACGTAAGGGAGAGGTCCAAACAGCTCCCCGTGTCAACCATCGTCTGCAGACGGCGTCTCCACTGGCTGGGTCGTGTTTTGAGATTACCCTCTTCAAGACCTGCAAACCAGGCCTTTAAATGACCCAAGCAGGCCAGAGATGAGCTGGCGACAGACAGTGGAGAGAGACCTCAGACTCGTTGACAGAGGATGGAGTGACACTAGCAAACTGGCTGAGGACCGTGCACAGTGGAGCGCCTTGACTGCCTCATGCGTCCGCAAGATGCGGGAGCATCTAAGTCTAAAGTAAGTAACTGATCACTTCCATTCTTTCGAATCATTATTATCATTACCCACACCCCCACATATAACTATCATCGTCACAATCACCACCCACTAGGGTTTGTCTTTTTATATGTATCATTTCTATTCCTCATCACTAAGCACTATTATCAGTCCGCCATGATCACTACCATCACCAACATATTATACCATCAAGCAATAATAACAAAACAAATAAACAAAGCCTACTGCTTCACCACCTCAACCCCCCCCCCCTCCCCCTTTTTTTTTTCTCTCATCTAAAATGTTTGTGTAAGGGTCCTTGTTTGTATGCTTGGGTGGTCGCTTTTCTGAACTGAGATAAAATTTACGACTGTTTTTTTTTTTTTTTCTTTCTTCATTCGGACTCCCCCCACACTTACCGACGCCGGGGCTTCCTTTGTGGCAGTCCCAGCGGCAGCGCTATAGTTGACTGGAGGCTACAACGTCAGGTCACCTTGCTGTCACACACCAGAGAACACCCTGCACTGCTGCTGAATCACTTTGGTGGTGCTACGAGGCAGGACTAACTATCCCACTTTCAACTGTGACTAGCTTGTCGCTGGGACAGACTTAGGAAGTGTCCGAAACTGATTGGTAACCACCTTCTCTCCAACAGCAAGCCGTAGATCTTCCACAAGGAAAGTTTGACACAAAATCTACGACGTAGAGGGGAAATCCAGACTGAGGTCATATATTGAGCTACAGCATTAACACATACACGATCTGACACAGTTTCAACCCATAATTTTTGTGAGCAGTGGAGGCAAGGGCCTCCAATTTGATCCCTGAGAAGACAAGAAAACAATTCTGCTGTTCCTCTCATCAATGTTCTAGAGCCTTAAATTAATACGGACAGTTACAGAAACAGTTCACAAACACATCCGTTTACCGGACAAAACTGAGCTTCCTGGTTCCAGTTTCAAAGTGAGGTGACACCAGGTGGAAATTAAAACAAATTCTTAGTGAGTGCACCACAAAACAAGGACAAACAAATCACAAGAAAAAACACGACGCATTTCGACCTCTTAGGTCTTCTTCAAGCAAGATAAACAACATTCAGGACAATGAAAACGAAGGTCGAGCAACAATCAACGCCCATCCTGCGCCGAATACGAGAAGATAAGTGGTTGGTCATTCTTCGTTTTTGTTGTCCTGAATGTTGTTTATCTTGCCTGAAGATGACCTACGAGGTCGAACCACGTCTTGTTTTGTCTTGTCATTTGTTTGTCCTTGTTTTTGGCGAACTCGCTAAGAATTATTCTTAAAAATTCTTTTTCCTGGTTCCAGTCTCGTCATCTGACACCACAACACTCCTGACGACCTTGTGTAGGAGCCAGCCAGTGACAAACTCTAGCTCCGCAATGCAACAACGCTGATTCAGTTTAAACCTCTCGACACCAAGCTGCACTCTAATGATGACAACTACCTCGTCACAGTGACTGGCGATCCATATGAGTTTTATTTTAAAGGTATATTCAACACTGGAAGCCAGTAAGCCACAGGCGCTGATCTCTGGCATAGAAAACCAGTAACTGTCCAAGATTAATGATAGTGGCATACGATTAACCTAGTTTTCTTCTCCGAGTTGACACTGGCCTGAGGAGAGAAGGCTATCAGGTCAAAGTCCTCACTGCAGAAATTGGAGCTAGGGGGTTTGTAGGAACGTCTGCATACAGCCTCATGAAACAGCTCTCAGTTGCAGGGAAGGAAAAAACCAGAGCCCCGAAAGCAATGGCAGAAGCGGCAGAGAGGTGTTCAAGCTGGATCTGGTCAAGGAGGAACAAAAGTGAACTTCATAAGGCTTAACTTCCCTACAAATATCAGGTGTCCCTGTGGCTCAGTGGTTAGAGCGCGAGTCATTAAGTGGAAAATGAGCATGTCCAGAGGGTCATGGGTTCGAATCCCAGCCATGGCTCGTCCCAAGATGGGAAAAAAAGGGGGCAGCAGAGGGACATCCGGAGTCATGAACCGGGTGTGGCCCAACCCCCCCCCCCCTCCTCCCCCCAGAGTGTCAGGAGATAAGGGCCGAAACACTTGCTTGAAGGGGGCTTCTCTTCTAAGGACTCTCTGCTGCCACGCTCTCAACGAGTTTCTTTCTACTGACACTGACAAAAACCATCACACCTTTTGGCAACATTTCAAATGGCCTTTTTGCAACATTTCCAATTGTCTTTTGGCAACATTACCAATTGCCTTTTGGCAACATTTCCATTTGCCTTTTGGCAACATTTCCAGTCACAACCCTCGTGAAGCTAGATGACATACTAAAACCAATCCTCTCTTGCACCCTGTTGAAGAGGCTGATTGAGCATTCTAACTAAAGTCAACAAACATTTAAGTTGGGTGTAAATTTTAATTTCAGTTTGAATACCACCTTTTTTTTTCTCATCTCATTTTAACTGTTGTTGTTGTTGTTGTCGTACCCTGTCCAAAAGACTTCAGGGATCATCCCAACAGCCAAAGTACTTTAACACTATGGTACAAATGCATCAGCTGGGGATGAGAACATTACGTGTGTGACCGGTTTTGATTACCCCGCCACGTGGGCAGCCACACTCCGACTTAGAGGGAATTTTAACTTTTAATTTTTATTTGTTAAAATATAAATCAATGTGTTCTGGAGTATCCATTTTGCGATCGGCAGTGATTCACTACAAACAAAAATAGAATTACCTATTACAAAGATCTGGTGTCTCACCAGCCGCCATGGTGAAGTGGTTAGCGTCGCAGACTCCCGGCTGGGAGGTCGTGTGGTCGATTCCCATCAGAGTCATGCGGGATTTCTCTGTTCCGACCGGCTCCTACCCAGAGTTCGCTATGGGCTCAGTTGGGAAGACTGGGACCACACAGTCGAGTTTCATCCACTGAATGGATGCGTTTCTGAGAGTGTTGCTCAAAGTTCCTGACCAACACTGCAGATGTTAGTATCTCTCAGGCCTGGTTGACGCCGGGATACATTATGAAAGGAAGCATAGAGTAAAGCCCTGTCATGCAATCTCAGACCGGAATAGAAACCCGTAGCATCATCCTCATTCTCATCGATCAGCATAAAAGAAAGTCTCAAATTCTGTGGCCCTTCATCATGCCCTGCTCTCATGGTGACATCAGTATCGATGTCCTCTCCACGTCTGTGACCTTGGTTTAGTTCCGTCGGGTCACCGGTATCGGCGAGTGCATGGGGGCTGTCGTTGGACGGACGTGGTGGCGCCCTCCGAGGGGAGAGCTCACTCACGCCGGCTCTGCGACAAACCAATTATTGTCGTCAGTCGGGGGCTTAGTAGGCGGTGTCCTGCTTATGTTGGATCAGAACAGGCGCCACTGACCACCACCGAAGCGACTCGGCAGCAGTGCAGTGTCTCCTCCGGTGGATTGCCTCTTGACAACTTGACATTGACTGCTCCCTGTGGATTGTCATTGCCGGTTCTGCAGCAGGACTGACCGGGCTATGGTTGTGGATGAGGTCTCAGAATGAGCGGCGTGGGTGCAATGCCACTGAGGTGGCACAGAAGAAGTGACAGCAAAAATGAAAAATCTGGTGTCTCACCAGCTACTCAATATATACATGCTTTGTACCACCAGAAACGTCATCTTGATGATTACCTTGTGCAGTCCACACTTGTGGGAGGTATACGGACAACGCGTTTCATCCTCAGAGTCTGCACACTGGTGATACATATCGCAGGGAAAGTGCTCCATCAGGTCAGGCCACACTGACCTCGAACAGTTCCACACGCTGTGGCAGACCCCAACATGTAACGGCGAGTCGAGCACTTGCTGAGGTCTCAAGTCCTCGGAATGGAACGAGAAGCGAAGCCTGAATCCTGACTTACTCTCGACATAACTCGAATGAAATGAGAAAGACATGTGGATGTTGTCATCTGTACTATTTAAGAGTCCACCTGGGAATAGAAGTGGAGCAAAGCAGTAGGATCCATTTCTGCCGTAAATGCATTCTGTGGAGCCACAGAAACCGCTGCAGATGCGCAAAATGGATGACTCATGAATACTCAGCTGGAGAAAGGTGACAAAGACGACCAGATGTTTGGGTCGGGTGAGTGTGACACAGCTGTTCATGAATTGTGGATACCGGGTGAAGCCATCCCACTCTGGGGTCTGTATGTAGCCTGTAATCACAGCTCTCATGGTGCTGTCATAGCTCAAGAGGTTCAAAGTATATGTTATTCGAGTATTCTTAGAAAAAAAATTCAAGTACTGTATCCGCCAAGCATGAACAAATGAATCACAAGACAAAACATGACGCGTTTCCACACCTAAGGCCTTCTTCAGGCAAGGTAAACAACACTCAGGACAACGAACATGAAGAACGAGCAATCACTTATCTCACTGAATTCGGCGCAGGATTTGAAATGAATGAAAACGAGGCCGTCGAGAAGGAGACAATGCGAGTGAAAACAGTAATGATGATAGCAACGCCCATCTTACGCTGAATTCAAAAAATTCACCAAATTTACCACACTACTCTAAATCAATGTCACGGATGTGTTTTCAGTTTGACTGGAAGGCTAAGAAATGGTGAAGTGTGGAGACTGATCCTAAGGGAAATTAAAATCAGAGAACGAAACACAAACTGAAAATATAGTATGTAAAAACGCATCTCTTTTGTGATAGAAAATACATTTTTGTATAAACTTTCGAGTTAACCCCCCACCCCACCCCCACCCCCCACCCCCAATCGGAAATGCCTACTGAGATGTGTCTGTTTATTTGAATTTCAAAATGCAGACAGATCCTTTTTTATTCCATTATAGATACTGGAATGGACAGATCCATTTTCATTCCATTATAGATTCTGGAATGGAAATCTTAACATAAGATGCAGCAGCTTATTTTACATCTGAGTTACTGTAATTGATATCTGTTGAATGCAATGCAAATTCTGAACACACGTCAGTAGTCTTCCTATATACATTGTCTAACTTCATGCGTCGAGTCTTCCTATGAATATTTTCTAATGTTGTACGTCAATGGTCTTCCTATGTATATTTTCTAACTTAAGTTGTGTTACGTATCTATTGTTGGCTTCGTGTATGCATGAGTTACTGGAGCCTGACATTGGTTTTTCTTCTCAATGAGAGTAGAGTTCTCATTCCATTAACTGTAGCAAGTGGCGTGCTATACTACAAATCTTCAAGGGATATTCAAGATTCAAGTTAAGCAACAATGCGCAGTAGCGATAGGAAGCTGGTCGTCAGTCAACAATAGAAAAGCCCAGTAGTTTCCTTCCAACAGATTTCGGCTTCATGACCTTTTTGACATAAGAAAGATACCTACCTATAGATCTGATGACAAACGATATAGTTGAACCCAGCCTGATTTAACACGGGTCAGTATATCAAATTGCAAAGTGAGGCGACTGCAGGCGGAAATCTAAACAAATTTTAAAAGTATTTGAAGGACTCCGCCAACACTCGGGACAACGAAAATGAACGAGCAATCAATTATCTTCATCAACTTCAGCACAAGATGGGCATTGAATTGATGAGACTCGTTTTCATTTAACACCCATCTTGCACCAAAGTTGATAAGTCATTGCTCGTTCATTTTCGTTGTTTTGAGTGTTGTGTATATTGCCTGAAGAAGACCTAAGAGGTCGAAACGCGTCGTGTTTTTTTTCTTGTGATTCGTTTATATACCTTATTCGGCAGAGTCCTTCAAACACTTTAACACTTTAATAACTGGGTCAGTACAGTCTACCCACCGGCATTGGCAGACAGATGAATCAGCTCCAGTTCCTTCCTTCTCTCTGACTTGTTCACAGCAGAGAAATACAGCAACGTTGACGGGATGTGAAAATCGGAACGCACGACAAAACGTCTTTTTACTTCAATCTGAACCATGTTACTCCGGCTATACCAGATAGGCAGGTTATAATTACAGTAACATATATGCCCAGTCGTTTTGGGCCTAAGTAAGTCAACAAAGTCACGTAGTATTAAAGTTACACCGCAGCAGTTTTTTGCTCTCACACGCAAGGTTTTGTTTGGTGGAACGTGAAGCATGAATTGACATTTCCAATGGAAGGGAGGTTTTGCTGTTGCCTGGAAATAGACACAGCCTCTTGAACTCTCAATTGTGTAGTTTCGCAAAGGTGTGGTGTTTAGACACGACGCCAAACCGGAAACTGCTAACGACACGTTCTCTGTGAATCCAGTGATGTTGTTTTTAATGACGTGTAGTGTTGTGACTCGCATGCTGGCGCCGTGTGTTTGATGGGAGCTGAGCTGAGGCTGGATCGTTTGATTATAGGTCATTGTTTGCAGCATGTACCCGTCTGGCGTCGTGTTCACTACATTGGTGTTTCCGTGGTGAACAGAGAAAGGTTTTTGATGTTCAATCCACTTCACACCATCTGGTCCATCAATGCTGTCTGTAAGTTCCACGCCTAACACAGTCCACATCGCACACATGACCACACTGACATCCATGAGGTTTGTGCGGATCGTGTCAGAGGGGAATAGGTCCTCCGATCACTGACCAACTCTGGTATATCACACCAGTCTCAAAGATGACCGCTTTGGTGCAAACGGTTTTGTCGTTGGCACGTTAAAACATAAAGCATTCGAGGAAAGAGCCATCGAGTTTCACTCTACTTCAACGCCACATGAATGTATTTATGTATGTATGTGTGTACCTATGTATGCACCATGGAAATGAAATACTTGAGCATTGTTGTCATGATTGGCCGTGTTAGCGCTGTGACTGTGAAACGTAAACAACTTTAGAAAGATGAAAAAGTTGAAACCACACAACATCCATGAATAAGTTGCAATATTTCGGTTTAGTAGAAAACCGTGAAGACGTTCAAAAAATAATAAAATAAAAAAACCCGTTTAATAAGACAAAAAAGTGATGAGAGAGAATGACTGAGTGAGGGTGTAAATCCAAACTGACCTTTCACTTTGTTTCAACTCCCCCCCTTCTCCCCTCCTTTAAAAGTCTAAAAGTGTCCAAAAATCAAACACTCAAGACACATTGCACCTATGTCTTAGGGGTGGGGGTGGGGAGGGTGGGGGTTGGGTGGGGGACATGGAACGGAGGCGCCACGGACGACAAAGAATTGCGTTGGCACCCACAGACATCGATGACTAAGACTTCACCTGCAGCAACTGCAACAGAGTCTGCCACTCGAGGATCGGGCTCTTCAGCCACAGCAGGCGCTGAAACTCCACAACTGAATGCTCCACAGCGCAACACCATTGTCTCTCGAGACAGACGGATGCCATCACATGTTTCACAGGGAGGGGGACATGGGAGAGTGATTCTGGACGTGAGCCAGAACTACTCCCCAATCAAAACAATCCCCGGGGAATGATTGGGGCATGTTCCACAAACACCTCATGAAGTGAATACTGATACGTGCCTACACTTGCCTCCCCTGTGGGACAAGGAGATGGCCTCAGTCATTCACTGGAACAGGGTGTGTGTGTGTGTGTGTGTGTGTGTGTGTGTGTGTGTGAGCGCATGCGTGCGTGCGTGCGTGCGTGTGTGTGTGTGTGTGTGTGTGTGTGTGTGTGTGTGTGTGTGTGTGTTTGGTGGGGATGGGGAGGGGTGGGTGGGTGGGTGGTGAGTTAGTTCTGGCTCAGGTCCAAAATCACACACACACCCCATCCACCCAGTTCAACTTCAGGCGCAAAGTGCTTTGACTAATACGTTTTGTCTCTTTGAGACACTTTCAGAACAAATGTTGGCGGGGAGGAGGGAGGGGATGGGTTTGGGGAATGGGGTTAAGCAAGTGCCCTTTCTCTCCCGCTTGTGAGTGATTTAGGTGTGGTGGGATTACCGAAAGTTACAGGCTACAAAACTGCATGTATCTGAACCTGTTCTGATTGAAAATTTGACAACTAACATCCACACCCCCTCTTCTATGCTGTTGAGGGTGACACTGCACTTTATCAAGAGAGATGCGAGGACTAAAAAAACACACAGTCGTGTCTTTGGGAAGAAAGGGTATTGTCACAACAGATTCGATCTCTGACTTGAATGACCGTGGCGGCTCTTATGCATATGTAGATACCGACTAAAGCGCGTCTAACTGCATGTTGGCGGGAGGCTAGCAACACAGTCCATTTCAGGCTTAGTGGCGGCACTTTGCTGTGTTAGTTCAGTCTGATAGACACCAACTGCAGGTGGGGCAAACCGTTGGGATCTGCCCTGACTCCTTGGCAACCAAAGCCATTCCGAACAAGAGCAGAAATGAGAAACCTTATCTGATTGAGGTGTTGCGTCTTACCTGTTGGAAAGCAGTGACGTATCACTTCGAAGATACTAAGGTCCGGAATAGCTCAGTTGGTACAGCGCTGGATTCGGAATCTTGGTGATCCTAGGGTTGCGGGTTCGAATCTCCGCTTGGCTTTTTCGGTACCGGGGGTTTTTCCCTTGGAGTTAACATTGGTTCCGACTCCATTTCCCATACAGTCCTTCGAATGAAACTATAAACCGAGGTTCCGGGTGAGAATACACGCATGACATCTTGCACACACGTAAAATCCCATCACCAACTTTCAGAAGAGAAGGCTAGCTGGGCCGTTGGTATGAAAGGCACGTTACACATAGCATGCACCCTGTGTGAGAAACTGAGAGTATGAAGGAAGTAAGGAAACTGAGTGAACGACATTGACAGGATGACACAGGAAACGACTGAATGAAGTGCCGGCAGGTAGCTCTCCAGTCGGCACTACTCAGGTAGGCGTACACGAGAGTGTATATCGTCAACGCCAAGAACCTTTGGCAAGGAGCCATATAAATGCTATGTTATGATGATGTAGAGGATGATGATGAGGATGATGAGGAGGATGTTGATGATGATGATGATGATGATGATAATGATGATGATGATGATTATTATCATTATCATTAAGAGATATCTATGTGCCTGGAAGTTTAAACCGCATACCAGATGCTGTTTCTCCCTTCTTTCATAAAGGAGGAAAAAAAACAGAGAAAGACTGGAGAGGTCACTGTCAGCTTGGCACCATGGTCATTCTGCTCCAGCTCACGGCGCACACGCCCTCAGGTCAGAGTCTGTATGCTCAGGTGACACGGCCAAACTGAAAAAAGAACAGCAATTGAGCAGACATCGTGCAACGTCTGCAGCACTGAACTAGAAGACTGGAACTGTCCACTATTCTGCTGTACGTCAACAGAGTCATGCATTCGGAAGTAGGGCAACATGATTGACTCAGAGATCAACTGGCACATTCCTCCTAAACAAAAAGGTGTAGGTAAAGCTGAGGGAAAGGCCAGTGAATGGAACCCCACTGTCCCTACAATGCTGAACACAGATTCCAGCTGAACTTCACGTAAAACAAGCTGATGCTGCTGCTTTGGGCTGCGTGTCTCATAACGTTTTTGTTTTGCTTTCTTGAGAACGTCCGCTTTGTTTACAAAAGGGATCTTTCGTGCAAGCAAATCATTGACATGGGTCTGGGTTTATTCTGTAAATACGGACCGCTCAGTGACATGTGTGCTGTGTTAGTTCAGTCTGCTGATGGACACCAACTGCAGGCGGGGTCTGCCCTGACTCCTTGGCAGCCAAAGCCATTCCGAACAAGGGCAGAAGTAAGAAATCTTATGTGATTGAGGAGTTGCGTCTTACCTGTTGGAAAGCAGTGACGTATCACTTCGAAGACACTAGGGTCCGGAATAGCTCAGTTGGTACAGCGCTGGATTCGGAATCTTGGTGATCCTAGGTTCTTGTACTGATACGTTAGACATGTAAAAGGGACAACGAAAAGAATTCTTGAGAGAAGAACTATCATTTACAGGCTACAATATGAATGAGAAGGGTGGCGAATTTCATGTTGTATTTGACTGCCCAAAAGATGCAGCTTGCTGTGATCAGTGTCTACCAAAACGACATCCGAAGGTACCTTCAATGTATAAACTTTGCAGTTAGGTAACAAATGCGTCGGGGGAAAATGCCTTCTGAATTTATTCAAGTTCATCCAATTAAGAAAGATACTTTTATCAGTCCTCTTCACAAAGAAAATGCTTTCTGGATCAAGACACATGAGTACTGTCTTTCACTTTTCAACAATGCGTTTTCTTTGAGTGTGAACTACTGATGGTGATCAACAAGTGCAAGGGGTGGTGTTCATACTGATCATGATCTACAGGTGTAAGGGGTGATGTTCATACTGATCATGATCAACAGGTGTAAGGGGTGGCGATCATACTGATCATGATCAGTGGGTATCTTGGTTATAGGGAGTGGTCACGATCAACGAGTGTGTTGATTAAAGAACAAGTAGGGTAACTCTTGCTCCCTTGATGAAATGAATAGTCGCCCAAAGCTATAAACGAATGCTAATTACGACACCCAATCACCTCGAGCAGAAATAAAGAGATCGCCTGCAGAACAAAGAAGGAGACAGTGTATTGATGGTAAGGGTGGTCTTCACACAGAACAAAGAAGGAGACAGTGTATTGATGGTAAGGGTGGTCTTCACACAGAACAAAGAAGGAGACAGTGTATTGATGGTAAGGGTGGTCTTCACACAGAACAAAGCATCACGTGGTCTTCACACAGAACAAAGCATCACGTGGTCTTTACACAGAACAAAGCATCACGTGGTCTCCACACAGAACAAACCATCACGTGGTTTTCACACAGAACAAAGCACCACGTGGTCTTCACACAGAACAAAGCATCACGTGGTCTTCACACAGAACAACGCATCATGTGGTCTTCACACAGAACAAACCATCACGTGGTCTTCACACAGAACAAAGCATCACGTGGTCTTCACACAGAACAAAGCACCACGTGGTCTTCACACAGAACAAAGCATCACGTGGTCTTCACACAGAACAAAGCATCACGTGGTCTTCACACAGAACAAAGCATCATGTGGTCTTCACACAGAACAAAGCATCACGTGGTCTTCGCACAGAACAAACCATCACGTGGTCTTCACACAGAACAAAGCATCATGTGGTCTTCACACAGAACAAAGCATCACGTGGTCTTCACACAGAACAAAGCATCACGTGGTCTTCACACAGAACAAAGTATCATGTGGTCTTCACACAGAACAAAGCATCACGTGGTCTTCACACAGAACTAAGCATCACGTGTACTGATGGTCTCCACGTTGATCAGTTGAACGGGCGTGTTGATGGTGAGATTGTGGTCAGCACAACCACGAAGCATGATCAACATGTGTGACAGTCATGGGGCTGTCTACATACAATTGGTCATCAATGTGTGTTTTGCTTTCATACTAATAATGACGCTGAAGTTCGGTGGAAGGTGAGGGTGGGGGGGTGGGGGGGGGGGGACGATGTGCTCTTCATTCTCACCACAATCAACGGATGTAATACTAACGACAGACGGTTTCCTTACCATAGCAGAGATTTTTCTGGACTGTCGTTAAAAATTCTTTGTGTTCGTTTAACGAGGATTACTTATTGTGAATGAGATACGAAAGTTTTATATTTGTGCTGTTGAATGGCTGTATGATTTTGTTCTCAACTTGTGTGTGCGTGCGTGCGTGCGTGCGTGCGTGTGTGCGTGCGTGCGCGCGCGCGCCCGCGCTCGTGTGTGTGTGTGTGTGTGTGTGTGCGTGTGTGTGTGTGTGTGTGTGTGTGTGTGTGTGTGTGTGTGTGTGTGTGTGAAAAATCATTGGGCAGGTTCAAACACAAGTCTGTTTCTCCTTATCAGATTTCTGGGACTGGAATCTAACCATTTTTTTCCCCAAGGTAACAAGCTGCCTCAAATCATCAGGTGTTGCTTTAAAGACAAACCTGCCAGATTTTAAATACATCCTCTGAAGAGATGGATGGATGACCAGAATCCTAGACACGTCCATTTCTTTGACACATTCACGTATCCTACTAATTGCACAGGTATGCAGAAATAACTTAGAGAGAGAGAGAGAGAGAGAGAGAGAGAGAGAGAGAGAGAGAGAGAGAGAACAGAGACAGAGACAGAGAGAGACAGAGACAGAGACAGAGAACACTGCAACAATTTTTAGATTCAGTATACCCATAATCTAGAGAGAGAGAGAGAGAGAGAGACAGAGACAGAGACAGAGAGAGAGAGACAGAGACAGAGAACACTGCAACATTTTTAGATTCAGTATAGGCCTACCAATAATCTATAGCACTATAATCAGTGTATTGATAGGGACCACAAACCTTATTGGAACAGAGTAACACTACAAAATGTGGCTGCTTTCTATTCAAACAAGAATACAGAAACCAAGAGCTCACGAAAAGTTGTGTAGGGCATCTTCATGGTGGGACCTTTGTTAAAAACTTTATAAAGCACGGTGCTGCGCATTCAGAACTGTAGATCGGGATTGTTAATTGTTATCGTAATCTATTGTGTATACACAGGAAGTTGAATGAGATGTTTCTTGATATTTCAAATTCGTAATATTGTTCTTACATTGTTGAAAGCTGTTCCCGTGTATTAGATCAATTCGAATATGGACTTGCACCAGACTGCTTTTGAGTATTAACTTTACCGTAAATTAAGTAGAACGGACATAAATTAAACCAACTGGTGAAGGTGTCTGAAAAGGTCAAGACAAACCTTTCAGTTTATTCTTTGAAGTATAAATAGATTCTATGTTAGGGGCCTACGTAAAGTATGAAAAATGAATACAAGTTGCTGTTTCATTAGGCTAATTCATAGTTTTTTGTGCACGTTTTTTTTCAGTTGGAGTCAGATTGTTGCAAATTTACCTTTTCTGGGCAAAATGTTTTCTGCTTACATTTAGGAATGAATTATGTAAACCATGACAATGATAAGTGTATCAGGTAAAGCAGATTCCTACGAATTCTTTTCACGATTGAAACCCCGTGAATGCCGCAACACGTCTTTGAAATATCGTCTGAACTTAGCAAAACGGCTTTTATACATTAAGCAACATACACATCGATTGTTTCATCCTAACATCAAATGACCAAAATCTTTCAACACGTTTGTTGTTAAATGTATTCTTTTCAAAAGTCAATACCGTTGTTTCCAATTTCAACTGTACAGGAAGGTCGCTTGTTTACAGGTCTTTAGAAAAAAGAGCGATGCAAATAAAAAAATTGAAGGTTTTGAGATGATGGATGTCTCTACCTGTCATGACGTTGTCGGTGCAGGGAGGGACAAACACACAGGGAGAAAAAGTTGTTCGTTATTTATGACTAGAAGACAGACACCTTCAGAACATTCTTTACAGGCTGGGAAAACAGTTTTGATTTATGACCGTCAATATCTGTATTTGCGTTAATGGTTTTCCCCAAGCGTGCTCGCGTGCACACACTTGGATGCGCGAGTACACACACACGCACTAATGCGAAAGCACGCCCGCGCTCACACACACACACACACACACACACACACACACACACACACACACACACACACACACACAACGCACAAAGAGAGAGAGAGAGAGAAAGAGAGGGGTGGGGGAGGGAGAGAGAATTCTGAATTCTAAAAAAAGGTTTGAATAGGCCATAGGCCCATGTCATTTTGCATGTGATTACAAACGCAACCAGTTAGGAATCGCATCACCACATAAATGAATTTTGTGTATGCATCCGTCAATAACACAATATAACCTGCATACACTGAATACAGTTTAACTTAATTTGCTCGTTCAAATACATATTACAGATTTTGAAAGCTCTTGCGAAATATACTGCCAGTGACTTAATTTCATATTCAAAACATACGGTTAGTTTGAATTACGAAGGTTGGTTATTGTATTAATTATGGACACACACACACACACACACACACACACACACACACACACACACACACACACACACATATATATATATATATATATATATATATATGTTAAAACAAATATTAAAAAGGAATATTAAAATTCTCTACAAATTTGATCCTGACGATAGCCAAGCGCTAGAAACAAATTTGTAGAGAATTTTAATATTCCTTTTTAATATTTGTTTTAACAAATGTTGCTCCCCAAGGGGTCGAGCGCTTTTAGAATCGTTTTAGGCTATTCAACCATATTGATATATATATATATATATATATATATATATATATATATATATATATATATATAATCCTGATATCGGAGGCAGTGTAAAACAAAGTGAACCTGAATCTCCATTTGAGAACAACAAAAATGACATGAGAAATTTTCTATTATATTTTCATGGAGGCGTAGCATATACACGTACATCTGTGAAACTGTTACGTAATTAAACTGATTGTGGTTTGCAGAAGATTGACTATATCTAGACACGTAGATAAAACCAGATCACATTTGAACGTTCGGTACAGCTGAAAACGACAATTTTGTCCCATATGAAGGGACCTTTCCATTTCATAACTGTTAATTACACCAATTTCTAATGCTCTCAAAATCCTTTCTCCTCTCCAACCCCTTAGTTTTTCCAAATCTCTCCATATCTGTATCAAAAACTTACCTAATAGTCATGTGTTAATGTTGTAACAATAAGAATATACCAGCAGTCTGTAAGATTTTTTTTGTGGACAATGAGATGGCAATTTAAGAAATTTTAATTAGTGTCAAATATCTTTTTAGTTTCAAGTTTACTTATAGCGAGAAACATCAAAACTCATCGTAAATCATCGCGTTAGGAATTCTTATACTGATATAAAGAATCTGTGTAGAGTGTGGTATTGACCTTAGCGGCCATGGAGCGTAAGCCCATATCCTAGCAACGGTAGCGAAGCGTGTGCAAAATAAAACAAGAATGTTAACTCTAAAACACTATATTACCTTATTCCCCGGAGTTCAAGTCCTCTTTTGGTTTCTGTGAACATTAACTGTTCAGTGCTTTTCATTTTACAGTCTCTGTCCGATTTACTTGTTCTTTCTTTCTGTTTAGAACATGATAAAGCCGTCGAATTTCTTTGACAATTTGATGGTTCTCTTGGGTTGTGTTGTGACTATTGATTCCTGACTGACTGGTTCACCATGTGGTTGAGGTGAGTACTCGCTGAGTGTTTGAAGTGTTTGTTCATGGTTTTGAGTTTACCTTCACAGGGTTCGATCCCTTCTTCTCCAAAGATATGCCCTTAAAAAAAATCCAGTGATATCTCATTGTAGACACACTTTCCACCATTGAGCGTGAAGTTTTTTTATGCAGACATTCAAATAAGACATGTGGGTTAGCATCATATTCTTCTTTGGAGGAGCCAAAGCAGAGGATGCCATCACTGATGTTGATGACACCTTTGAGGTCAGTTAGTGCCTGGCGTATGGTTTCTTGAAAAATCCCAGTGGCAGAATTGACACCAAAGAACAGACGGTGGTAGCAGCACAGTGTGATGTGTGTTGATAATGTTGTGATATGATGTGTGTTGATAATGTTGTGATATGATGTGTGTTGATAATGTTGTGATATGATGTGTGTTGATAATGTTGTGATATGATGTGTGTTGATAATGTTGTGATATGATGTGTGTTGATAATGTTGTGATATGATGTGTGTTGATAATGTTGTGATATGATGTGTGTTGATAATGTTGTGATATGATGTGTGTTGATAATGTTGTGATATGATGTGTGTTGATAATGTTGTGATATATCGAGATTCTTCATGCAGCTCTAGGTGGTTGTAACCTTGGTTGAGGTCAAGTTTCGAGAACACTTTTGCTCCAGATTGTGATGTTTTGAGTTCATCAAGAGTGGGTGTAGTGTGCCTCTCACGCCTTATTTGCAGCGCCCATGTCCACACATACAGGAACACTCCCTGGTTGTTTTGGTTTGGGGATGACAGCAACAGGAGATACCCAAGGAGTAGGTACCGTACCTTTTTCAATGACTCCTTGTTCAAGATCCTTATCTATTTGTTCTTCCACATGATTGCAAGCATGGAATAGTACCCGCCGGTAGGTTTGAGCAACAGGTTGAACTTTTTTGTCAGTATGGAGTTTGACTGATGCATCTCGCAGATGTCCTAGACCCGTGAAGAGTTCTGGAAACTGTTGTCAGGCCATTTTCATTTGAATCAGTGTTGTTCACTGTTGAAATGAGGCGAAGATTTTGTGAAGTTTTCCAGCTTAGTATGGGTCCTTCATATCCTGGAACAACGCAAACTGTCGCAATTGTTTCAGCAGTGTCTGGTTTGAGATTTGTTTTGAAAGTTCCAATTACAGGTATTGAACGTTGCTGACCATATGCTAAGATTCTTGTTCGCACCAGCCGCCGTGGCGAAGTGGTTAGCGTCGCGGACTCCCGGCTGGGAGGTCGTGGGTTCGAATCCCATCAGAAATCATGTGGGTTTTTCTGCCCCGACCGGCTCCTACCCAGAGTTGAGTTGCTGCGGGCTCAGTTGGGAAGACTGGGACCACACAGTCGAGTTTCATCCACTTAATGGATGCGTTTCTGAGAGTGTTGCTCAAATTTCCTGACCAACACTGCAGGTGCCTGTATCTCTCGGGCCTGGTTGACGCCGGGATATATTATGAAAGGAAGCGTAGAGTACAGCCTTGTCATGTAGTCTCAGACCGAAATGGAAATCCGTAGCATCATCTTAATCATCCTCATTCTCATCGATCAGCATAAAAAAAAGTCTCAAATTCTGTGGCCCTTCATGCCCTGCTCTCATGGTGACCTCAGTTTCGATGTCCTCTCCACGTCTGTGGCCTTGGTTTGGTTCCGTCGGGGTCACCGGTATCGGCGAGTCCATAGGGGCTGTCGCTGGACGGACGTGGTGGCGCCCTCCGGAGGGAGAGCTCACTCACGCCGGCTCCGCGACTAAGCAATTATTGTCGTCAGTAGGGGGCTTAGTAGGTTGTGTCCTGCGTATGTTAGATCAGAACAGGCGCCACTGAACACCACCGAAGTGACTCGGCAGCAGTGCAGTGTCTCCTCCGGTGGGTTGCCTCTTGACGACTTGACATTGACTGCTCCCTGTGGATTGCCGGTGCCGGGGCTGCGGCGGGCGGACCGGGCTGTGGCTGTGGACGGGGTGTCGGAATGAGCGGCGTGGGTGCACTGCCTCTGAGGTGGCGCAGAGGTTGGGACAGCAAAAAAAAAAAAAAAAAAAAAAAAAAAAAAAGATTCTTGTTCGCGATGATTTCAACGTTGGTCTTGGATTGAGATTTTCAAAGTCTTTTTCTGACAATAGATTTATTGTCGCTCCTGAGTCTGCAAGAATCTTCAGATTCTGTCCTTGAATGTAGACATTGAAATGTGGAAGCTTGCCTTTGTTGATATTTGTAGCATAGACAAATGCAGGATCTTCTTCGGCTTCATCATCTGAAGATGAGGAAATGTTGGTTTTGTTCATGTCAAGTTCAACAACATGGTACACATCTCTTTTTGGTCTAGATTTGTACTGATGCCTGCTGTCTTTGTGTCCTGATGATTGAGGACTTGATTGCACACTGAAGCAAAGTGTGATGATTTTCCACAATTTCTGCATTGTTTGTTAAATGCAGGGCAGTTGCGCATTGACCACCTTCATGAAGCCAAGTTCCTCCACAGTTACGGCATGTAAAGTGTTTGCCAGAATGCTCGACTGATGTTCTTTTGAGTATGAGATTTGCTGTTGGTAGCCTTGAATTTCTTTTAAAATGAATGTGCTGAACGGATTCTTCAGGTTCCATGGCTCTTGATTTTTCAGTCATTAATTGGATTGTTCTTGCATATTTGAGAAGGTCACTCAGAGTGAGACTTGGATTTCCAAGACCTTTCTCTCTAACTCTGGAAGACTTGCAACCAGCAATCAGTTGTGATTTGATTTCTGCATCCTTGTGGAAGTTACATGTGGCTCCATGTTGCCCGAGTTCATTGTAAAACTCGTCAATGCTTCCTGACTGCACTAATTTTTTTAACGTGAATCTTTGAAATTCTGCATTTGCTTGAGAATTAAAAAATAGTCAGTCAAAGCTTCACGAAGTTTACCGAAGTGTGTTTCACCTTCTCAAGGTGTGATTTGATCACGAGGCAGTGACTCTACAATGTCATTGAGATCGTCACCAGCGTACATTAACATCAACGCTTTCATTCTGAGATCGTTATTGATGTTGTAGGCTACGAACAGATTTTGTTCTAACCTAGTTATCCATTTCTGTCATCTGATTGGCCTACTGTTTGGTCTACAATCAAAGGAAGGATAGATTGGTAGTGAAGTTGCCATGCTCAGTTGATCGATTGTATTAACCGTAAACTTGCAGTTGTGGAATTCGCCCAGCTTGTAGCCAGTGTGGTGTTTACATTAGCAGCCATGGAGCGTAAGCCCATATCCTAGCAACAGTAGCGAGCCGTGTGCAAAATAAAACAAAAAGGTTACTCTGAAACACTACATTACCCCTTTCCCCAGAGTCCACGTGAAAACACCAGAGTTTAAAAGTTAACAACAAAATTCAAACAAATTAAACAATGTCCTCTTTTGGTTTCTGTGAACATTAACTGTTCAGTGCTTTTCATTTTACAGTCTCTGTCCGATTTACTTGTTCTTTCTTTCTGTTTAGAACATGAGAAAGCCGTCGAATTTCTTTGGCAATTTGATGGTTCTCTTGGGTTGTGTTGTAACTGTTGACACCTGACTGACTGGTTTACCATGTGTTTGAGGTGAGTGCACGCTGTGTGTGATTATCCCACATGCTGTGATCATTTTTTTTAAGGAGAGGATGAAGAAAGGATTAAGACCAATGTAGAGAGTATGACTCAGAAGTAAACATTACATTACATACTGTAACTAAATAATGGAGCACTTGCAATAACAAAGTGTTAAAAGATTTCTATAATGACCCTTTCAGAATCTGCTGCAGTCAATTTTTCAAAGAACGCACAGCAGCAGTAACTTCATTCTCTGTTATATCAGACTCATGAGAATGTGTGCTTATGTGTTGCAAAACAGTCCTCATCCTGTTCATTAGGTTCAGAGGCAACATTGTCTCAAAATATTGTCAGATCAAATGAGAAACATATGGAAGACGTGAATACCATTGTTCCCTTTTAATGTTGTCTAATAAAGACTTTAGAAATGTACGATCTCAACATAATCCAGAATCCTATCGGGTTGCCAATGTTTGCATGTTACGCATTCAATGTCGACGCTCATTTTGGAAACAAAATCCCTGAAACTCTGTGTTTCTTTCATTTCTGATTATATGCAATTCTTAATGGGGCATCATTATCCCAATGTTTACACTACTGTCTCAAACTGCATCCGGGTTCCTTCCTGTATTGACAGCATTCTTGATCAAAACTAGGGTCTGCTCTTAGTTTACAGATAGTAATCATTTACCTCGTACATGCACAAGAACTGAGCAATGCATCGTTGAATGTTTAAAGGGCTTGGTCGATATCAATATCAATCACGAAAGATGCTTTTCTTAGCATCGTGAAAGTTATCGAATGTAATACTCCACTCGAAATCATCAAATTCATTTGGTCTCACATAAATGTTTTCCACTTTAAAAGTACCCCACCCAACCCTTTCATCAAGTGAACATTGACGTTAAACACGACATCAGCAGCCATACGTTTGGATTCTATTTTGGGACTGACATTCAGTGAAACACGAAACTTCAATACATCTTGAGACATAGTAGCACAGCTGACAATGCTGCATCCTGTTAGTGGTGTAACATGTAAAGTGACCCAGATCCTTATTATCTTTGACAATGCTACTGAGATTAAAAGGAAAGATACTTACAAACTTTCAAGAAATAATTAACCGAATCAATTGCAGCCCTAAAACAATAATTACCCAAATCAATGCAAGCCCTAAAGAAATAACTGCCCAAATCAATTGCAGCCCCATCTTTTGAAGTACGATCTACCCCGTTCATTGTCGCTTTTGTTGTACGCCCTTACCCATATCATCATCACTTCCACTCCCATTCAACCCCCCTGTGCCTGCATTGAAGTCACCAAGCAGTTCCCACACACACACACACACACACGCGCGCGCGCGCGCGCGCGCGTGCCCGCGTGCACAGACACGCACACACATTTCCAAACAAATCAGCCATGACCAGTTCTATGACTAGAAAACGATGTAATGAAGAGCTTTGGGGTACATACACACCTAGTAATGTCACTAGTGTGTCTCTATGCCAAAGAGATCTTTAACACGCTTTAACGGCTTTAACATGATTATATTGTCGTACTGATTATGCACTAATTCACCATAATGTGGAGAATAGTGTCGGAGAAAGAGAGTCAACCTTCTGACAACCTTGCTTTACCAGGTACAATAAAAGTATTATGATTTTGTAAAAAATACCATGGAAAGGTGTCAAAAAAATTCAACTGGTTAAAAACAGCAACCCAAACCCAAAGCATTCAAATAAGATGCATTTTGTAATGAAACAAACGGGAAAGACCTTCAAAGTCACATGTTACTCATTATTTTTTTTGAGACATGAGTCCAGCCCGTGTTCCTGTCCTCCTTGAAATTTTCACATGCAAAGTCGTGAACAATGGTTTGTTGTGGCTGCACACCAAACATTAATGCGCCAACGCCTTGCTCAAGGAGTCGAGTATTTAAAGAATGGCGCAATTAGACTGTTTTGAGAATTCTTATCGTGTCTGAAAGTTGATTCTCCTCATTTCCTTTAATATGGCCATCAGGTGGTTCCAAGCAGACAGATGAAAATCAAAGAATTCGACTATTTGGGGACTTTCAGCTGGCGCATTGATCGGGTCACAGGTGAGCACAAAGGCCTGAAGTGTGTGTCAACTAAGGAGAAGGTCATGTATTTGAAGTTTGTTTGTGTTTTCATCAGTGAAGATCACCCAAAACAAAGGAAACAATTGGTGAGGAGTTGCTCTTTTAAACAATTATCAGTTGAACATTAAAGGCTCGGTAAAATTTACGACAGGCCTCAAAGCGCTTCCATCGATTATATAGTGTTTTAGTGCAAAATCGTATTTGTGGTGTGCAGCCTGTTTCGGAGCAGTCTTGTGGCAGGGGCACTTGTTAAACGGATCGCAGGGTGTAAAGTATTGCCTGTGAAATTGCGTCTCTCACACTTCTATGTACTTTAGTCACATTTCCTCTGTTCCATGATGAACTGCACTGCTTGTGGTATCGTGGGTTTGACAATATCACTCTCATTGCTTTTTTTTTTTAATCGTTTCTGTATTGTGTCTGTTATCGTCGGTCGTGTCGTCGATTAGTCATTGTCCAGATTTTTTTTATGTTGACGTTCGATTTGCAAACCGTTACTTCAAAGATGTCTGTGATCTGATTTGTGAGGATTCAACAATACGCTCGTTGTTAACAGTTTCTGTCACTGTGGGAAGGTAACAAGCGATTTGTCCACTCTTCTCTGTCCAGGTGTCTGCACTGTCGACATTGGATGACACTTTTCTTTTACCCAAAGATTTCCTTTCGTTCCTCTTCCTGTTCTTTTCATCATGATCTTTTTGTGATTCCTTTGTACTGTCTTCAACATCACTTGGGTCATTTACTATCCCAGTATAGTATCGAAATTATCAAGAGAGAGCGAGCGAGAGAGAGAGAGAGAGAGAGAGAGAGAGAGAGAGAGAGAGAGAGAGAGAGAGAGAGAGAGAGAGGAGCAGTCATTATAAAAACGAAACAAAAAGTTACTTGAGAAACACAAATCATAACCTGTTGTGATGGTTGTTATAAATGCAGATGAATGTATTCCGAGATTGTGGTATAGCTGGCGCACTGACAGAGGTGACGTTTGTCGCTCTGCTTTCTGTCCAATTCTGTCTGGCTCGACTGTGCGAAGAACATGCTACCCCCTCCCTATGGTTCACTTAAGTCCTTTCATATGAAACGTGCGTTGATTAGTAACCTACGTGAGGTTCAAATCTTGTTGTCAGCACAATATTGTGGGAGCCGAGTTCATGTTGATTTGTTGTTTCCTTGTTGAATTTCTTGCGTTTCAGATTCTGGTTAAGTCACTGGCTGTCTGGGAGGTGCTTCGAGAGGCTGCAGACAAGAAGCTGGTTCCGTCTCATATGTGGGTGGTGTGGTTCCACCTCATGTGTAAGTGATGATAGTTGAATTGACTGAGGAGGAGGACTGAAGTGTTGGGCTGGTGTCCTTTCCAGTCCCTGAGCTTCCTGTTTACCTGTTTGGGATCAATCGGGAGGACAGTGCAGAGGGTTTGTGTGCGTGTGTGTCTTCCAGGTATGTCACGTCGTATGAGGTCGGTGAAGTGAGAGATCCTGTCACGAATTTTGGCGTTATGTTATTACTTATTTGTTATGCGCCGTGCGTTCATTGCCACCCGTCGGTTTAGGATCATGTTCGTATTTGCAGGGGAATTTGATCGTGCTGCACTTACATACGTTCGTGCGTATGATGAGTGTGTGGTATTTTGTTCTTCAGGTGAAAAGTGATTGTGAGTTCTTCTTCTTTCTCGTCTTCTTCTTCTTCATCTGGTAGCAACCTCGATCCATTCTGACCTGCATTGTTGCGACAGGGTTGAACAGAGGTCAGAAGCAAGAAAATGAGGCAGGGAGAGAGAAGGTTGACCCGGCTAGACAGGAACTGACCAGAAGCACCAGCATGATGACGATTCAACCACTCTTAGCTACTGCTGGAGAGAGAGAGAGAGAGAGAGCGAGAGAGAGCGAGAGAGAGAGATAGAGAGAGAGAGAGAGAGAGAGAGAGAGAGAGAGAGAGAGAGAGAGAGACAGACGTCGAGGCAAGGCCAACATACAGGCAAGAGAGTGACGGTAAGATCTGCAATACTGGAGGGACCAGGTATAGATCGACGAGTGTCCGAGAGTATGCTTCAGATGTTGGAAATCCGCATTGTTTCGCCGAGACTGTCTACGGAATTACTGAAGCACTTAACAAGCTGCAGCAGGAGGTATTAAAAGTCTCAAGCCCATGTACTCTTTGGACACATGCTGGCACTACCGGCACCTTTATGGACCAAGCACTCCTTCCAGCTGATGCTGAATGAGCTTCAGATCCTGTCGTGTCTGGCACTGTAGCAAGCTCTGTCGGTTCATCACAAGAATGTAGTCGATCAGGGCATAATACTGACAGTTTGGGGAATGTCATGCCTGTTGTCAGGATGCGGGTCGGAATAGCTCAACTGGTAGAGCGCCTGACTCGTAATCCTGGTGATTCTGGAGTTTCAGGTTCGAATCTCCTTCAGGCCGTTTTGGTAAAGGGGGATTTTCCCCTAGGACTTAACATGGTTCTGACGCCTTTTCCCTGAAAAGTCCTGCGTACAAACCCAGGTTCCACGTGTGAATGCACATATTGCACTCAAGTAAAATCCTATCACCAACTGTTGAAAAAGAATGCCGGTTTGGCCATTAGTATGGATGACACTATATAGGCTACATTGAAGGTATTCTGCGTAAAAATCGAAGGAATGAAGGTAGAAAACTGAGTGACTGATATTGATATAATGACAAAGGAAACGACTGAATGAAGGGCCAGCAGACAGCTCTTCAGTTGGCTCTACCCGGGTAGGCAGCCCGTTAGGTAAACGAGAGCTGGGATTGTGAAGCGCTGAGCGCTTGGTCTCTAATTGAGGATACGCGCTGAATACGTTCTCTGCATCATATCATCATCATCATCATCATCATCATCATCATCATCATCATTTAACGCTTCTTGGTCACTAAGAAATAAGTCATCATCACTGGCGGATCTGCGGAAATTTCTCCAGATATCTTGGGCATCTCTACCAACCTCAGTATTCAAGTCACCCTGAACGATGAGAATGTCTTTCTCGTCAGACTTGCTGATTACCGTTTGACGTTAAGCATTGAATTCTTCAATCTGGTCATCATCACAGGCTGATGTGAAAGTATGTAATTTGTACTTCTGTCCATGGTATTGAATGCTTTGCGTGCAGACGGATGGCCATGATTGTGACTCAAACACAGCAGCCCCCAGTGCCCACAGGATTCCTAAATCTGTACCCACAGGTCGTCGCTCGCCCATCACCACAGGACTTGGGAATGAGATAGGGATGAGACGAATGATGAGGATCATGATGATAGATGTGACTTGCACAGAGATGTCCAAGATGTATGGAGACATTTCTGCGGATCTTGATGTATTGAGACCACCATTGATGGACTACGCTTGCTTGAATCCGCCAGTGATGATGAGGTGGACGATGATCATGATGACAGAAGTGACTTGCGCAGTGACTTTGTTTAAAGTGAGGGCAGTCAGATGCAGTGGATGACCATGATGTCTTTTGTAGTTTAAAGCGAGGGCAGTCAGATGCAGTGGATGACCATGATGTCTTTTGTGTTTCACCACGCTCTATGCACTTCACAATGCATCGCTGCAAGTCGCCTTTCTGACTGTTGAATCAGTTTGTGATTTCCTCCGCACAGTCTGCGGAGTCAGTCTTCACAGGCGTAGGTAGACAAGCCCTATCTCACCGAGGGTTTGAGACCCGTCCGCTACCCTCACCTGGTTCTGCCAGCCTGCCAAAGCTATTGTCCAGGGTGTGGCCGCTGTCGCATGTTAACAACTACGGGGAGCACAGGTGAGAGCTGAGTGCCAAGTGAGGACCAAGATGGATGTGCAGCCCTATGAAGGACTTGGCAAGCACGCCCATCACAAATGCTGCTTCTACCAGACACCCCATACACCCCATTCCTAACGTACTTGATGACTAAACACCCCTTTCCATGTGCATGTTGGTTTTTCTTCTCCAGTGTAGTGCAGAAAATGTCATTTAATCTGTCCTAACTTCTACATTATTCTTCTATTGAACTGCGCAAAGCACACTCGCACACACACTTGCATGATGTACTGTCTTCCCCCTGAATACTGTAACCTTTATTCTTTGTTTGAATTTTTGTTTCTTCCGGTTGAAAATGGTAAACACGACAGTATGAATGCGTCAGCACACCAAACATCAGTACATAAGAATAGCCCAGATGCTGCGTATCAATCGACTGAATATTAAAATCAGAAAGAGATCGTCATTTTGAGAGATTGAACAGAGAGATTTTGCGTGTTGAGTGAGTCAGATTGATTATCATCAAAAAAAAAAAACACAGGAAGGTTGAAAGAAAGTAGGAGGATGGAGGCCCCATTGTAAAACAAAAACAAAACAAAACAAAAAAACAAACAACAACAACAACAACAACAACAACAACACAAAGAAAGAAAAAGGAGGTTGGAGGATTAAAAAGAAAACTGCACAAAGGCTGGAAATGTGTTAGGAATATCTGTTCATCTGATGTGTCAGTTCCTTCAGTTTCATACTGTGTGTGAGTTTTCCTCTGTTCCAGATGGCGAATGTAATGGAGCTCCTTTCACAGATACTCTTTGGTTTTCTCTTCAGTAGCACATCGTCTCGTCTGCCCTGAGGACGTCGGCAACAGGCGCAGTCATTGCTACCCAAGGCTGCAGCTCATCTTTTCTGTCATTAGGTGTGTCTTTGGAAAGTCACCCTGGCGGAGCCATCCCTCTCCAGGTCGGATGTGCCGATTACAAGTTCACAACTGACTGCGAACATTTGAATGTGTGAGCAACTATTCTTGGAAAAAATATGCTCAACATTCAAATAGTTCGTACTTTTGAATCAAGGGTCCCTCAAAACTGACACTTTTGCTCAGGAATGGTCACATGATTTGGATAAAAACGGTTCAACTTGCTAATCACGAAACTCAGAAATATGACAGCACAGACTCATGCGCAATCACAGTCATGTACTGGAAGCTCGCATAAAATGATTGCTACATTATGAATACCATATGTGAATAACAACAATAAAAAAATTCATATCTTGGCATGTATGCAAAATGTATGCAGTTGACACGGATTCGTCTTTCACAAAAGAAAACGTCTTTGTAATGTCTAAAAGCCAAGAATAAAATGAAAAAGATGGTTGTGGTTCAATTAAACAAGAAAAAAGAACACTTTCTGCATTTTAGTTGTTATACTTTGGAAGACGAATAACTGCAGGTGAGCCTGATGCAAGCAAGCAAACAAGCTAGCAGAATACAGGTTACTAGCTCACTGGACAATGCAATGTCATAGCTTAAAACGATTAATTGTGCTTTTTTATAGAAAGACTACAGGTACAATATTATCAAATTCACAGAGCATGGCTGTGAGAAAGAATAAGTGTGTGTGTGTGTGTGTGTGTGTGTGTGTGTGTGTGTGTGTGTGTTGTGTTGTGTGTGTGTGTGTGTGTGCGCGCGCGCGTCTGTGCGTGTGTGTGTGTGTGTGTGTGTGTGTGTGTGTGTGTGTGTGTGTGTGTGTGTAGAGAGAGAGAGAGAGAGAGAGAGAGAGAGAGTGTGTTTGTGTGAGAGAGAGGGAATAACAAAAAGATTAAATACAGTATACTTTTTAAAGAAACAGAAAAAAAGTCATTATGAACATCTTTTTCCCTGTTGAACTGGTCTCTTAATTGTGCTTGTCCACCTGAGCTCTTCTGGAGTCAAAGTGAAGCCGTTCACACAACTATTGACGGTGTGTTTGTCATTGAAGGACTGTGGCATCCTTAGTGATGGGATGGGTCAGACAGACGAGGTCACTAAACGCCACTGTCTGTCTTGTCTTGTTTCACTTGGAACAGTGTGCGTTCATACAGATTACGATCACAGTCTTCCTCAGAACATGCTCTTCACACACACACACACACACACACACACACACACACACACACACACACACTCACACACACACACGTACGATGCACGCACGCTCGCACACACACACACACACACACACACACACACACACACACCCACACACTCCAGATCGAACTATGGTATTTCCAGCAACAGGCGCTTAACTGTAATATGTTGTTATGCTGTTCATGGACTAAACAATCAGACGATAGGTTCCAAAGAAGATGGGAATGGATCCAGTGCTGTGCCTGAAAGTGAGCTGGCAACAACCTCTGGAGGCAGAGGCAGGGCTGATGGTTCTGGTGGTGGAACATGGAGCGTATCAGCCGAGCATCTTTCCACTGGAGAAGGAATTTCCAAAACGGAGCATCCAAAGTTGTACACAGTCACGCTACCAGTCAGGTGAAGTCCAGCTCTTCAGCAGAAGCCTCTACAGCACAGGGGAAGCAGACGACAGGCACAGCTCAGGGGGGGGTGATGCTGACATGGAGTGTGATGACGATGGAGAGAATGACATCCTGGTCATCAACCTGCGGGAGGATGTAGGTGATATTGTGGACAATGCCAGTCACTACTCATTACACGTGAGCAAGAACGTGTGTGCCCATGGGGCGGAGATGGTGGCTGGGCTCGTGCTGCACCCCACACCAGTTGGCAGTGCACACGCGACCTCTACTGACCACCAGTCAGCCTCTCCATACCCTGGCAGGGTAGAGACAGGGCTGGGCACAGGCTGCACCCCACACCAGTTGGCAGTGCACACGCGACCTCTACTGACCACCAGTCAGCCTCTCCATACCCTGGCAGGGTAGAGACAGAGGCTGGGCACAGGCTGCACCCCACACCCGGATGGCAGTCAGTTCCAGGTCGGACACGGGGCTTCACGACACCTGGGGGAACTTATAGCTACCTTGATTATCTGGCCTACTTCCAACGCATTTATCGTTCTTGTTTGTAACTAACAGTCACTCTTCACATGATACATTTCACTGGAACTTGGGGAAAAATACCCATAACAGAATCTACAAAGTTTCAATACAGTGGTGCATTACAATGGAACAGTAGAACATTTTCTTTGATTAACACCGTGATTGTTTACATTGAGAGAAAGGATTTCCACATAAAACCCTTTTTCAAAGTACCAACAATACAATTATTACATACAAAGGAACGAATTCTGTTTGTCCCATTTTATCAAGAAAAGAATGTTTTTATATCACATAATCACTAGACATGTCAAATTGTATTTCAAGGAACGATATCCATTCGTACCTTTTCATCAACAAAAGAACGTTCATCATCATAACTTGATGTGTCTAAATACACATCAAGAAACGATTTCCGTTCGTCCCATTTTATCTTTCCACAACAAGAATCAGAATACATTTTCCGGTAATTCATGTACAAAATAATTTCCATTGCTCACTTCCAAAGCTCACCAACACTCACATTATTATTATACATTACGGGAAAAGATAAACAACACTTTTTTCAATAATACAGTGATTTAACAAGATTACGTTTTTTTCGATCACATATCAGTATCATATTCTTTCTTCTTTCTACTCACTCCATCCTCCTCACGACTCACGTTCACTAACTACAATTTCCTACTGTCACCCTATGTTTCGTCAAATCATAAGATATTCCAAGGGAACAATCATCTGTGGAAAATAAACAACTTCATTAATTCAGATCCTAACTTCAATTCAGTTATCTACACATACCAGATTCCCAGCGAGGACACACCTCCAGTCTCCTCCCTTCAGCTCTCTGGAAGTGTTGCTCGGCTGGTAGCTCTTCTGAGACTGAAGGGAAATGCTCGCTCCCTGACGTACACAAAACGCAGGTGAGTAGCAGTCAGGTAAATAGGCCAACCAGTTTTACAGGTTTACCTGTTCTGGTCAACGTGTGCCCAAAATTTGGGACCAGACGAAATACGGTCCGTCACACACACACACACACACACACACACACACACACACACACACACACACACACACATATATATAAATATATATATATATATTGTGTGTGTGTGTGTGTGTGTGTGTGTGTGTGTGTGTGTAAAGTGTAATCGTCGATCTTCTCGAAGCCGGAAGTTTGTGCCACGCCTACCAGATAACAGTTATGTCCCTTGACGTCTCAACGGAAAGCTCTGTGTGTGCATGTACCCTATGTGAACACAGCGCAGGTTTCCAAGTGTGGTGCAGGATTGCTCCTAGCTGACTTGTTCGGCAGCAGAGGACAGGGCTCCCACCCGAACCTTCGGGTATATCTTTTTCTGTCTGCATTTTGGCCGACTCTGGGGAAAAGCCCAGAGGTGGTGAGGAAAGACCGACTGAATGTAGGGAAAGTCTGTTCACAGAAAGATTCTAACATGGGATTCTCTTCAGAAGATACCTAAGACCCCATGGCGTGTCTGGAGTCGTACTGTCTTCACCTGTCAGTGGAACAGCCATGAGTGAGGCTGTGGGGTCTACACGGCAGTTGCTTGATGGAGGCGAATTTCGCCGGTGGACTCTTTAGTCTTTGTTGTCCGTCAAGACGACGAAGACCATCTAGTCATCCTGGGATCAGGGGCGAGTGCGTAGATGGCTGGTCAGGCTGATCTGCGCCCGGAAAGATCTATCACAGTACGGACAGGGGATGGTGGCAGCAGCTGGAGATCTGTTGACGCTGGTCTTCCTGATCATCCTGCGCTGCTCAGCTGCAGCAATTCTGTTGCTTTCACAGGTCTCTGCACCTTTGCAGACAGCTGATCGCCACCCATTTCTGTCCTGGGCAGTCTGCTCCCATGTTGTGTGGCTGATGTTGAAGGCCTTCAGAGAGGATTTGAGGCTGTCTTTGAAACGCTTCCTCTGGCCTCCATGACAGCGTTTGCCCTGTTGCAGTTCGCCAAACATTAGTTTCTTTGGCAGCCGATGGTCTGGCATGCGAATTAAGTGACCTGCCCAGCGAAGCTGTGACTGCATCAGGATGGTGAAGATGCTAGGCAGGCCAGCACAAGTGAGGACTTCAGTGTCCAGAATCTTGTCTTGCCACTTTATGCAAATGAGTTTTCTTAGGCAGGTGGTGTGGAAATGGTTCAGTTTCTTGGCCTGACGCTGGTAAACTGTCCATGTTTCACAGCCATAGAGCAGTGTGGTGAGAACTATGGCCCGATATACCTTGGTCTCTAAGGTGATGCCTCTCCTGTTCCATACGTTCTTGTGAAGTCTGCCAAAAGCGGCACTAGCTTTGGCGAGCCGGGCGTTCACCTCATCGTCGATGACAACGTTTCTGGACAGAGTGCTGCCTAGGTAGGTGAACTTATCCACCGCGTTCAGTTGCTGTCCAGTAATGGTGATGACTGGCTCAACGTATGGCTTTCCCGGGGCTGGCTGGTGCATCATTTCAGTCTTTTTCGTATTGATTGTCAAGCTGAAGTTGTTGCAAGCAGCAGAGAAGTTGTCAACACTGTGTTCCATTGTGGCTTCTGAGACAGCGTTGAGGGCACAGTCATCCACAAAGAGGAAGTCATTGACAGTGTCTGTCGAGACCTTGGTTTTCGCTTGAAGTCTCCTGAGATTGAAGACTGATCCATCCGTACGGTACTTGATGACGATGCCTATCTCCGCATCACGGAATGTGTCAGTCAACATAGCCAAGAACATGAGATTCAACAGGGTGGGAGCAAGAACACAACCCTGCCTCACTCCGTTTGAGACTGGGAATGGTTCAGATGTCTCGCCGTTGTCTTGGACTCTGGCCAGCATGTCGTCGTGAAGTTGGCATACGATGGCAATGAACTTTCTGGGACATCCATACTTCGCCATAATTCTCCAAAGCCCCTCCCTACTGACAGTGTCAAAGGCTTTGGTCAGATCAACATATAGGTGGAGTACAGGTCGACATTCTGTTCCTGACATTTTTCTTGAAGCTGTCTGGCAGCAAACACCATGTCGATGGTCCCGCGTTCTTTCCGGAAGCCACACTGACTCTCTGGTAGGAGACCTTGCTCAAGATGTGTGTTGAGCCAGTTGAGAAGAACTCTAGCCAGGATCTTGCCTGCAATGGATAGCAGGGAGATTCCACGATAGTTATCGCAGACCTGACGGTTTCCTTTGCGTTTATAGATGATCGATGGAGGCATCTTTAAGGCCTTTAGGAACTGTCTTGTGCTGCCATATGATCTGAAGGAGCTGATGAAGTTTGTTCACCAGAGCCGCACCACCCTCTTTCTAAACCTCAACTGGTATTGCGTCTAAGCCTGGCGCTTTGCCACTGGATAACAGACGAATTGCTTTCTGAGTCTCCTCAAAAGTTGGTACGGCGTCCAGCATCTCATCAATCGGAATTTGGGGTAGTCGATCGATGGCTTCATTGTTGATGGTGGATGGGCGGTTCAATACGCTATCAAGAGTGTCCCGCCCATCTTTCTAGTATTTTCTCTTTATCTGTGATCAGCATTGATCCATCTGCACTGAGAAGTGGAGATGAGCCGAGGTGGTAGGGCTGTAGACTTCTCTCAAGCAATTGTAGAAGTTTTTCATGTCGTTCCAGTCTGCAAAGCCCTGAATCTCATCAGCTTTGTTGCTCAGCCAGGAGTCTTGCATCTGGTGCAGCATTTGCTGGATGTTTCTGCGTTATGTTTCTCAACGCATCGTTCTTTGCTGTTGACTATGGGTCGTTGATGTGCGCTTTGAGAGCACGATGTTTTTCCTCTAGAAGCTGCTGGATTTCAGTGCAGTTCTCATCTAACCAGTCCTTGTGCATCCTGGTTGTGGGTCCCAAACACTCCATAGCTGTGCTGTACACTGTCACGAAGTGTGGCCCATGCTGCTTCCAAATCGTGGTCATTCAGTGTGATGGACTGCAAGCGGGGTTCCAGGGTGTCAACAAAGGTCTGTTTGGTAACGACGACCCTGAGCTTGCTCACATTCAGATGTTTTGGTGATTTTACGCCCTGAGGACGTCTCTTGGGCAGAACATGAAGCCTGAGCTTTGAGACAATGAGGCGGTGATCTGTCCAGCACTCCGCGCCGCACATGGCCTTCATGACCTGCACGTCCCGCCTATCCATCTTCCTCACGATGACATAGTCAATAAGATGCCAATGTTTGAATCGCGGGTGCATCCATGATGTCGTGTTGCGGGTAGGGAGCGGAAGGTGGTGTTCGTGATCAGGAAGTCATGCTCGACACATGTCTGAAGGAGAAGCAGACCGTTGCTATTGCAGCTGCCAACCCCATGCTTTCCAATCACGCCTTCCCAGGTGGTGCTATCGCGGCCAACTCTCGCATTAAAGTCACCAAAAATGATGAGCTTATCAGCGCTTGGAACAGTGGTGATGACGGCATTCAAGTCTTCATAAAACTTGTCTTTGACCTCATTTGGGTTGGTCATGGTGGGTGCATACGTGCTGACAATGGTGGCAAACTTTTGTCCTCGTGAGAGTGGGAGCCTCAGCGTCATCAAGCGATCGTTCACTCCTGTAGGCGGCCCAACCAGCTTGCTGACAAGAGTTGACTTCACTGCAAAGCCAGCCCCAGCCTCACGTCTCTCCTCAGGTCCATGCCCACTCCAAAAGAAGCTATAGCCTGCGCCTCGTTCACAAAGTTCACCCTCCCCAGCCAGCCTGGTCTCACTTAGGGTGGCGATGTCAATCTTGTATCTGGTAAGTTCATTCGCAATGAGGGCTGTACGCCTCTGGGGTCTATCCCAGGCTTCCCTGTCCAGGAGCGTGCGGATGTTCCATGTGGCCAGGTTCAGAGGAGTCATCCTCGTTTTTCTTTTTTCTGTGTTGTTTCGACCGCAATGATAGGGTCCCCGCCAGCCGCGGTATGCTGGATAGGGTGATGTGGAGCAGGCAATGTTTAGGGCACCTTTTCTAGCCCCTTCCTCATGCCATGGAGGTGAGCAGTGCTATCCTAAAAAGGGCTGCTCAGTCGCTCAGGGGGCTGCCTATTGCCACTGCTGCTCCGATTCAGTGACGGCCGACCCTATGGCCTGACCCGCCTGTGTGCAGGTCTGCGGCTACGACTTCCAGTGTACCCACACCTGTCGCTCCGTCACTCGCCCATCACCACAGGGCTTGGTGATAAGGGATAGGATGAAGGATGACTGATGACATGCGCAATATATGACTTTGATTAAAGTGAGGAAGAGTTGCGCGTCGTCGACCTCACTCTCTCGTCCGAGACTACCTGTGTCCAACGGCAAGACAAGGTCGAGACGGTTGGAGATGGAGATGGATGCAGTGGATGACCTAGATGTTCTGCGTGCCCCATCTAGCGCTGTGCACTCCACAGTGCATTGATGTAACCGCCTTTCTCTCCGTTGAACCATGAAGGTTTCTTACGCAGTGTCCGCCAGCGTCCAGTCTTTGCATGCATAGGTAGGCAAGCCCTAACTCATACTCATATCTCCCACTACTGTGAACTGCAGTAGGGTGTCGCTTTCTTCCGCCTTCACAGCCGTTGGGAAATTACATCCTCATCCACCTGCTCTGCCGTTGGAGCTTGGTTTGCCAGATATTATATCGAGGTTGACTCCTCTAGATCCGTGATAAAATATGGGCTGGTGCACCCGTGGGAACACTGCATAGAGATTCGGATGTATCACGTCCAGTGGCCACTAAACAATGGTGTCTGCCAGGAAGCAATTATGTCCCTTGTCGTCTCAATGGCATGCTCTGTACGTACCTGCACCCTATGGGAACACAGCCCAGGCTTCCAAGTGTGGTGCTGTCTGGAGATGGTCTGTGGAGAAAACTGACTGGTGTGCGAGACAGACTGGAGATGGTCTCTGTAGAAAACTGACTGGTGTGTAAGATAGTCTGCAGATGGTCTCTGTAGAAAACTGACTGGTGTGTAAGATAGTCTGCAGATGGTCTCTGTAGAAAACTGAATGGTGTGTAAGATAGTCTGCAGATGGTCTCTGTAGAAAACTGAATGGTGTGTAAGACAGTCTGGAGATGGTCTCCATAGAAAACTGACTGGTATGTAAGATAGTCTGCAGATGGTCTCTGTAGAAAACTGGTGTATAAGACAGTCTGGAGATGCTCTCTGTAAAAACTGAATGGTGTGTAAGACAGTCCAGAGATGGTCTCCATAGAAAACTGACTTGTGTGTAAGATAGTCTGGAGATGGTCTCTGTAGAAAACTGAATGGTGTGTAAGACAGTTTGGAGTTGGTCTCCATAGAAAACAAATGTGTGTAAGAGAGTCTGGGGATGGTCTCTATAGAAAACTGAATGGTGTGTAAGACAGAATGGAGATAGTCTCTGTAGGAAACTGAATGGTGTGTAAGACAGTCTGGAGATGGTCTCTGTAAAACCTGAATGGTGTGTAAGAGAGTCTAGAGATGGTCTCTGTAGAAAACTGAATGGTGTGAAAGACAGTCTGGAGATGGTCTCCATAGAAAACTGAATGGTGTGTAAGAGATGGTCTCTCTGTCACACAGACTGGGGTGTTTTCCGTGGCTGAAGCCATACAGTAGTGACTAACCAAAGGACCATCATGCTACTTTCACCACTGTTATGCCACAACTAATGAATGAATAATTCAGTGACGGAAAGAAAGAAAGTGACAGCAGTCTGAGTGAAAGGTTAAATCTTGGGTGTAATGCATATGTACTGACTGAAGGTAGATGTTTAGCGTAATTCATATGTAATGACTGTATTGCAGATGTCTGGTGTAATTCATGTCATGTTTAATGAATACCTGTAGGTTTTTGACATAGTTTATTGTATGAATAAACAGATGCATGTAAATCTATTTACTAAAAAGATTTTTTTTTAATCTGCATCAGTATACGTTTCTATAAATTCAGCGGAAGTTAACTTTTCTGATGAGCACGTAAAATCTGATGAAAACGAAGTTCTTGCGCTTTCTGCCTTTTCTCCAATATGATGTTTAGTGTGCACAAGAGAGGATTTACCACCGAGTTGCTGGGCAACACGATAACAGCTATAGCCACGTTGACCTCCCCTGGAATGGTGACGTCACCGGCTGCAAGCAGACCGCAGAGACCAATAGGAAACCAGCACAGGAAGTCTGACATGACGATGGAAAAGAGACGTCTGGTGATGACCGAGTCTTTGGATCCGACCTTCTCCTTGCCTTTAGTCTCTCCTGTCCGTTCCGACATGGCGTTCGTTTTGACTGTCCAGTAAATGAGACACTGCCCCACTGCCACGACAACGGAGACGACCAGGTTGCAGACGATCACGACACCGAAGGAGTAACTGTGACCAGCGAAATCAGCCCTGGTGACAGGCAGCGGAATACAGATACCCGTCTGATGGTAGAACTCCCAGTGTGACGTCACAGGAAGGAGAGGGACGGAAGCCAGGAGGAGTCCCAGTGCCCACATGATGACGCAAGCCGCGTGGGCGGATGTGACGTCAAACTGGTAGGGACTGAAAGGAAAGCGCAGCACGAGGAGGCGATCCAGCGTGATGAGGCAGATTAAGAACGCCGACACCTCCGAAGACAGAAACGACAAGAAGCCAGCAAGACTGCAGACTGAACTCCCTTTCCATGCAGTTTCATTCCAAATGTACACACTGGCATAAACCTGGTCCGCCACTCCAATGATGGCGAGGTACAAGCCCATCACAAAGTCAGAAACGCACAGATGGAGAACGAAAGCCGTGAAACCTGTCTTGACGCTCTTGGATAAAAAGCACACACGGTAGACAAAGCTGCTGAAATTCCCAAGAATAGCAAGCAAAGCAAACGCTGAAAGAACGGACTGGTAGGCAAGAGATTTTAACAAGTCATCACAAGAAGAAATTTCGTCAGAGGCGTGACGTTCGCCTCAGAAATTTTCTGGTAATAGACAACGGAACAACACAACTTGAAATTATCAGTATATATGCTCTTAAGGCTGTTCATATTTTTCATGAAGTTTGGACTGAAATCAGAAATTGGACAGCCCCGCAGATCCAAAGCATGAAGATTTAAAAACATATTGCTTCCATGCAGTGACTTGTGGTATGCCGTCGCACAAATGATTCACGTGCAGGCAGACTGTCATGTCAAGGTCACAACAGCGGTAAAAGCCTGGACATCTGTAGTGCTCGCACTGTGCTTCGTCTTCATGATCTGAACAGTCGTTGATCAGGTTACATCTGACGTAGACAGGAAGACAGTAACCCTGGTCATGACACTGAAAGTGGGTGTCTGGACATATGGGGTTTTCGCTTTGCTCTAGAGCAGTGATGGTGAATGTTCCCGGTATGTCAAAGTTGATGACAGCTGGTGGGTGCACTACGCTCCTAGATTTAGTACGTCTTTTCTCGTCACAGCTGTCTTCGTCAAGCAGTCGATATGACCACATACTAAACACAAGTCATTAGACAAAACGAAATCACAAACAGATTTATGTGAAAATGTATGTGACAAGCATAGAAAATGTTAAAACACAGCTCGTTAAATAATAATACAGACAAACATTACAAACTAGTTTGGACTGTTCACTTTGACCGGCGCATTTATTGCAGTAGGCCTATCGTACAACTGATACAAAATAACTTTATTGATAGTGGCGAGTTTGACAAAACAGACTTAATTTTTGTTCAGAACTGTAATCAACACATCCCACAAGCATTTGCTTGAGTGGTGCGTCAGACCATCATCCAGAATCTGATTTGTTATTTTTTTCCAAGCACTGTAAATGCTGATGAGGGGATGTCTGCATCTAATGCTGCATGAAAAGAAAAAGGTCAGGGAAGAGAGACTATTGAAAGAAAGAACCAAACTGAAGAAAAACGTCAATGACAGCTTCAGTTTCAGCTTCACTGCGTGCGGACTAGTCCATATACACTACAGCACATCCGCTAAGTTTTGAGACCATGCTGCGCAAGATTTAAAGCTGATTTTAAGTATCTAGATGTGGCTTGGGAGGCCCTTACAATTGAGAAGGACACACCTGAAACATAAGTACAGCAGGCACTGATCGACATCACACACTAACATGGCTTGCATCAGATCTACGACCCACTTACCAGAGGAAATACTCGCCTGGGCTTGGTTGGTTTTTGCTTCAAATCCAACAATCCTCAAAGCATCAGTCAGTGCACTCGGGCTATCAGACTCCATGACCTGGTTATCAGTATTTTCTAAGTCAAACCATACACGTCGCAGACATTCCCTAGAACAAGCTTTTTGTTCCGTGGAGCAGTTTGGGATGGAATGAGTATGGCGGCTGAGGGCATCAGAGTGTGAAGAGCATGTTCTGCGGAAGACTGTGATCGTAATCTGTATGAACGTACACTGTTCCAAGTGAAACAAGACAAGACAGACAGTGGCGTTTAGTGACCTCGTCTGTCTGACCCATCCCATCACTAAGGATGCTACAGTCCCTCAATGACAAACACACCGTCAATAGTTGTGAACGGCTTCACTTTGACTCCAGAAGAGCTCAGGTGGATAAGCACAATTAAGAGACCAGTTCAACAGGGAAAAAGATGTTCATAATGACTTTTTTTCTGTTTCTTTAAAAAGTATCCTGTATTTAATCTTTTTGTTATTCTCTCTCTCACACAAACACCTCTCTCTCTCTCTCTCTCTCTCTCTCTCTCTCTCACACACACACACACACACACACACACACACACACACACACACACACGCACGCACACACATATGCACAAAAACATGCGAGCGTTTGCACGCACGCACTAGCATACCCACGCACACACACACACACTTATTCTTTCACACAGCCATACACTGTGAATTTGATGATATTATATCTGTGTCTTTTCTATAAAAAAAGCACAATTAATCATTTTCAGCTAAAACATTTCATTGTCCAGTGAGCTAGTAACCTGTATTCTGCTAGCTTGCTTGCTTGCTTCAGTCTCACCTGAAGTTATTCATCTTCCAAAGTGTAACGACTAAAAATGCAGAAAGTGGTCATTTTTTTTCTTGCTTAATTGAAGCACAACCAACATTTTCATGTTATTGTTGGCTTTTAGACATTCCAAAGACAGTTTTCTTCTGTGAAAGACGAATCCGTGTCAACTGTATACATTTTGCATACATGCCAAAATTTGATTTTTTAAAATTATTATTCACATATTGTATTCATAATGTACCAATCAGTTGATGCGAGCTTCCAGTGCATGACTGTGATTGCGCATGAGTCTGTGCTGTCACATTTCTGAGTTTCGTGATCAAGCAAGTCTAACCTTTTTTTTATCCAAATCATGTGAACATTCCTGAGCGAAAGTGTCAGATTTGAGGGATTCTTGATTCGAAAGTACAAACTATTTGAATGTTGAGCATATTTTTTCCCAGAATAGTTGCTCACACATTCAAATGTTCGCAGTCAGTTGTGAACTTGTAATCGGCACATCCGACCTGGAGAGGGATGGGCTCTGCCAGGGTGACTTTCCAAAGACACACCTAATGACAGAAAAGGTGAATCACAGCCTTGGGTAGCAATGACTGCGCCTGTCGTCGACGTCCTCAGGGCAGACGAGACGATGTGCTGCTGAAGAGAAAACCAAAGAGTATCCGTGAAAGGAGGTCCATTACATTCGCCATCTGGAACAGAGGAAAACTCACAAACAATATAAAACTGAAGGAACTGACACATCAGATGAACAGATATTCCTAACACATTTCCAGCCTTTGTGCAGTTTTCTTTTTAATCCTCCAACCTCTCCATCCTCCTTTTTCTTTCTTTGTTGTTGTTGTTTTGCCTTTCGTTTTGTTTTGTTTTTGTTTTTAAATGGGGCCTCCATCCTCCTATTTTCTTCCAAATTTCCTATTGTTTTTTTTTCTTTGATAATAATCAATTTGACTCACTCAACACGCATGTATTCAATTTCTTAAATGAACAATCTCTTGCTGATTTTAATACTCTGTCGATTGATATACAGCATCTGGACTATTCTTATGTACTGATGTTTGGTGTGCCGATGCATTCATACTGTCATGCTTACCACTTTCAACCGGAAGAAATAAAAAAATTCAAACAAGGAATAAAGGTTACAGTATTCACTGGAAAACAGTACATCGTGCAAGTGTGCGTGCGAGTGCTTTGCGTGGTTCAGTAGAAGAATAATGTAGAAATTAAGACAGATGAACGACATGTTCAACACTACACTGGAGAAGAAAAACCAACATGCACATGGAAAGGGGTGTTTAGTCATCAAGTACGTTAGGAACGGGGTGTATGGGGTGTCTGGTAGAAGTAGCATCTGTGATGGGCATGCTTGCCAAGTCCTTCATAGGGCTGCACATCCATCTCTGGTCCTCACTCGGCACTCAGCTCTCACCTGTCGCTCCCCGTAGTCGTTAACATGCGACAGCGGACTGCGCGGTGGAAATCACAAACTGATTCAACAGTCAGAAAGGCAACTTGCAGCGATGCATTGTAGAGAACTATAAAATAGGCACTCTGGCTCACCCAGCTCCGCCCAGCTCCAACCGGCTGAAGCCGGTTTCGCTGTTGCTCCGCCGGCTTACCCAGAATGCCTATTTTATAGTTCTCTAATAGTAAACACTTTACAAACATACATAATGTGTAGGATTATCTGTTTTTAACACTAATTTAGAAAACTTTTGAGACTTAAGTTTTTGCTTAATCCTTCGTTTTTCTTGATCGTTTTCAATAACATCGTTTTCTTTCATACATTTATCAAATGCATCTCTATCTTTCATGTGGAATAAAACCACTGTCTTTAACTGTTCTCTGAAGTCTTTTAAAACTGAATTATATTTTTGACTTAAAATCCATACACTTATCCCAGCATGTCTTCCACTGAAAGCTAGCTTTGATAAAGTTTTTCATTTTTGTGTTCCCTCAAACAGTCTACCACAGTCAGTTGATTGTCAGCTACTTTTGCAAGACCAAGACAACACAATGATAGCGTCGCAGTAAGTCAGCAGGCTGAGCGGCCCGTTTACCGACTGTGTGTGTCTCGCTATGTTTCGACCAAAAAATCGATAAAACACGTCTCGCGAGCCCACTGCTCTCACCAAGCTCGCGGCGCGCAGCTGGCCAGTAATGTTCTCGAACATTCTTGAATCCGAGGCTGCCACGTCGACACTACCACGTCGAGGCTGCCGCGTCCGCGAGAGCTGGCCATTTTAGCCATGGCTTCCAATGCAGACGGACATGTATTGTTTACAGAGGAACAGCTTCTTTCTATAGATGATCATATGTTTTATTACGGCCTTATGGTGGAGTATTTAAACGAAAGAAAATCAGGCGAGCCTGGTTCTTTACCTCCTAAGCCAAAGAGAAGTATTAATTTTTTGGAAGGTGGGGGAGAAAGAAAAACGAGAACCTACCGTCGTTCATGCGTGAACGTCCAAGTTTAGCAGCGAGCCAACAGGATGTAGTGGCTCCTGTAACTAGGACAGACGAGCGGGCGTGCGCTAACACGTTCTTTGCTATAGCGTGAGCTGCCTCTTTCTCTGTTCTTCATCGCGCTTAACTAGTAGTTGCAGGCCAGCCCGACAACGAATCACTGCTCAGCGCCCAGGCACATCCTGTTCAGTCACAAAGCAAGTGGCTGACATATCAAATGACAAGTGGTCCTACCAGTTCCACTTTTCACCCCAAGTCCTTAATTAAGTCACCCCAAGTCCTTAAGTCACCCCAAGTCCTTAATTAAGTTCTTAATTAAGTCACCCCAAGTCCTTAATTAAGTTTCCCCAAGTCCTTAATTAAGTCACCCCAAGTTCTTAATCAAGTTACCCCAAATTCTTAATCTAGTTCTTAATCAAGTCGTCATTAAGTTCTTATCAAGTCGTCATCAAGTTCTTATCAAGTTCTTATTTAAGTTTCCATCAAGTCGTCATCAAGTCGTTATCAAGTTCTTATTCAAGTCACTTATAATTATTTATTAAGTTCTTGAAATATTACTGCATATCAAATGGATCAAAATGAGATTTTGTTGTTGGCAGTTCTGGTATTCTTTTTTGTTCAGATTTTGTATTTAGTGGCTGTGATTTTTTGGGCTGCTTTGGTTTTTGCTGTCTTTCTTTATATGTTTTATAAATGTAATAACCACCCCCACCAACAGCAATGACGCCAAAAATTCCAACTCTTTTAATCCAAATAATCCATGAATACTTTGGTGTTGCGGGACTTGAAACAACTTGTTCTTGTTGTGGCTCTGGCACTAAAACAACTGGCTCTGGTGTTTTTTTTCATTATGAGTTATATGTTGTAACTCTAATTTTCTTTTTTTGTTCCACTCTGCTAATTTTTTCCCTGCTTCAACGCGCCCAGGATTCTTTTCACGGGTCACTTTCTCCATCAACGTTTTCTGCTCGGTCATTTTTAAGGGAAATAAAATCTATATGATTAAACGTAATTAACCCCATAATTACTGGCGACAATAATGTTCCAAATCTGTAATATAGATCACATCCTAGAGACTCTAATGACTTTGTTAAAACTGGATCCTGCGTTAAATCATACATAAAATCTTGTTCAGAATCAATGGGCGCAAATCTACTAACGAGTTTAGTGTACAAACTAAGAACAGTTTGTCCGACACTTTTGACCATTCTTGACCCCAGTTGCGCTTCATACCTGTTGTGATACTTTACAATGTCTTGCGGCGACATCTGTTGAATCTGTTCTATGCTGAATTCATTTCCGAGGTACTGTTTTGTTTTTCCACACGCCGCCAAAGAATACAGCCTTTCCTTTTGGCGCGTAATAGCTTGGTCATCAACTTGATTATTTGTAATCATAAGTTCAGGAAGTAAATCATCGCAGTTCATGTTTTATTAATAATAAATATTATTTTATTTTTAAAAAATGAGCACCGAAAAAACTGTTGCCAACCTCGTATACCATTCTGCTGTTATTGGAGGTCTAAGTGTAGGATACACAATGCTTGGTAAAAGCTTGTTAAGAATAAAACCAGCAGATCTTGGCAAGCTAGATTTTGAAGACTCAGCAAAGTTGATTGCTGTCATTACAGCTTCATTTGCTACGAACGATTTTCTAGTTAAGCAAGGAATAATTCCAGAAAATATAAATATGTAAAAAAAATACATTTATAAAAATGGCTTCACTCGTAATGATGATAGGTGGCGCAGTGGTCAACGCGCTTGCTTTCAGCGGAAGTAATTACGCGTTTAGTAAACTACAAAATAACGATGAGAGAAAAAGACATAACAGAGCTATGGAGCAACTAGCCGCTGCACAAGACACCTATGAAAAGCAAAGAATGGAGCAGTTAGATTTTATTAACGACAGACTTAAACAACAGGGACATGCAGCTTACACATTTAAAGATGTTGACCAGGCAATAAAAGAATATTTTCTAGTAACAGGCCAACAAGTTGAAACATTGCCCCCACCAAAATTTAGCGATTACTATCAACCATCAGAAAAACAAAAGATGCAAGAAATATTGTTTATTGTCTTTGGCATGACCGCTGTGTATTTTGTTGCACAAAGTATTGGCTGAATAAAAATGTACAAAATCTATTATTCTCCAAAAGGATACTGGAAGGGAATAACGGCAATTAAAAAGCTTAGCCAAGCAGCGGGAGTCAGTGAACAAACAGCAAAAGAATGGTTATCTAAACAAGCGATTTGGCAAATTTATCTACCAGCGCCTAAACGAATACAGAGACCGCACTTTGTAAATACAACGCCAAACGACACCCATCAAATGGACCTTCTAGATTTACCCCATGATACGATTAGACGAAAAAGATTTAAGTACGCACTTACAGTCATTGATATAGCTTCAAGATACAAAGATGCGGAACCATTAACACAAAAGAGTGCTTCTGCTGTTGCTGTTGCTATACAGCTGATATATCAACGAGGACCCTTAACTTATCCTCGCATGATTCAAGTCGATGACGGAAAAGAATTTAAGGGTCAAGTGAATCAATTATTGTTAAAACATAGAGTTAGCATTAAAAGAGGCATTCCGGGTGTTCACAGATCACAGGGTTTGGTTGAAAACTTTAACAAACAGTTATCTGAAAGACTTTTCTCCTACCAGTATCACAGAGAGCTGATTGACAATTCTCGCAACACAGAATGGGTAAAAAGACTGCCCTCAGTTTTGCGCGCAATGAATAATGAAGAATTTAAAGGGCTAAAACCAGTACAAGCAATCAAAACCAAACGAATAAATGTTGCTATTGAAGACTCATCCAGTAAACTATTACCATTTGGTTTAAAAGTGAGATACCTTTATTCACCGGGAGAAGCGGAAGGGGACACTCGCATCAGGGCAACAGATCCAGTTTGGAGTGTTGATCCATATGAGATAAAAAAAAATTGTGAAAATGAATCCGCCAGTGTATTATTTACGAGAAACTGACACAACAAAACGACCAGCCCCTCAAAGATCTTTTGTGAAGGAAGAACTGCAGATAATCCCGCCAGACACAGTTCCAGTAATTTACGTAAATATATATTGAGTTAAAATGGAAGCTCAGAAGAAAGAATCCTTACATGAAACTAAAATGGAAGCACAGAAGGAAGTAAGAATGGCAAAAAAAGAGGCCTCGGAATTAATGGGAGAATTATTTCGATATAATAGCGGCATTAGAGAAGTATTTAAGATGAATGATCGTCTTATGCTAGAAGGGCTAGAACCCAAAACCCCAAATTTTGATTGGGAAAAAGAATATCTTGAAATGATAAAAAAATTCGAACACATTTAGCAAACATAAATAATACTTTTGCTGAATTGGATGAAGATATGTCTGCGCTCATGATAAAAGTTGGAGAAAAATATAAACTCCCAGATGAAGATATATATTTAAAGGCCTTCTATTCTCCAGTGCCCAATTGCATATGAAAACTCTGGATTAACAAATACTCGTTTAGTGTTTGTTCTATCTAATGACTTCTTTGTTACAACAGTTGTGTTAATCTCATGTAGATTAGATCGTAGTTTGTAATTGTCATGATGAAAAGTCTTTTTATTGAACAATGCTTCTTTGTAATTGTCATGTGATATGTTTGACTGCACAACACTGCGAGATATTCCCTTTGCTTTTTTGACAACTTTTTTTTGGCTTGAAAGACTGTACATTTTTTACCTTAAACCAATAAACTCCTTGATCACCCCTCCAGATAATTCATCCTTCATCTTACCTAAAACCTTCTTATTAATAACTGAATGCAAAGGTGAATCTTTAGGGTAATCAGATGTGTCGTACCATCCGGCATGCCCTTTTGCTACTTCTAATTCCATGTCTTTGTAAAAATCTTCAGTAGGGATATCTATAACAAAGGAATCTGTATCTGTGTACAGAACTCTGGACTCTGGATACAAGGGTTTAAAGTAGTCATAAAGAAATTCTAACATCAAAAGCTTTGATAATTCTAAAACAGTAAACCCAATAAAAACAGGTTTGTCCAATTTGACTTTCTTTTTTTTCATCATTATTCCAAAAAGCTGATCATGAAATCTTCTAAAGTCTTGGTAGTTGGGTTTTGACACCAGCTTAATTGCTTCGTTCTCTCTAGTGACCAATCTGACATCTTTGCGCTTGTGCGGATTTTCCATAGTCTTTCCAAAACAGCTGTTGTTCATCAACTTAAAAAAGTCTTTTTCTGATGCATCTGTGGATTTAGTTCTGAGATCAGTGTTCTTCATGATGTATGGTTTCATGAACTGTTCTTGATCAAATGCAATTATACGATGAACTGCTGTTAACTTTAAACCATGTCTTAAATAAAATTGGAGAAGTCTGTAATGACAGACATAATTTTTTTTGTCACGAAGATTAGGCACAAGTTTAGGTGGTTCTGTCATTGACACTTTTAGGGTTTCTGCCGCTAATGGATAGTCATTATGGTAATCATGAAGTTCATGAGGATATTCTAAATCAACTTCTAGAATAAAGCCTTGCGGTTGATCAGCTTCTAGACTCTGTAGCCATTTTAAAAACTTTTGAATGTCTTTGAGTCCTGTGTACATTTTAAAGTTACGTAATGGAAGTGATTGACTCATAGCCCAACCATACAGATTGTTTGCATCTAAATACATAAGATAGTTAGACTTCCTACTTGGATCATAGTCATCCAGGTATTTGTTGTTTGCTTTACAGTAATGGTGAGACGCCATACTAATTCCGCCACGCAATCCGTTTTCAATCATCTGAAGCATTGGTAGGTCAGACAACAGGTCAATCTGTACACCAGTAAATTTTAAAAAGGAATCCCAACTCATCCCAGGCGCAGAAATATAATGCGCAGGATCTAGACTATAATGTTTCATGCAGGTCTTTCTGTAATTTTCAAAGATATCCGCCAACAAACAGGTATCTGCCATTAAATAGGCATCATGATAGTCTCCCATTGTTTCACACTCCAACTTCTGCCATGCTTCTTGTGCGTGCTGGTAATCAGAATCACTGATGTCCTTTCCTCTAAGACTACTAAAGAACGCACCTTTAGGCGGAAGGGCTGTCTCTTCAAACCTTTCCCAACTGTTCATGTACTCATAAGGATAAACGCCTTTTCTAACAAGTGTTGGGTCAAAATAGTGTTCTGTTATTGGGCAGGACTTTAAAGATCCTGCTAGTGACTCTAAACTCCCCATCAGGTGTTGCATAGAGTCATAAAAAGACAGGTTATTTAAAGTGAAACACATGTACTTTTCTGATGACTGCGCAATGCATGACACCCTAAAGGCACTAGTTACTGCTTGCAATATAAGATGAGAATCATAACCTCGCAAGTTATGAAAGAATATAGGAAGTCTCCAAGTCCTAGGATCAAACTTTAGTTGAAGATTGCAATTGTTATGCGCTGCTCCTCTAAATTCCCCGCTAATGTGATCATGATCCTTTACTGTTGGATTTAAACTTTCAGGGGTTAGCTCTAATCCACAAATCCAACAGTGAGTGGCTGAGTCATAGCGATCTTGATCTTCAGGAGTCATCTTAAGATCGGATAGGACTAGATTATTAGAACAGACATTACGAACTTCTTGCATGCGTTTTAAGAAATGTTTTGCTGCATGTGGTCCTCTATATAATTCTGGCTTTGAATGTTCACCATCTGACCTGACAACAATGAAGGCAAATGAACAAATCTGGTGGTTATTCATTATAACTGTTTTTGGTAAATGTTTTGGAGCAGGTCCTTCATAAGGAACAATAAGCGATTCAAAGTCTGAGTAAACAACGTATGGAGACCTCTGGAGTTTTTTGTAATTCTTAAAACTAACCTTACTGCCTTCTCTTGGCATAATTAGTTCTGTATTGCAGTCAACTGGACTGAGACAATGTTTTACATGTTCGCTCGCAGCTTGAACGGACGGAATTCTTGTTAAACATTTTCTACAGAATTCTTGTTTGTGCCCATCTTTTGAAGTATGCTGAATTAGTCTACTCATTGTGCGTATTAGCGTGTAGTGCAACCCATTAAGGCTTTGCATCAGGAGTAAGTCTACATGGTGTTTGTCTGGTTCTCCTATTGATGGACTGTTTTTTGACACTCTAATTGGCTGAAGGTCTGATTTAACAGACCATGTGTAGACATTAACAGTTATTGGTGGATTTTGTTTTTCAAACTGATCAATCTTGTCTACAGCCATAGGAAATTCAAGGCCGTTAAAGTTAAGATCATTAGCCCACTGTAAATAGTTAGTAACTCTCTGTGCATTTTTTTTAACAAAGTGTAGCCTAGCAAGAACGCACCACATAAAACATTTGTTATCTGAATTCTTTATGTTCAGAACCGCTCTCTTTGCAACTAATTCTGATGGTAGAGGAATAAAAGACTTTCCTATAATTGGCTCGTATTTAGCCTGTTTTAATCTAATCTCTAATACTTTACCCTCCGACCAACCAGAGCCTCTCATTTTTGCTGCTTCAGAAGCATCGTTAAACTGAGTAAGAAGTTGTTCTGCCCAATCAGGCGTTAAATCATTATAAGAAAGAATAGCCTGCTGTTTAGTTGAGACCCAGACTTCTAGATTTTCTTCGCTTATTGTTATGTAATCAACTAAAACAACTAACCTTACTTTAACTGGAGGGTTTATTGCTAAATAATTGGGGATTTGAGAAATAGCATACTCAACGCTTTCTAACACATTTGTTGGATTAATAACTTCTATATTTGTATCCTTCAAAGCTTTTGACAAACTCTCTTCTGCATCAAACCAAGAATCAAAATCAGTGTATTCCATTTTGAGCTTCTTTTCTAACTCAAAATATTTATTTAAATTAAAAAAATACATCGACTCCAAAGTCGTCTTAGTCAGAATCAATATCAACGGTCTTTTTGTGCTTAGACTCATAAACTAAAGTATAAACGCCCTTTGGTGTTGTTAATGTGAGCTGTTTAGAACAGAGTTTAATGTCTCGTTTACTTTTTTTAAGCATTCCTTTTTTATCTGGTCGGTGTCTGGCTGTTGAGAAAAAGTTGCCCTTGCCTTTCTTTGAAGATCAAACTTTTGTCTTTTGTAGTCCTCAAAATCAGCCTGTAGGCGACTAAATTCTTCATCCGTGATGTTCGAGTCAACTAGTGCTTTATCAATTATCAGTTTGAAGGAACTAAGTTTAGCTGTTATTAGTTGAACCATAGCTGTGTGCTTTTGGAGTTCAGCTTTTATTTTTTTGCTGACAGCACTTACAGCCAATGAACACAGGCCAAGAGTTAAAGACAAACCACCTAGAGGTAAAGCTGCCGGTGCACCTACGCCTGTTGCTAAGAGACCTACACTTGTTCCTGCTGATAGAGCACTAGTGATCGATGCTCCAGTATTAACATATGTAACAGCATTAAAGACAGCAGAATACCTTCGTTTGGTTTTACTGTATTTTGAAAGGTCCTGCTCTAGTTGGGTTTGCATTTGTGTTATGTTTGTTAATCTGAAAGTTTTTATGTCAGAGTTGCCTACTATCTCTTCTTTGGGCACTTTTGGATAAACCTGAACAGACATGCTTTTTTTTTAAAATAAAATAATTTAGTATTGGATATCTTTTAATCTGTTATCTTGAATATTCAGCTGCGCATCATATATTAAAAACAAATGTACATTAAGTGGTTTATCACCATCTTTTTCTTTATCAATTTGAATGTTTATTACGTCTTTAACTGTTCTCCCACTCCCATGCAACTGATTATCCTCTGTTGACCTTAGGTCAATCCATAAACCGTATTTCGTTGTTAAATATTCATCAAGTCTAACACTGTGAAGGTGTAGATCTTTAGACACAAGGTCTACTGTTGGACTTCTAGACCTCCCGCCTCCAAACAATTTTCTTATTTCATCAAAATGATGATAAGGTTTAAGCCCGCTACCGTAGACTTGGTTAGGACTACCCTCAATTGAACATTGTACTTTCGTTATTTTAGGATTAATAAATTTTTCACTTTGTCTTTTGAATGGTTCTTCATCTTCACACAGCAATAAAATACCTTTAAGGGATCTTGCTGTGGCACTAAAACTAAAGTTCCATATAGTGTCTGCCCTGCTTTTAGGATATTTAGAATGATGAATCACTCTTTCGTAATATATTGCTAATTTTGACTGATATTGTTGCTCAATCAGCCTTGCTAAGTTAGGGTTGCTAACAATGTCAAACTCTAATGAGATGTCAGAAATGCTGTACTTTGCATCGGCGGTTGTAGATTTAATGACACGTTTGTATTCATTAAAAGTTAGTTCATATGACAATCTGTCTTTTAATGCTCCTTGAAAGTATGGCGCATGCGCTTTTAACAACTCAAAATCTAAGGGTATAGAAAAGCGATTTCCATAAGCAAAACTTACAGCTTCAGCCTTGTTACTGTCTTTAGCATCTTCGGCGTCTATTCTGTGTTTTAGTGCTTCGTTATTTTCGATTCCTTGAAACGCAAGATCGGCCCTTTCATTCGCGGTTAGCCATAGATCACAATAGATTAAAAATATGTCTGCATTGTGTAAAGAAAATATTTCTTGCCCCTCAAGTTTTATAGAAATTTTCTTAACGATTGCCTGTCCCAGATTCTGAACTACTGTCCTGTTTGCGTCTGTTGCTGATTCGAGTTCTATTTTGAAAGTAAGTCGGGCAGAGCCTGGTACAATCACTTCATCTGCTCCTAGGTCTGGAAATTTAACAGTAAGAATTTGATCTGAATCAATAGTAGATGGATTATTTGGAACAATAATATTCTGTTTATTTCCCTTCACGCCAAAGGGCTCTTTCAGTCTTCTATGCGGGTCAAGAATTGAGCCATATGCTTGTGACATTTTTTAATAAAACAAAATAAAAAGTTAATTATTTAAAAACATGGCAGGCATTGAAGATTATGATGTTTTTGATCCTGGAGACGACATGAGTGAAATGACTCCTTTAACACATCCATTACAATCATTGCGGCGTGAATTAACAGAAAGTAAGGTCAAATCATTTTATCAAAGTTTAGGCCAAGAACCTCCCGAATTTATAGACCCTAATGATTTTGAAACAAAAAATGATCACTTGTTTGTGAGAAACGACGAAGGACAACTTGTTCAGCTTACAACTAAACCAGACTCATCAAAGTTTTTAAAAAAGAGTACAATTAGACAAAGGCTCAGTGTGAGCGAACAAAATCGCCTTGGCATTACTAAACCAAAATTAGATAGGGAAGCAGTTGCTAAACTTCAAAACACACTACAAGAACTCCCAACAGAAATACAAAACATGGAACTTAAAGATTTAAGCCCAACAGCAGACGAAATAATACAAGCAGAAACCAGTTTTTCAGAAGCTTTAAAAACTATCCACGATCCACCGCTGCCTATGAGAGAAATAACGGCCCTTGATCATGCTTTAAGAAGCATCAGAGGTGAATTAACAAACAATTTAGCAAAACTGGGTGAACTAGATGAGCATATAAAAAGAGAAAAAGAAAAACTAGTTGAGGCTGATGACTACAACTTAGGACCTGGTGTTAAAGAAAGAATAACACAAAGACTAAAGAGTCTTGAACAAGAGAGATCAGCAAGACTAGAAGTGTTGTCTAATAACCGAGAACAATTACGAACTCAAGCGAACAGAATAAGAGAAACTATCCAAAGAATTTTATATGAAGACACAACGTTAGCAGAACGAATAAGAACACTGTTTAGAGAGCAAGGTGTCACATTAGCGAGCGTTATAACAGCCTTAGGATTTGCAATAAGTACACTGGTGTTGGCTATTACAGGCGGTGGTGGGCAAGGGTTAGTGCCTCCGCCACCATCTCCTCCACCCGATAAATCATGGGTAAAAAAACAACTTGATCATCTTGCAAGTTTATTAAAAAAAATTAGCCAGTAAGGCAATAGATTCTTTGCCTGGTATAATAGGAGGGATCGTTAGCTGGCTTTTGTCTGCCGCAAGTAAAGTAGTTGGCTTTATGGCTGAGCACTTATGGACATTAGTTGTCTTAATAGTTGGGTTACTTTATAGTAAGATAAAGACCAAGTAATCCTAGAGCAGTTAATCCAATAACAAGTGCTGTCTTTTCATATTCATGGGGGTCGCTTTTATTCACCATGGGGATTGGTTGGGGTTTTGAGGGGGGGATTGGATGGGGTTTAGAGGGGGGCTCGGGGATTGGTGGGGCTTCTTTTTTTATTGCTATTGCTGGCTTAGAATTTATGTTGTTTTTTCCGACCTTCTCTTCTTTACCAGCCACAAGGATTTCATTATTATAGTTTATTATTGTTCCTATCTGAAGTCTGAGGTCGGAAGGCAGCATGTATAAACCAGTGCCGACAGCAAAGTCTACTTTCGATCTTGCGTATTGCAAAACATTTTGGTACCTTTTAATACTTGAAGGCAAGTCAATTGCAGAATTAATAGAATCCTCTAAATTTGCTAAATACTGTTTTTGGCATCAAAGCCAGTAGAAGGATCAATTATGTTTGATCTCGTTTGTGCTTGCGAACCTAGCAAACACCAAACATAAGTACGAATAGAGTCGTTTATTCGTTCTATTCCCGCTTTTGTTAGGCCCTTAGAAGTATCCAAAATAAATGTTGTCCATGCTGTTTTATGCTCTTGCTCTATGGACCCGAGGTGAACAGTTGTGCCTGAAGAGAAAGATGTGTAAGGAGGATTCCAATCATAGTTATACTTTCTGTGCACACCCCAATAATAAAGAGTGCCTAAACCATGATTAAGATCCAACTTTTGTCTAAAGTCTGTCTTTGGGTCAATATCAAATTCGTTACAGATCCTTTCAAAAGCCTTGTAATCTATTCTGTTGCTGAATGGATTAAACGTTTTGTCATTTGGTAATGGCGCTTGCAGTTCAGATAAAATACGTCTGAAGGTGTAATAAAAATGAAATCTATACACTGACCTCACCAAAGGATCAGGATGATTTAAATGATCAGCATACGACACTCCACACCCAGTTGATGCACAAAACACAGCAAAGTTTAACTGGTTCTGATAAAACTGCATCGGATGACTGAACCACACTTTCGGGATGTAGTCGTTTTTAATAGGAGGGTTAAGATATCTGTTCAATGGAGTACTAACCTTTACTTGAAAGGCGTCAGACTGAGTCACAGAAATGTCAAGGGTGTCAGTTGTTATATTTTTAAGATTGTAGTGCGGCCCAACAGAATATTTTGCATTAGTATATTTGAATGCACTCATTTTTAAATTTGTTTTAAAAATGTTTGTAACAATAACAACTCAAGACAGTCCTTCGTTTTTAGAATATGCTATTGATAATAACTGCGGAACCCAAAGGGTCGCACTCCATGAAATTTTTTACAAAGTCGTATGGTTTAATATAAGTGAATCCAAGAGGAATAATATAATTCAAAAATTTGATAACAGAGGAAACTTAGTTAGCCAGTTAACCATACCTGATGGTTATTACGGGTTTTGCTCGCTAAAAGAAGCAATGAGTAACTTCAACATTACTCTCAAACTTAACAATGCAAATCTAAAAACAATGTTGACATTCAAACCTGAAGGAGAAGTAGACCATTACCTTTTTGATGTAGAGCTAGCTAAAATGTTAGGCTTTGCAACTGCCCTTGAAGTCTTTCATAGTTTTAGAGTTACACAAAGCGAAGCTACTTATGAGGGGGAAAATCCGCTCGATCTTGCATTACATTCATTACTCTATGTTCATTTGGACGAGCTGAGCACTGATGAAAACTTATATGATGGAAGGCCCTCAACTGTTTTAAGAGCTCTTCCATCAGGGAAAGCTGCATATTGCGATTATGAAATTATACAATTCCCTAATTTACAGTTTAAAAAATTAGCTTGTGGGAGGGTCAGATCGTTTAACATAAAGATCACAGATAAAACAGGAAAAGTCGTGAAATGTGATAACCTGCACATTGTTTTAGAAATAAAATAATAAGGTGTACTAAAAATAATGTCTCGTGGGCCAGAAGAATCAGGAGTTACATTAGCGCCTGAGAGGTGTGTAACTTTAGAATTAAAAGACCTTGCAGACGTTGAGGACTTTGAACAGAACGGTGAGATAGGCACTTTGTATGGTTTTGAGTACACTAAAGATGGTTATTATAAACGCAAAGAGGTTAGCGACAGCAAAAGGTTTCCTAAACTAGAACAACTACGCAATGTAGAAGCAAATAATGCGGGTCAGTATGAATATAAAATAGTTCGAAAAACTGACAACAAATGGCACTTAGAACCATATTTAGAATGGGACATAAAATTTGAATTCTTAAGCCCATTTACATTTTTTGACCGTCAAAAAAGTTTCAGAAAAGCATTGAACTCTGGCCCTTTACATGTAAGTCTTATGCCAGAGGACAACAGTCGGAAAGAGATCGAAATAAAGCCATTTGGGGACAAACAGTACATCCTCCACAGAAGAGAATCGGTTTTAAAGAAAGCTTCTACAAAATTACAGTTCATTCCACGCACAAAATTAGGAGACACGTTCACAATGATATTTAAAATTTCTGTCTTAAAAGATGAGGCGAGAAATGGAGCTCTGGGCGTCAGTGACAATCTTATGAAAGGAATTCTTATTAGCTGGCAAAACTTAGACGTTGACAAACTTAAAGTTACTGTCGTTGTTCTTTACAATGGCGAGGATATTAAGGTCATGACAACAAGCAACAAAATTGATATTAGTCTAAATAGAAACGATCTTACAGAACTGAACTGGATTAATCTTACACATTTGGGCCTTATAGGGTTTTATTATACTGAACAAGTTTTGACAGAGAGTATGATAAAAACAATAAATGGATTAGATTAAATTATGTTTTAAAACTATGGAGCAGACGACTTTGGTGTCAATGCCGATGTTAAACTTTATGACAAAAACCCCTCATTGTTCATTGATTTGTGGACAGACTGGTTGTGGAAAAACAATATTTGTCCTCGACCTATTACAAACAGTTTATAGTTATAATTTTGATCATATTGTAATTTTCTGTCCAACATTGAAGTGGAACAAAGCATATCACGATAGAAGGTTTATATGGACGGATGATGAAATCTATTTAGTTGATCCTAGCAATAAACTGAGTGAGTGTTTAGAACACTTTTATAGACTGTTTGAGGGAACACAGACACTATTTATTATAGATGACTGTTCGGCAGAAAGAGACATAGTTAGAAAAAGAAATACTTTATCAAAACTAGCTTTCAGTGGAAGACATGCTGGGATAAGTGTATGGATTTTATGTCAAAATATAACTCAGTTTTAAAAGACTTTAGAGAGCAATTAAAGACCGTAGTTTTATTTCACATGAAAGATAGGGATGCTTTTGATGAATGTATGAAAGAAAACGATGTTATTGAAAATGCCAAAGATAAACAAAAAATTAAGCAAAAACTAAAGACGCAAAAGTTTTCTAAATTAGTGTTAAAAACAGATAATCCTACACATTATGTTTGTTTGTAAATCTATTTAGCTAATAAAAGAACTTATTTAAGTACTTGTTAAGAACTTGATGATGACTTGTATAAGAATTTATTTAAGAATTTATTTTACTTATAGAGAGAACTATAAAATACCTGTTCTGGATCGCCCGCTGGAGCAGCAGCGAAACCGGCTTTAGCCGGTTGGAGCTGGCGGAGGTGGGTGAGCCAGAATTGGTATTTTATAGTTCTCTATTGTGAAGTGCATAGAGCATGGTGAAACACAAAAAACATCATGGTCATCCACTGCATCTGATTGCCCTCACTTTGAACCACAAAAGACATCGTGGTCATCCACTGCATCTGACTGCCCTCAATTTAAACGAAGTCACTGTGCAAGTCACGTCTGTCATCATGATCATCGTCCACCTCATCATCACTGGCAGATTGAAGCAAGCGTAGTCCATCAATGGTGGTCTCAATACATCAAGATCCGCAGAAATGTCTCCATACATCTTGGACATCTCTGTGCAAGTCACTTCTATCATCATGATCCTCATCATTCATCTCATCCCTATCTCATTTCCAAGTCCTGTGGTGATGGGCGAGCGACGAAGCGGCAGGTGTGGGTACAGATTTAGGAATCCAGTGGACATTGGGGGCTGCTGTGTTTGAGGCACAATCGTGGCCAACCGTCTGCACGCAAAGCATTCAACACCATGGACAGAAGTACAAATTAACATGCTTTCACATCAGCCTGTGATGATGACCAAATTGAAGAAATCAATACTTAACTTCAAACGGTAACCAACAAGATTGACGAGAAAGACATCCTCATCGTTCAGGGTGACTTGAATACTGAGGTTGGTAGAGATGCCCAAGATATCTGGAGAAATTTCCGCAGATCCTCCAGTGGTGATGACTTGTTTCTTGGTGACCAAGAAGTGTTATAATGATGCTGATGATGATGACGATTTCCCCGAAGTTGGAGTATGGCTGCCTTGATGGTGGGATACAAAACGCTCATACACACAAAACTCCATTCCCTTTGTTGGATAGATGGGATTAATCCTTGCCTTTCTATACAGGTGTCTGCAGGAGTATCAGCCTGCGTACGCAGCAGCAGAAGAAGAAGAAGAAGATGATGATGATAATGATGATGATGATGATGATGATGATGCAGAGAACCTATATAGCGCGTATCCTCGGTTAGAGACCAAGTGCTCAGCACTTCACAATCCCAGCTCTCGTTTACATAACGGGCTGCCTACCCGGGTAGAGCCAACTGAAGAGCTATCTGCTGGCGCTTCATTCAGTCGTTTCCTTTGTCATTCAGTCAATATCGGTCACCCAGTTTTCTACCTTCATTCTTTCGATTTTTACGCAGGATGCCATCAATGTAGTCTATATCCGTGTCATCCATACTTGTGATGGACCGTTTCCCGTCCAGTCACAAATTTTTATGCAACGGGCTAACCGGAAGGTAGTCGTCCGGAAGCCGGTTGAAAAGTTTACCTGACTGCTGCTCACCTGTGCACTGTTAAAAGCCGGGTGAGCTGAACCGGTTAGGCAGTCTCTGCAGTGATTCCGGCAACGCAACTATCCAGAAGGCCGAAGAGGGACTCCATCCGTTTTTTGTGGCAGTCAGGTATTTATCACCACAATGTTTATTTATTAACAAACCGAAACCGTATTCCCGTTTAGGAGGGACTGAAACTTCCTCAGTGCACTGTGAAGGATTTGTTTAGAAAAGGAAAATATTGTTGTGTTCTGTTATCCTATGACTTGATAGGGTAGCAAAACGAAATGCTGTCGGAAAACATAAATAGATGAAATGAGTGTTAAAGGAAGTGGTCTTCAGAAAAGAAAAAAGATTTTTTTTTATTCTGTGACTTAACTAGTTATGAACTTCATGATGAAAAAATGTTAATTATTCCAATGTGGTTTAGCTAGACTTTTTGTCGCAGGCTCGTGAGAGGCAGTCCATTTCGTGCTGCATCATCTGCTCTGTGCTGGCATTGAGGGCGCAGTCATCAGCAAACAAGAAGTCACTGATGACGGTCTCTTTCACCTTTGTAACAGCCTGCAGTCGCCTGAGGTTGAACAGCCCACCGTCAGTTCTGTATCTGACGTGTATACCACCCTGGCAGTCACGGAAGGCATCAGTCAGCATGGCGGAAAAGACCATGCTGAAGAGTGTAGGGGCGAGAACGCAGCCTTGCTTTAGGCCGTTGGTCACTGGAAAGGCTTCTGACTCGTCTCAATCATTCAGTACTTTCACCATCATGCTGTCGTGGAACTGTCGGACGATCGTAATGAACCTGCTGGGACAGCCAAATTTCTCCATGATCTTCCACAAGCCATCTCTGCTGACCGTATCGAAGGCCTTGGTCAGATCGACAAAGGTCACAAACAGATCGCTCTGCTGCTCTTGGCATTTTTCCTGGAGCTGCCTTGCAGCAAATATCATGTCTGCAGTTCCACTTTCTGCACAAAAGCCACATTGGCTTTCTGGGAGGAGACCCTGCTCAAGGTATAGTAGAAGGCGGATGAGCAGGACACAAGCCAAGATCTTCCCAGCTGTGAACAAGAGAGAGATGCTCGGTGATTGTCGCAGGACTGGCGGTTTCCTTTTCTCTTGTAGATGTGGAGAATGTTGGCATCTTTCAACTGTTGTGGGGCCCTCTCTTCATTCCACATGGACTGGAAGAGCTGCGTCAGCTTCTGTATCAAGGCTGGGCCTCCTGATTTGTAAACTTTGGCAGGGATTGCATCAGATCCTGGCGCTTTGCCACAGGAAAGTTGTTTGATTGCCTTTCTGACTTCTTCTGTGGGGGGTTGTCAAGATCTTGCCTGATCTCCACTTGAGGTAGGCGTGCAATGGCATCGTCGTTGGTTGAGGCAGGGCGGTTGAGAACCTGGTTAAAGTCTTCAGCCCATCTCTCCAGAATCTGCTTTTTTCTGTCAACAGCTGGGTCCCATCTGCATTGAGGAGGGGGGAGGAGTTGGAGGACTGAGTCCATACACAGCCTTCAGAGCATCATAGAAACGCTTGGTGTCATGACTGTCTGCGTAGCCCTGGATTTCATCGGCCTTTTTGCTGAACCAGGCATCCTGCATTACGCGAAGCCTCTTCTGCACTTTTTGTTTTGCGCTGGTGAAGGCATCTTCCTTAGCTTGTGATGTGGGGTCATTCTGGTACGCTCTGAACAGCTGGTGTTTCTCCGACAGCAGTGTCTGCACTTCTGCGTCATTCTCATCAAACCAGTCTTGGTTTCTACAGGTTGCTGGTCCGAGGTGTTCGAGGGCAGTAGAGTGGACTACATCTCTGAAGGCCTCCCATTGCTCTTCAATGCTGCTATGGTCATCCTCTCGTGTCTTGGGCAGCCTGCCATCTAGGTCATTGGAGAAATCTTATGCAACTTTACTATCCTTGAGCTTGGAGACGTTGAGCCTCTTTGCAGTCTTCTGACCTTGGGGTCGTCGCATGGTCAGGATGCGGAGTTTAAACTTTGACACGATGAGGCGATGATCAGTCCAGCAGTCGGCACCACACATGGTCTTCGTCACTCTCACGTCTCGCGCATCTCTTTTCCTGGTGATGACATAATCAATCAGATGCCAGTGCTTGGAGCGTGGGTTCATCCATGATGTCTTGTTGCGGGTAGGGAGGCAGAACAGAGTGTTGGTGATGACAAGGTCATGAGTAGAGCACATCTTGAGAAGCATGACGCCATTGCTGTTGCAGTTGCCAGTGCTGTGTCTCCCAGTGATCCCTTCCCAGGTCTGGTGATCGGTCCCCACTCTGGCGTTGAAGTCCCCGAGGATGATTAGCTTCTCAGACGATGGGACTGCTGCGATGAGAGTGTCTAGTTCTTCGTAGAACTTGTCCTTGATGTCATCTGGGTTGGTCATTGTTGGGGCGTACGTGCTGATTAATGTTGCACTCTTCTTGTTTCCAAGTGGAAGCTGGAGTGTCATCAGGCGATCGTTTATGCCCTCCGAGAGCTTGACAAGTTTCCGGGTGAGATGGGATCTGATGGCAAATCCCACGCCTGCCTCTCGCCGTTCAGTGCTGCTGCGTCCGCTCCAGAACAATGTGTATCCTCCACCACATTCTGTGAGTTGGCCCTTGTCCGCTAGGCGTGTTTCGCTAAGTGCTGCTATGTCATCGTTGTAGCGAGCAAGTTCTTTGGCGACCAGTGCAGTTCTTCGCTCTGGTCTGTCTGCCTTGGTGTTGTCCAGTAGAGTTCGTACGTTCCACGTGCCGAGGTTGAGCACCTTTGTTTTTGTTTTCTTCGTAGTTCGATAGCTGGAAGGGACACCACGCCAGCTGCGGTTTGCTGGCCAGGGTAAGGTGAAGCAGGCAATGTTTAGGGCACCTTTTCTAACCCCTTCCTCTTGCTATGGAGGTGAGCAGTGCGGTCCTAAAAAGGGCTGCTCAGACACCCAGGGGCTGCCGAACTCCACTTCTGCTTCGTCCAGTAGACAGCGACCACACGCCCTGGGCCGCCTGTGTGCAGGCTCGTGACTGACAGCTCCCGGTGTGTCCACACCTGCTGCCTTCGCCACTTGCCCATCGCCACAGGACTTGAGGTTGCGCTGTGTGGTTTGAAATCATGACTTGCGTTTGACTTGGATTATAGTGAGGGAGAGTTGCGCGTCGTCAGCCTCACTCTCTCACCCCAGTCCATCTGTGTCCAGTGGCAAGACGAAGTCGACACAGCTGGAGATAGATTGGGGTGCAGTGGATGACCGTGACATCTTTTGTGTCTTGACACGCCCTGTGTGCTCCACAACGCGTTGCTGGAAATCGCCTTTCTGCCCATTGAACCCCAGTGGTTTCTTCCGCGCAGTCCGCCGAATTCAGCTTCGCATACAAGATAGACAAGCCCTAGAGTTGAGGGTCGGTGACCCGTCAACTTACCAGCTATGCTTTCGGTGTGCTCGCAAGCTAGTGGAGACTGTGGGGGGCGAGAACGTCCAGCTTCCCGTACAAGTTCAAAGGACTTGCCCACTGCTCAAAAATGATTACTTACTATCTGTAAACTAAAAGCAGACTCTAGTTTTGATCAAGAATGCTGTCAATACAGGAAGGAACCCGGATGCAATTTGAGACAGTAGTGTGAACATTGGGTTGATGACGTCCCATTAAGAATTACATATAATTAGAAATTAAAGAAACACAGAGAGTTCTGGGGAAATTTTCACAAAAGGAGCGTCGACATTGAATGCGTAACATTGTTATGGATGGTGTGCGGTGTGTGTTTTGCTGTCTGACTCTCACCTGAGGTTTAGATGCGTGTACGACTTTTCTCTACACATACCCACACCACACGAACATAGATACCCAGGCAACAAGTTAAGTTTCTACTTTTTTTCTCTTTGGTGCCTAAACCATCAAATCAAAAACAAGCGCATAATACATAGTAAGGACAATCCGGTATATCAATTAGTTTACGCCACAACTGAAGGGCGCTAAACAACACTAGGTATTACACAGTCACAACAACACATTTCTTTTCACACAGCAGGCCAGGCTGGCACCCTCAGCAGTGTCATCACGGACACTCTATGCACTTGGCCGCGTCCAGCCCGAATCACACAGTCTTCCCACAGATCAGGAGTCACTCACGAAAGCAGTTCGTGGAGTCTTCCAGGAACTCCCACACGCAGGACACAAGTCAACACGACGGAAAACGAAACTGCTCACGGAGGTAAGTTCGTGGAGTCCTTCCAGGGACTCCCACACAGCAGAAGAAACACATGTCTTCGTCCCAACGAACTCTGAAGTCCTCTCACACTCCAGCTCGTTGCTGACCTCACGGACAGGCTCTCGACACCCCCACGGGGCGGAGACGGCAGCTGAGCTCGTGCTACACCCCACACCCGGTTGGTAGTGCATACACGATGTCTACTGACCCTCGGTCAGCCTCTCAATACCCCGACGGGGTAGAGACAGGGGCTGGGCACAGGCTGCACCCCACACCCGGATGGCAGTCAGTTCCAGGTCGGATATGGGGATTCACAGACACCTGGGGAACTGACAGTACCTTGATCTAGACTACTTCCAACACATTTATCGTTCTTGTTTGTTATTAACAATCACTCTTTCCATAATACATTTCACTGGAACTTAGGGGAAAATACCCATAATAGAATCTACAAAATTTCAGTACAGTGGCTACACTACGATAGAAAATTTTCTTTGATTAATACCATGACTGTTTACATTGAAGGAAATGATTTCCACATGAACTCTTTTTCAAACTACCAAGAATACAATTATTACATACAAAGGAACGAATTCCGTTTGTCCCATTTTATCAAGAAAAGAATGTTTTTATGATATCACATCATCACTAGACGTGTCAAATTACATTTCAAGGAACGATTTCTTTTTGTCCCTTTTAAGAAAAAAAAATGTTCATCATCATCACAAGACGTGTCTAATTTCATATCAAGGAACGATTTCTCTTCGTCCCTTTTTCTTTTTCCACAACAGGAATCAGAATACATTTTCCGATAATTTATGCACAATAATTTTCATTGCTCACTTCAAGAGCTCACCAATACTCACATCATTTTAATACCTTAGGGAAATAGATAAACAACACTTTTTTTCCAATAATATAGTGATTTAACTAGATTATTGTTTTCTGATCACATATCAGTATACATATTCTCTCTTCCTTCTACTCACCCCCTTTCTCCTCATCCCCCTCTCGACTCGCATTCACTAAGTACAGCTTCCTGCTGTTACCTATGTCTCGTCAAATCATAAGATATATTCAAGGAAACAATCAATTTTTAGGCCTTTAGTAAACACTGGAAAGTTTCCAACCACCTGTAGAAAGAAAAACAATTTTATTCATACAAATCCTAATTTCAATTCAATTATCAACACATATACCTGACTGCCAGCGAAGATCTGCCTTCAGACTCCTTTCAGCTCTTTAAAACTGTTGCTTGGACAGTAGCTCTGCGGAGACTGAAGGGAAATCTTCGCTCACCTGACTTACTCAAAACGCAGGTGAGTAGCTGTCAGATAAACAGGCCAACCGCTTTTACAGGTTTACCTGTTCCGGTCAAACGTGTCCCCAAAATTTGGGACCGGACGAAATACGGTCCGTCACAAACACGCAAACATTGGCAACCCGATAGGATTCTGGATTAGGTTGAGATCTTTCATTTCTAAAAAAGTCTTTATTAGACAACATTAAAAGGGGTCAATGGTATTCACGTTTTCCATATGTTTCTCGTTCATGATCCTAATGAACAGGATGAGGACTGTTTTGTACCACATAAGCACACATTCTCAAGAGTCTGATGTAACAGAGAATGAAGTTACTGCTGCTGTGCGTTCTTTGAAAAATTGAATGCAGCAGGTTCTGAAAGGGTCATGACAGAAATTTTAAAACACATTATTGCAAACGATAAACAGTAAACAAGTTGGGTATTTTTTGCTCCCATAAGAAAACCTAACACAGAGTAACTTTTATTCAAGACTGGCACAGCCTTTTAAACTTGAATAAAGTCAGACAAATACATAGACGAACAATCTAATAGTGGGGGAAAAAACAAGCGCAGGCCAACAACTGAACTATCTTCATAGTAATGACTTGGCAAAGATTTGAACTTAAGGAGGGGGGGGGGGGGGGGTAATTTGAAGATGGAGAAACTGCGCTTGTTTTTTCCCCCACTATTAGATTGTTCGTCTATGTATTTGTCTGACTTTATTCAAGTTTAAAAGGCTGTGCCAGTCTTGAATAAAAGTTACTCTGTGTTAGGTTTTCTTATGGGAGCAAAAAATACCCAACTTGTTTACTGTTTATCGTTTACTGTTCCCTGCCTCATTTCATTTCCGATTTTTGTTTTGATTAAATTGAGGTTATTTGTATTTGTTTCTGTCCGTCTGTGTGTTTGTCTTTTGATCTCCCTTGCATCTTTGGGTGGATCCTCAAGCGTAGGCTCAAAGATTGTCCCCTTTATTTTATACTGTTTGCATAATGTCTTTAGTTTTTCAGCAACTTTTTTCCTCCCCACACTTTCGTTTGGTTTCATTTACTACTCTTCGCTGGCTGCTTTGGGAGTGCTATTGGATTCTTTTTTGCACTCTTGGTGGTGAGAACACCACAGTATTATGGACTGTGGTGTGTCTCTATTTGACGCCAGGAGCGCAGACACAACCAGCCGTGTCTCCCTGATGAGTCCGACCCAGCGGACGAAAGGCCTCGGAGCAGGCAATACAAATATATCTGCCTTCAAAAGAGGTTGCGATGGTTCCCTTATGCAGCTAGTGAAGAGTTTTCATATCTGTAACATATTTTCTTAATTTCATGTTCCCAGTTTCTCCATCTTCAAATTACCCCCCCCCCCCCCCTCCTTAAGTTCAAATCTTTGCCAAGTCATTACTATGAAGATAGTTCAGTTGTTGGCCTGCGCTTGTTTTTTCCCCCACTATTAGATTGTTCGTCTATGTATTTGTCTGACTTTATTCAAGTTTAAAAGGCTGTGCCAGTCTTGAATAAAAGTTACTCTGTGTTAGGTTTTCTTATGGGAGCAAAAAATACCCAACTTGTTTACTGTTTACATTATTGCAAGTACTCCATTATTTAGTTACAGTATGTAACGTAATGTTCACTTCTGAATCACACTCTCTACATTGGTGTAAAGCCTTTCTTCATCCTGTCCTTTAAAACAAAGTGATCAAAGCATATCTAAAAATCATTGCAAAATTCCTTCATTGGATATTTGTAGGAAGTTATACAGTCACAAACTGAATGAAAGATAAACACAATGGATCGAAAACAACAATATGATTGATGTGAAGCAGGCTTCAGAACAAAACTGCAGTGTTTTTGATAGTGCTTTTACACAATTTCCCATGGCGGCTCAGAAACAATCACTGTCACTTTAAAAAAAATGTGTTGCGTTTATTGATTTAGAAAAGCATTTTATTCTGTTGCTCATTCAAAATTACCGGCTGTTTTGAGGAAAAGAGGTGTTCGACGGAAAATGTGACGGGCGTTATGATTTGCTCTCCTATGCATGTAAACCAGGGAGAAACATACAGCCCTGTGTTGTTTTCTTGTCTATAGATGAACTGATGAAAGAAACCATTCTAAATGGAGAACATCGAATTCAACTGATTGTTTTTCCATTCTTATTCTTGTTTTTATTGATGCTATCATGCTAATGTCTGATTTAGCCACAGGTTTGCAAACTATGTTTCATGTCACAGGACAGAAACTAGGTTTGATTGCAAATTTAGAATCCAAGATCGTTATCTGTAGAAATCGTGGTTCATCTGTGCGTGCCTGGAATGGTATTATAGATAAAATAAGATATCCGTGGATGATAGATTTAAATATCTTGGAGTCATAACGGTTTGAACAGTTTAGTCAGTCGAGTGAAAGAGGGGGTCATTAATGTTTTTATGCTGCTGTAGTCACCAGAAGAAAAATCATTGGCTCATTCTTTAAACGTTTTGATGCTAAAATCCAACCTAGAATTATTTTGGGGCATTGTAGAAAATTTGATGTAACAGGAAAACGTGCATGTATGCAGATAAGCTCAAAACCATGAACAAACACCTCAAACACACAGTGGGCAATCACCTCAAACACATGGTGGAAAATGTGTCTACAATGAGATATCATTGGAATTTTTTAGGGCATATCTTTGGAGAAGAGGGGATCGAACCCTGTGAAGGTAAACTCAAACCCATGAACAAACACCTCAAACACACAGCGAGCACTCACCTCAAACACATGGTGAACCAGTCAGTCAGGAATCAACAGTCACAACACAACCCAAGGGAACCATCAAATTGCCAAAGAAATCCGACGGCTTTCTCATGTTCTAAACAGAAAGAAAGAACAAGTAAATCGGACAGAGACTGTAAAATGAAAAGCACTGAACATATTAACGTTCACAGAAACCAAAAGAGGACATTGTTTAATGTGTTTGAATTTTGTTGTTAACTTTTAAACTTTGGTGTTTCCACTTGAACTCCGGGAAAGTGGGTAATGTTGTGTTTTAGAGTTAACATTCGTGTTTTATTTTGCACACGGCTCGTTACCGTTGCGAGGAAATGGGCTTACGCTCCATGGCCGCTAACGTAAACATCACACTTTAAACAGATTCTTTATGTCAGTATAAGAATTCCTGATGTGATGATTTACTGCGAGTTTTGATGTTTCTCGCTATAAGTAAACTTGAAATTAAAAAGTATTTGACACTGGTTAAAATTTCTGAAATTGCCATCTTATTGTCTACAACAAAAATGTTACAGTCTGCTGGTATGTTCTTATTGTTACAACATTAACACATCACTACCAGGTAGGTTTTTGATAAAGATATGGAGAGATTTGGAAAACATTAGGGGTTGGAGAGGAGAAAGAATTTTTGAGAGCATTAGAAATTGGTGTAATTAACAATTATGAAATGGAACGGTCCCTTGATATGGGACAAAATTGTCGTTTTCAGCTGTACCAAACGTTCACATGTGATCTAGATTTATCTACATGTCTAAATATAGTCAATCATCTGCAAACTAAAATCAGTTTAATTACGTTACAGTCTCACGGTTGAACGTGTATATGCCACGCCTCCATGAAAATATAATAGAAAATTTGTCATGTCATTTTTGTTGTTTCAAATGGAGGTTAAGTTCACTTTGTTTTACACTGCCTCCAATATCAGGACTAAAGATGTACACACACACACACACACACACACACACACACACACACACATACACACACACACACATACACACACACACACACACACACACACACACACACACACACACACACACACACACACATATATATATATATATATATATATGTGTGTGTGTGTGTGTGTGTGTGTGTGTGTGTGTGTGTATGTGTGTAATAAATACAAGAACCAACCTTCTTATTTCAAACTAACCGTGTGTCTTGCATCTGAAATTAAGTCACTGGCAGTACATCTCGAAAGAGCTTTCAAAATCTGTAATATGTATGTGAACGAGCAAATTAGGTTAAACTGTACTCAGTGTAAACAGGTTATATGTGTGTTCTTAACGGACATATACACTAAATTCATGTATGTGATGATACGATTCCTAACTGGCTGCTTTTGTAATCACTTGCAAAATGACATGAGCCTATGGCCTATTCAATACTTTTTCAGATTTCAGAATTCTCTCTTCCTCCCCGACCCTCTCCCCCTTCCTCTCTCTCTCTCTCTCTCTCTCTCTCTCTCTCTCTCTCTCTCTCTCTCTCTCTCTCTGTGTTCGTGTGTGTGTGTGTGCGTGTTTGTGTGCGTGCGTGCGTGTGTGTGTGTGTGTGTGGGGGGGGGGGGGGGGAGCTGGAGTGGAAGTCAGCCGGTGAGCAGGCTTTGCGATCGCGTCTGACGAAATTAGCCAACTGTAAGCGTTATACGCGTTGTTGTTGCTTCATCTGTGGCAGAGATTGTAATTAGGTGCCATGCCTTCAGAAACATTGGTTTTCAGGCAGCGATGTGGACTCTTTCTTTTTGTTTTTATGGCATTGATGAAGAAACGCGCAAATTCAAGATTACCAAGACTGGGACTGACATTGAAAACCAAGACTACCGGTGTCGTGTGTGGTTTCCTCCTCTCGTATTTCTTCTGGGGGAGTTTGTTGTTGTTTCAATGCGGCGACGTCGAATTAAATCCAGGACCCCGTACTTCCACGAAACAAACACAACTTGGATCCCAGTCATCACGTTCGCCTCGTGCTAGTGTTGGAGACACACCACCGGATGCTTCATCCCAGAACCGAGATCAGAGTTCCAACGATGTCATGTCCATGCTCCATCAGCTGAACATGAAGTTTGACGCGGTGAGGGATGACATCAGAGGCCTCAAAGACGGTTTTGATGTGCTGCATGCGGAATGAAGAGCATGAAGGAAGAATGCAGCCGTCTACGAGACGAAAATGCCGCTCTGAGGGAGAGTAACGTCCGCCTGGAGAAGAGGATCGAAGAGATGGAGAGGAAGACCGACGATTTGGATTGCAGGTCGAAGCGAAATAACGTCATCATCCACGGACTTCAGAAAGCAGAGAAGGAGACGGCAGATGACCTGGAGGCTGCAGTCAGGGAACTCTTCACTGACAGGCTGGAGCTGGCCAAAGACGTTCGTTTTGACCGCCTGCATCGCCTGAACCAGAGGCCCAACTCTCCAATAATCGGGTGCTGTACCTTCTTCAAGGACAAGGTGGACATACTCAGGGCAAGAGGGAAACTAAAAGGTACTAGTATTTTTATTGGAGAAGATTTTTCTTTCAGGGTGAGGGAAGTAAGACGCAAACTGCTGCCCCATTTGAAGAAAGCTAGAGCAGAAAACAAAAAGGCGTCTATGGTTTTCGACCATCTTGTAATAGATGGAACTAAATTTTCTGTGGACTCAGAGGGCAACCTGAAAGATATCAAATAGGATATCGGCCGCTCTTCTTGTGTAGGTGTTTTTTCAAATTTTTGTTCTGTAAATAGTTTTTCTTCTGCATTTAATTTAGAGGGAGCAACCAAAAAACGGACACCGGTTGCGGAACCATTTGTGAGCTGTTATGTGGCTGACACGGCACGTGCCTGTATGTTGAATGCTCGTAAAATTGTCAGTGACAGAGAGGAAAGTGTGAACAAACAGGGTACAGGCCGTGCAGCCGTGCAAAAAAGTTCAGGAACGCATTCTGTGTCAGGTCAACTTGATTCCGATTGTAACGCACGTGCATTTTCAGTTAAGCATTTTAAAGTCTTGCAATGGAATGTCAACGGCCTGCTTCCTAAACTAAGACATAAAGATTTCCTTTCTTATGTTCGTTCCTTTGACATAATTTGTCTTGCTGAAACCTTTGTAGAAACATTTCAATCAGATTTATTTGTTGATTACATAATTGTTTGTAAACCTGCTATTAAGTTTTCTAAACATGGTCGTTTTTCGGGTGGAGTTGTGTGCCTAATAAAGAGAGTGTATGCCCCGTTTGTTCGTTCTGTTGACGTAGATTACAATAATATTATTGTTTTTCACATAGACAGAGCTGTATTAGGCACCATGAAGGATATGTTGTATATGTGTGTATATGTTCCGCCTGAAGGGTCACCATTTTATTCTTTTTTGGATGTACACAATGGCATTAGTCTTTTGGAAGAATGCCTGGCAGATTGTTCTGTTGCATTTCATGATGTTTACTTAGTGTTGTCAGGGGATTTCAACAGTCGAACTGCCGATATAAATATAAATGATTTATGCAGTGAAAATTTTGTTGAGTCATTAAAAACAAGTAGTTCGATCAACGCAAACAGGAAATCTCAAGACAAAGTGTCAAATAGTTATGGTAAACTTATGTTGAATTTATGTACTACATTTGATTTACGTATTCTGAATGGTGCATGTAATGGCGACCGCTATGGTTGCTACACATACATCTCAGATTCAGGTAGTAGTGTTAACGATTACTTTTTAATGTCGAGTGACATGTTTGCTATGTTTGAATCTTTCTGTGAACTTAATATTCGTGATATGTTTCATTCAGATCATATGCCACTTGAATTACATTTAACTTTTTCGGGAGAGCATGACAGTATGAAATCTCAAGAACAGAAACAAACTTTAAATAGGATAGTTTGGAACAATAATGCATCACCGGTGTTTATTGACTCAATGCAGTCTGAGGAATCTCGTAGAATGCTAGAGTCAGCTGTAAGTTTAATTGATTATGATATTGACGAAGCTTTGTCTATATTTAACGATTGCATCAAACGAAGTGCTGAATGCATGAATAGGCAGATCAGAATTGGTGATAATGATAAATTAGATGACTGGTATGATCATGAATGTAAGGCAGCAAAGAAAAATTTAAGAAAGCTTTACAGAATATCCCGTCGAACAGGATATTCTGAAGACGGGAATGCTTTTTGTATTGCACGTAGAGACTACAAACATTTGTTAAAGCGCAAAGAGAAGGATTTCCACAAATCGTTTTTAGATGAATTGTTATCTTCGGTGAACAATCAAAAGCAATTTTGGGAAAATGTAAATAAACTTTCATGTAAACGGAAACACGTTAGCAATGATATGACTTTGGACAACTGGTTTGAACACTTCAAAACTTTACTCGAAAAAGAAAGTGAACCAGACGAGGACGAATTGAATGTTGATGGTAATGATGTTTATTTCAACCGACCAATATCAAAGGAAGAAGTTATTTTAGCAATTAGAAAGATAAAGATTAGAAAAGCTGCTGGGCCGGATGGAATAACTGGAGAGTTGTTAAAAAATGCAGGTGATTGTGTTGCAGATTTCTTTGTCACATTCTTTAATGCTTTGTTTCAGAAAGGTATATTTCCTGACAGTTGGACAGAAAGTATTGTGCTTCCCTTGTACAAAAAAGGAGATGACAACAACCCTAACAATTACAGGGGCATTTCATTATGCAATATCAGTAGCAAAATGTATAGTACAGTCATTAATCATCGTTTACAAGAGTGGGTTGAGGAAAATAATATTACTGGAGAATATCAAGCAGGATTCAAAAAGAACTATTCAACTATTGATCATATGTTTACTTTGTTAGCTATCATACAAAAACAGTTCTCTTTCAACAGAAAATTATATGTTGCATTCATAGATTTTGAGAAGGCTTTTGATTCCATTAATAGGAAAATTCTTTGGTCAACTTTAGTTAAAAATGGTATAAATGGTAATTTATACAATTGCATCAAAAGTATGTATAATAATGTTAAAGTTAAAATACGGTGTGGACATAAACTAACTGATTTCATTATGTGCACCTATGGTGTTAAGCAAGGTGACGTGTGCAGTCCTGTTTTAATTTCTTTGTTTATCAATGAACTTGCCATAGAAATAATTCAAAATGGTAGGCATGGTGCAATGTTTACAACGGATTATTTTGAGCTCTTTATTTTGTTATTAGCAGATGATGTTGTACTATTATCAGAAACAGTTATTGGTTTGCAGACACAGCTAAACAGTCTGCAACGCGCAGCTTTTTCTCTTGATTTGAAAGTGAATTTAAGCAAAAGCAATATAATTGTGTTTAGAAAAGGTGGCTACTTAGCAGCAAGAGAAAATTGGACATATAATAATGCTGTTATGCCTGTCGTAAATGCTTATAAATACTTAGGTATACTGTTTTCAACAAAACTCAGTTTCACATTGGCTTGCAATGACCTTGTAAGTAAAGCAAAGAAAGCTCTGCTCTGCATTATGAGAAAACTGTATATTTTGAAGAATACTAGTTTAGATTTATTGTTGAAGTTATTTGGTTCACAGGTTCAACCCATTGCTCTATACGGCGCAGAACTTTGGGGACTAGATGATGCAGCCCGCCATTGTGAAAAAGTGCACCTCTTTGCATTAAAGAAATTTTTAGGAGTTAAAATGCGAACACCCAATGACTTTGTCTATGGGGAGACCAATAGATATCCTATCTCTTTGAATTCTGTGTTAAGCTGTATCCGATACTGGTTGAAATTAACAAAAATGAATGATCACAGATTACCTCGGAAAGCCTATATGATACGACCTAGATGCAAGAGACAAAAGAAATTGGGCTTCAAATGTCCGTTGCAAATTATATCAATTTGGATATGGCTATGTTTGGATAAACCAAGGAGTGCAAAATGATAAATCATTTCTGTGTGAATTTAAAGACAGATTGATTGCATGCAGGTGGCAGGAATGGGACTTTCATGTCAAAAATAGTGATAGATTTACCATGTATCGGACATTTTGTTCGGTACAGGATGTCAAATGTTATCTACGAATGGATTTAGATAAACACTTGAAGCTGACAATGACCAAATTTAGACTGGGAATTTCAGACATAGCAGAACACCGGTATCGTTACAGTAAATATACTGGGATAGATTTGACTTGTCCATTATGCAAAAATGGAAAAGAGGATGAACTTCATTTTGTTTTATGTTGTCGTAAATTATCCAGTCTAAGAGCACAATATGTACCGACAAAGTTTTCCAAGGATCCCTGTCAGTTTCGGTTAAGCCTGCTAATGGCATCTCAGAATGAAAGCATAGTAAGAAATTTCTCAGTTTACTTATTCAAGGCATTTCAGCCTAGATCAGTCATGACTTCGTGACGGAGTAGTCCAACCAGTTTTTCTTGTGTTCTGTATAATTCTCATATTGATGTTGTTATGTTCTCCATACCCCCCTTCATAAGGGGCAATGGCCTTTATATGAAGTAAACCATCTGAGTTCTGAGTTCTGAGTTCTCTTTCTCTGTGTGTGTGTGTGTTCGTGTGTGTGTGTGTGCGTGTTTGTGTGCGTGCGTGCGTGTGTGTGTGTGTGTGTGTGTGTGTGTGTGTGTATGTGTGTGTGTGTGTGTGTGTGTGTGTGTGTGTGTCTGTGAGTGTGTTTGTGTGTGCGTGTGCGTGTGTGTGTGCGTGCGGGTATTTGTGTGTGTGTGTGTGTGTGTGTGTGTGTGTGTGTGTGTGTGTGTGTGTGTGTGTACGCGCGCGCGTGCGTTCGCATAAGTGCGTGTGTGTGTGCTCGCACATCCAAGTGTGTGCGCGCGAGTACGCTCGGTGAAAAACATTAACGGAAATACAGATATTGACAGTGATAAATCAAAACTATTTCCCCAGCTTGTAAAGAATGTTCTGAAGGTGTCTGTCTTGTAGCCATAAGTAACGAACAACTTTTTCTCCCTATCTGTTTGTCCCCACCCTGCACCGACAACGTCATGACAGGTAGAGGTGTCCATCATTTCAAACCTTCAGTTTTTAATTTGCATTGCTCTTTCTTTTTAAGACGTGTAAACAAGCTACCTTCCCGTAGAGTTGAAATTGGAAACAACGGTATTGATTTTTGAAAAGAATACATCTAACAACAAACGTGTTGAAAGACTGTTGTAGTGATTTGATGTTGGGATGAAACAATCGATGTGTATGTTGCTTATTGATATATAGAAGCCATCTTCCTAAGTTCAGACAATATTTCAAAGACGTGTTGTGGCATTCACGGGGTGTCAATCGAAAAAGATTTGTACGAATCTGCTTTACCTGATGCACTAATCATTGTCATGGTTTACACAATTCATTCCTAAATGTAAGCAGTAAAAATTGTGCGCAGAAAAGGTAAGTTTGCAACTATCTGACTCCAACTGAAAAAAAAAACGTGCATAAAAAACTATGAATTAGCCTAATGAAACAGCAACTTGTATTCATTTTTCATACTTTACGTAGGCCCCTAACATGGAATCTATTTATACTTCAAAGAATAAACTGAAAGGTTTGTCTTTACCTTTTCAGACAACTTCACCAGTTGGTTAATGTATTTCCGTTCTACTTAATTTACGGTAAAGTTGATATTAAAAAGACAATCCATATTCGAATTGATCTAATACACTGGAACAGCTTTCAACCATTTAAGAACAATATTACGAATTTGAAATGTTAAGAAGCATCTCAATCGACTTCCTGTGTATACACAATAGATTGCGATGACAATTAACAATCCCGATCTAAAAGTTCCGAATGCATAGCACCATGCTTTGTAAAGATCTCAGCAAAGGTCCCACCATGAATATGCCCTACACAACTTTTCGTGAGCTCTTGTTTTCTGTATTCGTGTTTGAATAGAAAGCAGCCACATTTTGTAGTGTTACTCTGTTCCAATAAGGCTTGTGGTCCCTGTCAATACACTGATTATAGTGCTATAGATTAGTGCTCTCTCTCTCTCTCTCTCTCTCTCTCTCTCTCTCTCTCTCTCTCTCTCTTTCTCTATTATGGGTATACTGAATCTACAAATTGTTGCAGTTCTCTCTCTCTCTCTCTCTCTCTCTCTCTCTCTCTCTCTCTCTTATGGGTATACTGCATCTACAAATTGTTGCAGTTCTCTCTCTCTCTCTCTCTCTCTCTCTCTCTCTCTCTCTCTCTCTCTCTGTGTTATTTCTGCATACCTGTACAATTAGTAGGATACTTGAATGTGTCGAAAAAATGGACGTGTCTAGGATGATGGTCATCCATCCATCTCTTCAGAAGATGTGTGTAAAATCTTGCAGGTTTGTCTTCAAAGCAACACCTGATAATTTTGAGGCAGCTTGTTTCCTTGAAAAAAAAATGTGTTAGATTCCAGTCCCAGAAATCAGATAAGGAGAAACAGACTTGTGTTCGAACCTGCCCCATTATTTTTCCACACACACACACACACGCACGCACGCACGCACGTACAAACGCACGCATGCACGCACGCACGCACGCACACGCACGCACGCACACGCACGCACGCACACACACAAGTTGAGAACAAAATCATACAACCAGTCAACAGTACAAAATATAAAACTCTTGTATCTCACTTCACTGTAAATAATCTTCCTTAAAGGAACACAAAGAATTTTTAACTACAGTCCAGAAAAATGTCTGCTATGGTCAGGAAACCGTCTGTCGTCAGTATTACATCCGTTGATTGTGATGAGAATGATGAACACATCCCCCCTGCCCCCACCCCAACATCAATGTCATGATCAGTATGAAACCACAACACCCGTTGGTGATCAATTGTAAGTAGACTGTCCGTGACTGTCACACACGTTGATCATTCTTCGTGAGTGTGCTGACCACAATCTCACCATCAACACTCCCGTTCAGCTGATCAACGCGGAGACCATCAGTACACGTGATACTTAGTTCTGTGTGAGGACCACGTGATGCTTAGTTCTGTGTGAAGACCACCCTTACCATCAATACACTGTCTCCTTCTTTGTTCTGTGTGAAGACCACCCTTACCATCAATACACTGTCTCCTTCTTTGTTCTGTGTGAAGACCACCCTTACCATCAATACACTGTCTCCTTCTTTGTTCTGCAGGCGATCTCTTTATTTCTGCTCGAGGTGATTGGGTGTCGTAATTAGCATTCGTTTAGAGTTTTGGGCGACTATTCATTTCATCAAGGGAGCAAGAGTTACCCTACTTGTTTTTAATCAACGCACTCGTTGTTCGTTACCACCACCCCCCACTCCACCCATCACCAGTATGCACTGATCATGATCAGTATGATCACCACCCCTTACACCTGTTGATCACGCTCAGTATGATCACCATCCCTTACACCTGTTGATCAGATCATAGAGACCACCCTTACACCTGTTGATCGTGATCAGTATGAACACCACCCTTACACCTGTTGATCTCGCTCAGTATGAACACCATCCCTTACACCTGTTGATCACGCTCAGTATGAACACCATCCCTTACACCTGTTGATCGATCAGATGACCCCCTTCCCGTTACAGTCAGTATGAACACCATCCCTTACACCTGTTGATCATGATCAGTATGATCACCACCCCTTACACCTGTTGATCACGCTCAGTATGAACACCATCCCTTACACCTGTTGATCATGATAAGTATGATGACCACCCCTTACACCTGTTGATCGTGATCAGTATGAACACCACCCCTGACACCTGTAGATCATGATCAATATGAACCACCCCTGACACCTACTTATCATGATCAGTATGAACACCACCCTGACACCTGTAGATCATGATCAGTATGAACCCCACCCCTGACACCTTATCATGATCAGTATGAACACCCCCTGACACCTGTAGATCATGATCAGTATAACACCACCCCTGACACCTGTTGATCATGATCAGTATGAACACCACCCCTGACACCTGTAGATCATGATCAGTATGAACACCACCCCTGACACCTGTAGATCATGATCAGTATGAACACCACCCCTGACACCTGTTATCATTATCAGTATGATCACCACCCTGACACCTGTAGATCATGATCAGTATGAACACACCCCCCTGAACAGTGTTGATCATGACTATCAGACATGATGACCCACCCCTGACACCTGTAGATCATGATCAGTATGAACACCACCCCTGACACCTGTAGATCATGATCAGTATGAACATCACCCCTGACACCTGTAGATCATGATCAGTATGAACACCACCCCTGACACCTGTTGATCATGATCAGTATGAACACCACCCCTGACACCTGTAGATCATGATCAGTATGAACACCACCCCTGACACCTGTAGATCAAGATCAGTATGAAAATCACCCCTGAAACCTACTTATCATGATCAGTATGAACATCACCCCTGACACCTACTTATCATGATCAGTATGAACATCACCCCTGACACCTACTTATCATGATCAGTATGAACACCACCCCTGACACCTGTAGATCATGATCAGTATGAACATCACCCCTGACACCTGTAATCATGATCAGTATGAACATCACCCCTGACGCCTACTTATCATGATCAGTATGAACACCACCCTTGACACCTGTAGATCATGATCAGTATGAACACCACCCCTGACACCTGTAGATCATGATCAGTATGAACACCACCCCTGACACCTGTAGATCATGATCAGTATGAACACCACCCCTGACACCCGTTGATCACGACCAGTATGAACACTCAAAACGCATTGTTGAAAAGTGAAAGACAACACTCGTGTGTCTTGACCCAGACAGTATTTTTTATGAAGAGGACTGATCAAAGTATCTTCCTTAATTTGATGAACTTGGATAAATTCAGCAAGCAGTTTTTTTTTCCTAGAAGCATTTCTCAACTAACTGCAACGCTTAAACTTTGAAGGTACTTTCGGATGTCGTTTTGGTAGACACTGATGACGTAAAGCTACATCTCTTGGGCAGTCAAACACAACATGAAATTCATCGCCCATCTCATTCGTATTGTAGCCTGTAAACATTATTTCTTCTCTCAACAATTCCTGTCGTTGTCCCTTTTCTATGTCAAGCTTATAATTACAAGAACGAAATAGCATAATACAATACTGTATTGATCTGGTAGTGGTACACAAACTTGTTTGGGATGGGGACAAAGGGGGCGAGAGGGGGAGGCAATAATCAATCGTAAGTAAGACATTTCTTTCGAGAGACTCTTGCCAGCTTGGGTGAATGAAATCTTCAGATCGTTTTCTACATCCGTCTGATGAAACTGTGTTCATCCACATAGATCTATAAGCAGTTTCTCCGCCACCATTATGTCCTAGCTGATTTGTCAACAAGCGAGCGCGTAGCTCTATACATCTGGCACGAAAAGTGTCACTTTTTTAAATCAATAAGCTTGCACAAATTTTGATCAATTTCACTTGGATTTATCCAGTTAATGAAAACTTCCCAGTTTCATCATGAATGAATTTATTCGCAGTACTTCTATTCAAACAAAAAATATATTCCCCCCCCCCCCCCAAACACACACACACACATCTACGTAATACCTGATTGGGCCATCAAAGAGGACTTCTAACTGTTCACTAAGACTACGACAACAAACATTTAGAAATACCGCTGTTTTAGAATAACAGACATAAGCTCTTGTTCTCTCAACTCACCCACACCTACTTCTACCCTCCCAAATCTTTTTCGCCTAAACCAGGAATCATGTTACAGTAGGGTTTCTCATTCATTGTTGGAAAGGTCAGCGATACAAATTCTAGGACAATCTTGGGTCTGGGGTAAATATACCACGTCCACTCTCCCATTGGTTTGATCATCTTCCTGGGGATGTGCACTCTAATCCCGAAACTGAAGTGATGCTATCTCATTATCAGTTCCATTATCGGCGAATGAAATGTACAATGTAATTGAATTGAGTAGTATTTTTTAAATTCGTAGAAGTCGGACTCAAACTGGTCGTTTTAAAACCTTTCTCTCTCGACCAAGGCTTGTTGTTTGTTTATTACATAGAACGAGCTCGATGCTTGGAAAACAAAATATTCAAAGAATGTTCATTGTGCGTGCGGTGGTTTTATTTCCATTCCACACATTTTTTTATCTGCTGCTTCTGTATTATACTATCAGTCACTTAAGGTGTATGGCATTGGACGATGTATATTGAATAGTCCCTTTGGCCTTCTACTATAATTTGGTTTTAACTTTGCGATTATTTGATATTGTAATGTACTGTAGTACATTCGTATATGTATAGGTGTGTGTGCGTGCGTGTGTGTGCGTGTGTGGGGTGTGTGTGTGTGTGTGTGTGTGTGTGTGTGTGTGTGTGTGTGGAGAGATGGAGAGAGAGAGAGAGAGAGAGAGAGAGAGAGAGAGAGTGCGCGCGTGCGAGCACGTGTTCTATCCTTTTTTTTTTCTTTATAATGCTGAACAGTTAAGTAGTGGGAGAAAACAAGTGCAGGCTAACAATTCTTCAGTCAATAGAGTAATGACTTGGCAAAGATTTGAATTTTTTTTTTAAATGATAATCAAGGTAGCTATCAGTCAATCATGTAGCCGTACTTCCGAATGCATGATTCTGATCGATTGACGTACAGCTGAACAGAGGACAGTTCCTGTCTTCACAGAGGACAGTTCCTGTCTTCACAGAGGACAGTTCCTGTCTTCACAGAGGACAGTTCCTGTCTTCACAGAGGACAGTTTTCTTCTAGTTCAGCAGGCTGCAGACGTTCCACAATGTCTGCTCACTTGCTGTTTTTTTTTTCAAAATTTAGAAAGAGAGGGGGTTAGTTACCGCCAAGGACACAGACAAACATAGTACAGGACAAGACACAATGCGTTTCGACCTCTTGGGTCTTCTTCAGGCGAAAACAAATAACGCTTAGGACAGTGAAGATGAATAAAGAAGAAACACTTTCCGCCCGGTGGCCATTTTGAATGCATGGCGACCATGACTAGATAAGTGTTTTTTCTTTATTCATCTTCTCTGTCCTAAGCGTTATTTGTTTTCGCCTGAAGAAGACCCAAGAGGTCGACATGCATTGTGTCTTGTCCTGTACTATCTTTGTCTGTGTCCTTGGCGGTAACTAACCCCCTCTCTTTCTAAATTTTGCTTCATTTTCCGCCCTCAGTCACTCCGTTTTGAAGCTGTTCTTTTTTCAGTTTGGCTGCATCACCTGAGCATACAGACTCTGATCTGAGGGTGTGTGCGCCGTGATGTGAGCTGGAGCAGAATGACCATGGTGCCAAGCTGACAGTGACCTCTCCAGTCTTTCTCAGTTTTTTCCTCTATGAAAGAAGGGAGAAACAGCATCTGGTATGCAGTTTAAACTTCCAGGCACATAGATTTCTCTTAATGATAATCATCATCATCATCATCATCATCATCATCATCATCATAACATATTTACACAGCTCCTTGCCACAGGTTCTAGGCGCTAACAGTCCACACTCTTGTGTACGCAATGGGCTGCCTATTTGGGTAGTACCAACTGAAAGTTGCCTGCCGGCGCTTCATTCAGTCGTTTCCCATGTCATCCAGTCAATGTCGTTCACTCAATTTTCTTACTTCCTTCATACTTTCAATTTCTCACGCAGGGTGCATGCTATTTGTAACGTGTCATTCATACCAACGGCCTAACTGGCCTTCCCTTCCGAAAGTTGGTGATGGGATTTTACATGTGTGCAAGATGTCATGCGTGTATTCTCACACGGAACCTCGGTTTATAGTCTCATTCGAAGGACTATTTGGGAAATGGAGTCGAAATCAGTGTTAACTCTGAGGGGAAAATCCCCCTGTACCGAAAAGACCCAGCAGAGATTCGAACCCGCGACCCCAGGATCACCAAGATTACGAATCCAGTGCTCTACTATTCCAGCCCCTCGTATCTTCGAAGCGATACGTCACTGCTTTCCAACAGGTAAGGCACAACACCTCAATCAGATAAGGTTTCTTACTTCTGCCCTTGTTCGGAATGGCTTTGGTTGCCAAGGAGCCAGGGAAGACCCCAACGGTTTGCCCCATCTGCATTTGGTGTCCATCAGGAGACTGAACTAACACAGCACACACTTCCCAATAATTGGTGCGTAAGTGCCGCCACTAAGCCTGAAATGTACTGTGTTGCTAGCCTCCCGCCAACGAGCAGTTAGACACGCATTAGTCGGTATCTACATATGCAAAAGAGCCCCTGTGGTCATTCAAGTCAGAGATCGAATCTATTGTGACAATACCCTTTTTTCCCAAAGGCACAACCATGCGTTTCTTAATCCTCACCTCTTTCTTTATAAACTGTGGTGTCACCACCAGCAGCACAGAAGAGGGGTGTGGGTGTTGGCCATTAAATTTTCAGTCAGAACAGGTTCAGATCCATGCAGAGTTTTTAGGCCTGTAATATTCGGTAGTCCCATCACACCTATGTCATGTGACGTAGCCTCACATGGCGACATGTGACGTTCCGTCGCGTACGCCCTTATTTGATATAAAACATTCCACTAGGTAGGGAAAAGGAAAGGTAAGAGAAAGGACAATTTACGTGGCCTGACCAGTGTGATCGGTGTCGCTGGTGGCTATGAAAACCGCTCAGTAAAATAGACGTAGGGTGATTACTGGTTGAATCACTCAGGAAAAATGGACGGACATTGTCCATTGGTCAAGTAACCAAGGGCTGGTAATGCCGTAGAGTTAGATGAGTACTCACTGAATATGTACTCAGGAAGAGCCCAGGAAGGAAAAATAAAGCATAGGGAGGAGATGGTTTGGGGACACTGACCAGACAGGTTGTTTGGAACTGCAGAACGAAATTCACCTGTAATCTACCATTACCAGGTGAGGTATAGACAGATGGGGAGAGAAAAGAGAGAGAGTTAAGAAAAGGAAAAAAAGGAAAAGAATTTATCATCATTCAGATTTTGAAATAGATTACTTACACGGACTTCATTCATGTTTCAGCCCTTCCCGGTGCTGTGGCAGCACCAGTAATGGGATAAGCGACTGTGGCAGTCGCACAAGTATTTGGGCTCCAGTGCTGTGGCAGCACCTAAAAGACTACAGAGTTGGAGAACCTAATAGAAGAGGACAACGACTGCAGCAGTCGTGAGAGAAGCGTTTGTCATGTTGACCCACTATGATTTTTGATTGTCCCCCTGGGTCGGAACTCAGATATTGTTCCTGTATTTTAAGCCATCTTTGATTCTTCTTTGGAAAGTGTATGAATTGTTTCTCCATTGAGGAGGAGAAACCGGTAAAAGATGTACTTGTAAATTACTATGTATAATGAGATGAAATTTGGTCCCAGCTAGTGGATCTGTGGAATGTTTGTACCTCCACTGGAGAGGAGGAACGGAAGACAATTCTTGAAAAACAAACCTGTTGTATGTCAGGTTCACTGACATTGTTACTTGAGCCCATACATGTTATAGGTTGGTCCTGTTTGAACTTCTGCGTGTGCAGACTGATTATGTCCCAGGTCAATTCATCAGAAACACTATTCCCCAATGTGTGTGCTAGTGTGAGCCGCGAACATTTTCCGCTCACATCGTATGCGTGTGCGTGCGTCAGTGGATATCTGTGTGACAGCACAGCTTGGGGGAGGATAGGGAGATATCTTGAACTCTTTAATGTTTTCCGTGGAAGTGGGGAAATTGGTTCATGCATCAGCCTGTGAATTGTCCAATCATAATTAGCCTTACGTTGAATTATCCAATCATAGCCAAGTTTACAGTAAAACAGGCTGGGGGTTAGGTGAACAGTCCTCAGTGTTATTTTGCAGCTTTTCAGAGTGGAAGTCTCTGACGGTTTGTGTGCCGTTTTTCTATGTTGGAAAAGTCCCGGGGAATCCTTTTAGGAACCTCGTGTTCAGGGTTCTGACTTAGGGATTAGGGAGCTGCCTCGGGTCTGGAGGGGACTGTTTTTGTGTAGTATTCTTCTCGCTGTTGGAGGTACAGTGGAAGGACTGTCGTTACTGTGATGTGTGAAACTGCAAGTAGCCTGGTTTTGCTGGAGCTGCACTGGAGAAGTGGAGGGACTCGTGCCTGTAAATTTATTTGGTATCAGTGTCCTCCCTGGAGCCACTGTGCGATTGGAAAACCTGGTGAATGTGCTGCATTCTTGTTGGACTGTAACCTGTGTTCCTGAAACCCTGGTGGGGTAAAGGCTTGGTTGCTGCATTCTTGTTCGACTGTAACCTGTGTTCATGAAACCCTGGTGGGGTGAAGACTTGGTTGCTGTAGTTGCGTGCCGTGGACATGCTGGTCTGGGGATGGCCTTGGTGGCACTGGACAACCCATCTCGGAGTTGGGCCGGACATGTGTTGGTTCAAGATGTCTCCCTGTATTCCTGCCTTACCTGGTGACGGATCCCTGTGCGAGGAGTGGCACAGTGTGGGCTACTGTTCCTGTTGCTGCGACAGTTCCAAGTAGTGCAAGTGAATGTTTACAACGAACAGGGGCTGTTTTGAGGTAACAGCATTGGACATTATTTCCAGGATCAAGAGAGTGAGTCATCCTTCATTGGTCGTGGAGCGGACTACCCAGTGTGTGACAGACACCAGCAGCAGATCCTTAGTGACTTTAGATTTATTTAGTTAATATCATTGCACAGTTGGTTTGGTGTTGGTTAATTAGTCATTGCTTGTGTATGTCGCAAGCTGCATGGGTTTTCAAGATAACTTGTCTTTTGGGTGGTGGCAAGAGACATTTAAAAATCATTTCTTACATTTTGGATAACTTGGTTGGGCCCTTCTGTGCGAGTGTTTCATAGCAACCCAGTTGTTGGATTATCAATTGGTCATGCGTGCTTTAAGCGCCTAGTTGTTGGAATGTAACCAGGTTTAGTTAATCTTGAATGTATGTGTTACAGAATTGTAGTTTTGGGCATTCTATATTACTGACTGGTCTGTCATTGTGTTATGGAATTGTGGTTTTGGGCATTCTATATTGGTGATTGGTCTGTCATTGTGTCGGAGTTCATTCCCTGGTTGCTAGCTTGTGTATGAGCATGTAAGTGAATTTGTTGAGTAGATCTCAGGTTCACGGTGTCCTATTGGGCCAATAGCCAAGGTGTTATCGGTCGTGTGGGTTGCATTGCATGGTAGCGATGCATCACACCAGGCTGGGCACATCAGGATTTTACCTGAGCTAAGTTTAGTCATTAATTAATTTCATAACCTTAAGTTAGTTTTGTTGTGCAGGAGGGTGTGACAAAAATCTGTGTGCAAATTGTGTCAAGGGGTTGAATGTTTGAGTTTGAGAGAGAGTGATCATGTGGGTAGTGAGCGGAATATTCAATGTTATGGACCCTGGTGTCGTGGTTTGAATGAAATTATGTGTGTGTGTGAACTGGTCGTCTGTTTCTGGACTGCTTATTTGAATTGGGGCATCAGGTATTGTAGGTCTGTAAGTCTGTCTGTCCCTCCTTAGCGAGTTCAGGTCTTAGCGAGCCTGACATTGTATATGCTTGAAAAGTTGATTATTGTTTAACAAATTATTCCCTGGAGAGGAGGGGGAGAAGAAGAGATATTGTAGTGCACCTTCTGGTTGTTTGGAGTGACTGCGTGTGCACAGAGTGAATGCTGAGCTGAGTGCATGCATGCATTTGTGCTCAGTGTGACAACCTAAAATCACTCTCTAGTGGGAGAGAAAGGGCACTTGCCCAACCCCCATTCCCCACACCCACCCCCTCCCTCCTCCCCACCAGCCTTTGTTCTGAAAGAGTCTCAAACGACCAGACGTATTAGTCAAAGCACTTTGTGCCTGAAGTTGAAATGGGTGGATGGGGTGTGTGTGTGTCGGATTTTGGACCTGAGCCAGAACTAACTCACCTCCCATCCACCCACCCCCACCACACACACACACACACACACACACACACACACACACACGCACACACGCACACGCACACGCAACACACACACGCACGCCCACACACACACACACACACACACACACACACACACACACACACACACACACACACGCACACACACCCTGTTCCAAAACCATTGCCCAGTGAATAACTGAGTCCATCTCCTTGTCCCACAGGGGAGGTAAGTTTGGGCACGAGACTATCTTCACTTCATGGGATGTTTGTAGAAAATGCCCCAAACATTCCCCGGTGATTGTTTTGATTGGGGAGTAGTTCTGGCTCACGTCCAGAATCACTCTGCCATGTACCCCTCCATCTGAAACATGTGATGGCATCCATCAGTCTCGAGAGACAATGGTGTTGCGCCGTGGATTATTCAGTTGTGGAGCTGCAGCGCCTGTTGTGGCTGAAGATCCCGATCCTCGAGCGGCATGCTCTTGCAGCTGCTGCAAGTGAAGGCTTGGTCATCAGTGTCTGTGGGTGCCAACTCAATTCTTTGCCGTCTGTGGCACCTCCGTTCCATGTCCCCCTCCACCCCTAAGACATAGGTGCAATGTGTCTTGAGTGATCGATTTTTTTCTAATTTATAAAGGAGGGGAGTGTGTGTGTGGAGGGGGGAAGAGTTGGAACAAAGGGAGAGATCAGTTTGGATTAACGCCCTCGCTCAGTCATTCTCTGTCCACTCTTGTCTGCTTAAACGGTTTTTTGTTTGTTTGTTTGTTGTTTGGTCTTTTTATTACGTATTTAAGGATTTACAATAAGCCAAAATATAGCAGCTTATTCATAGGTATTGTGTGGTTTCAACTTTTTAATTTTCCGAAACTTTCTTTTTACGTCTGACAGTCACAGCACTAACTCAGCCAATCATGACATCGATGCTCAAGTATTTCATTTCCATTGAATACACATACGTACACACATACACACATAAATACATTCATGTGACGTTGAAGTAGAGTGAAACTCGATGGCTCTTTCCTCGAATGTTTTATGTTTTAACGTGCTAACGACAAGACCGTCTGCACCAAAGCGGTCATCTTTGAGACTGGTGTGATATACCAGAGTTGGTCAGTGATCGCAGGACCTCTTCCCCTCTGACACGATCCGCACAAACCTCATGGATGTCAGTGTGGTCATGTGTGCGATGTGGACTGTGTTAGGCGTGGAACTTACAGACAGCACTGATGGACCAGATGGTCTGAAGAGGACTGAACATCAAAAACCTTTCTCTGTTCATCACGGAAACACCAATGTAGTGAACACGACGCCAGACGGGTATATGCTGCAAACAATGACCAATAATCAAACGATCCAGCCTCAGCTCAGCTCCCATCAAACGCATGGCGCCAGCATGCGAGTCACAACACTACACGTCAATAAAAACAACATCACTGGATTCACAGAGAACGTGTCGTTAGCAGTTTCCGGATTGGCGTCGTGTCTAAACACCGCACCTTTGCGAAACTGCACTATTGAGAGTTCAAGAGGCTGTGTCTATTTTCAGGCAACAGCAAAACCTCCCTTCCATTGGAAATGTCAATTCATGCTTCACGTTCCACCAAACAAATCCTTGCGTGTGAGAGCAAAAAACTGCTGCCATGTAACTTTAACACTACGCGACTTTGTTGACTTACTTAAGCCCAGAACGATTAAACATAGATGCAACTGTCATCATAACCTGCCTATCTGGTATAGCCAGAGTAACATGTTTCAGATTGAAGTAAAAAGACGTTCTGCCTTGCGTTCCGATTTTCCCATCCCGTCAACGTTGCTGTATTTCTCTGCTGTGAACAAGTCAGAGAGAAGGAGGAAGAAACTGGAGCTGATTCATCTGTCTGCCAATGCCGGTGAGTAGACTGTACTGACCCAATTATTAAAGTGTTTGAAGAACTCCACTGAATAACGTAGACAAACGAATCACAAGACAAAACACGACGTGTTTCGACCTCTTAGGTCTTCTTCAGGCAAGATACACGAGACTCAAAACAACGAAAATGAACGAGCAATCACTTATCTTCATCAACTTTGGCGCAAGATGGAGGTTAAATGAAAACGAGTCTCATCAATTCAACTCCCATCTTCCGTCGACGTTGATGAAGATAAGTGATTGCTCGTTCATTTTCATTGTCCTGAGTGTTGTGTATCTTGCCTGAAGAAGACCTAAGGGGTCGAAACGCATCGTGTTTTGTCTTGTGATTCGTTTGCCTACGTTATTCGGCGCAGTCCTTCGAAACACTTTTCTAATTTGTTAACATTTCCGCCTCACTTTGCAATTTGATATACTGACCTGTGTTAAATAAATCAGGCTGGGTTCAACTACATCGTTTGCCATCAGATCTTTAGGTAGGTGTCTTTGTTATGTCAAAAAGGTCATGAAGCCAAAATCTGTACATATATGAAAAATAGAAAGAAGCTACTGGGCTTTTCTATTGATGACTGACGGCCAGTTTCCTTTTGCTACTGCGCATTGCTGCTTAACTTGAATCATATCTCTTGAAGATTTGTAGTATAGCACGCCACTTACTACAGTTAATGGAATGAGAACTCTACTCTCATTGAGAAGGAAAACCAATGTCAGGCTCCAGTAACTCATACATACACGAAGCCAACAATCGATATGCAACACAACTAAAGTTAGAAAATATATAGGAAGACCATTGACATATATTGTTAGAAAATGTACATAGGAAGACTCGACGCATGAAGTTAGAAAATGTATATAGGAAGACTATTGACGTATAACGTTAGAAAATGTTCATAGGAAGACTCGACGCATGAACTTAGAAAATGTATATAGGACGACTATTGACGTGTGAACAAAATTTGCATTGCATTCAACAGATATCAATTACAGTAACTCAGATGTAAAATCAGCTGCTGCATCTTATGTTAAGATTTCCATTCCAGAATCTATAATGGAATGAAAATGCATCTGTCCATTCCAGTATCTATAATGGAATAAAAAAGGATCTGTCTGCATTTTGAGATTCAAATAAACAGACACATCTCAGTAGGCATTTCCGATTGGGGGGGGGGGGGGGGATTAACTCGAAAGTTTATACAGAAGTTTAGTTTCTATCACAAAAGAGATGCGTTTTTACATACAATATTTCAGTATATGTTTCGTTCTCTGATTTTAATTTCCCTTAAGATGAGTCTCAATGCGTCATTTCTTAGCCTTCCAAACTGAAGATAAATCCGTGACATTGATTCAAAGTAGTGTGATAAATTGGTGCATTGTTCGAATTCGGCGCAAGATGGGGATTATTATCATCATTACTGTTTTAACTCGCATTGTCTCCTTCCCGACTGGCCTCGTATTCATTCAACGCCCATCCTGCGCCGAATTCAATGAGATAAGTGATTGCTCGTTCTTCATATTCCTTGTTCTGAGTGCTGTTTATCTTGCCTGAAGAAGGTCTTAGGTGTGGAAACGCGTCGTGTTTTGTCTTGTGATTCGTTTGTTCATATTTGGTGGATACAGTACTTAATTTTTTTTAAGAATACTCGAATAACATATACCTTGAATCTCTTGAGCTATGGCAACACCATGAGAGCTGTGATTACAGGGTGCATACAGACCCCAGAGTGGGATGGCTTCACCGGGTATCCACAATTCATGAACAGCTGTGTCACACTCACCCGACCCAAACATCTGGTCATCTTTGTCACCTTTCTCCAGATGAGTATTCATGAGTCGTCTGTTCTGCGCATCTGCGGCAGTTTCTGTGGCTCCACAGAAATTATTTACAATGGATCCGACTGCTTTGCTCCATTTCTATTCCCAGGTGGACTCTTAAATAGTACAAATGACAACATCCACATGTCTTTCTCATTTCGTTCAAGTCGTGTCACGCATAAGTCGGGATTCAGGCTTCGCTTCTCGTTCCATTCCGAGGACTTGAGACCTCAGCAAGTGCTCGACTCGCCGTTACACGTTGGGGTCTGCCACAGCGTGTGGAACTGCTCGAGGTCAGTGTGGCCTGACCTGATGGAGCACTTTCCCTGCGACATGTATCACCAGTGTGCAGACTCTGAGGATGAAGTGCATTGTCCGTACACCTCCCACAAGTGTGGACTGCACAAGGTAATCATCACGATGAAGTTTCTGGTGGTACAAAGCATGTACATATTGAGTACTGGTGAGACACAAATCGTTGTAATAGGAATTAGTATTTTTGGTTGTGGTGATTAACTGCTGATCACAAAACGGATACTCCAGAACACATTGATATATAGTTAACAAAATTAAAATTAAAATTAAAATTGAGATGAGAGAAAAATGATAAGGTGGTTTTTGAACTGAAATTGAAATTCATACCCAACTTAAATGTTTGTTGACTATACCTAGAATGTTTCAAAAAGGAGTGACTGAGGGCGGAGAATGAAGCAACATTTAGAAAGAGAGGGGGTGAGTTCCTGCCAAGGACACCTCAGCGGCATTGCACCCACGCCGCTCATTCCAAGGACCTTTACACAAACGTTTCAGACGAGAGAAGAAAAAAAAAGGGGGGGGGGGGGGGGGTTAGGTGGTGAAACAGTAGGGTTTGTTTGTTTTGTAATTATTGATTAATGGTATAATATATTATTGATGGTAGTGGTCATGGTGGACTGATAATAGTGCTTAGTGGTGACAAAATAGAAATGATACATTAAAAAAGAAAAACCCTAGTGGGTGGTGATTGTGATGATAATAGTTATAACTATGTGGGTGTAGGGGTAATGATAATAATGATTCGAAAGAATGGAAGTGATCAAAGGATGAGGGGCTATTGTTGTTGGGGAAAAAGGGGGGTAGGGAAAGCTATTATCTCTCCACCCACACAGACGTATGCACAGGGAGGAGGGACGGGAGGCTCATGCACACAGTATTGTTGGAAAAGTAAACAGTACTGTTGGATGGCGTTCATTGTAGTAGGTGAAATCATGTGTTGGCATTAATATGACAGTGTTGGTTGAGAACAAATGGAAATGATCAATGAGAAAAGGGGTAGTGTGTCTTAGGGGGAAAAATCAACACAAGGCGGGTAAAAGCATGTAAACAAATTACTGGTGAATGATGACCACAAAGAGACTAATTGTGAGAAGTGAGACCTTGTTATACCTGTCACAATAGGTAAACATGCCTGTTAATCCGAATCTAAATTTTGTTAAATTATGTTTATATAATTATTTAAAAAAAAGAGTTATTTGTGAAAACGTAGATTAGCAGTCAAGAATCATTTTCATTTTTGTAAAGCTTACTTTTGTTTATTTCTTTGTATGGTTGACTGATTTTGTATTGTTTGTTTTAATTTACAGAAGGTTCTATAGGTATGCGTGTAGAACGTACGATTCATGTTAATTTGGCCCTGAGGCAGCTCCCTCCAATTCTTGCATCCCCTTCCTGCGATTTAAGGAGAGGAGGTGGAAGAGCCAATCGTCCCAGGGTAGGGAAACGAAACAGAAACTAATTAAATTCAAATCTTAAATAAATGTTAGCGAACCGCCCAGAGAACGTGGCAAACGAGTCACAAGACGAAGTGTTTCGTCTTGTGACTCGTTTGTCCACGTTCTCTGGGCGGTTCGCTAACATTTATTTCGTCTTGTGACTCGTTTGTCCACGTTTCTGGGCGTTCGCTAACATTTATTTAAGATTTGTTTAGATTTCCGCCTGCAGTCCTCTCGCTTTGCAACTAGATCTAATTAAATTCAGATAAGAAACAACATCGATCAAGCAATCAAATGAATAGTTACATAAAACAATCAAAACCAAGAAGAAGAACCCTAGCTTACCCAGTACATACTAAACAGAGGAGGGGGGAGAAAAGGAAATCTTACTTAGAATGATGTATGGAGAGGGGACACAAACAAAACCTTTTCTACATTCGACCTCAAGTCACAGCACAAAAATACAGTATACCTAACATTTCATTCTGGATCGCCAGTGCCGGGCTGCGGCAGGCCGGGCTGGGCTATGGCTCTGGACAAGGGGTCGGAATAAGAGGCGTGGTTGCTATGCCACGTGGGTGGCACAGAAGATGGGACAGAAAAAAAGGAAATTAAGCCCACAGGCACCCGGAACCATCTAGGAGTTGCAGGGTCGATTTACAACAGCACAAAAAACTGACAACAGAAAGGCTTTCCATGATTACAATGTTGACATGGCCCGACCCTCTTACAGTGTAAGAAACAAGTGCCACAACTCTTAGCAGAGGGGAAGGTGGTCTTCTATAAAGACCTTCTGCTGCCCAACTGTTTCTGAAATAATTCTGTTACTTGTTGTGTTATGTATACAGTAACTTCCCCTCCACACACACACACACACACACACACAACACACACACACACACACACACACACACACACATTTTTTACGTGTGTATGCATACAGAGAGAGAGGGTGGAAGGACACACACACACGCACACACACACACGCATGCGCGATCGTGCATGCACCACACTACACACACGTGAGCACGAGTGCGCGCGCTCACAGAGAGAGAGAGAGAGAAGAGAGAGAGAGAGAGAGAGAGAGAGAGAGGACATATGCTTACGTTTAAACAACTACGCACACATACTTTAACTGCGTGTTTGTTCATGCAAGAAGGGACTACCTCCCAGCAATATTTTTTGGTACATGCATGTTGACTTGATCGTGTTGTGTGTGCATGTGATTCCTTCTACTTCTCCACTCTCATGTTCAGTCTAACGCATTGTTTTTAATCTCCCACGTCCACTGGCTCCTCGCCTTCTCCAGAGAGAAGTTGCGGGGAGATGCTATATCTACAAATTCGAAAGCAGACCCTTGACACAGAGACAAGCGGAGAGGAAGTGTGAAGAGCATGGTGGCTATCTAGCCAGTCTGGAGACCAAGCCAAAGTTGAACGGCATCCTGAACATTCTCAAAGACAATGAAGAAAGATGCCCATGGATTGGAATACTGACCAAAAGATACAGCATGCAAAAGGCCTTTGTAAACACAATGTAAGTCACTCTGCTTGAAAGCTTTCTGAGTAACAGTCTTTTCCTTCAAAACATCTCATGGAGTTCATTCTCATCGCTAAGAATCACCAGAACATCTCAATTCACTTCATTCTCATCGCTCAGAATCACCAGAACATCTCCATTCAATTCATTCTCATCGCTCAGAATCACCAGAACATCTCAATTCATTTCATTCTCATTGCTCAGAATCTACACGGACATCAATTACATTCATTCTCATCGCTGCAGAATCACCAGGACATCCTAATTCATTTCATTCCATGCTCTGAATCACCAAGATACACATCAATTTTACACTTCATTCTCATCGCTCTGAATCACCCGGACATCTTCAAATCTATTTCATTCTCATCGCTCAGAATCACCAGAACATCTCAATTCACTTCATTCTCATCGTTCAGAATCGCCAGAACATCACAATTCATTCATTGCTCATAGCTCAGAATCACCCAAACATCTCAATTCAATTGATTCTCGTCGGTCAGAATCACCAGAACATCTCTATTCAATTCATTCTCATTGCTCAGAATCACCAAACATCTCAATTCACTTCATTCTCATCGTCAGAATCACCAGAACATCACAATTCACTTCATTGTCATCGCTCAGAATCACCCAAACATCTCAATTCAATTGATTCTCGTCGCTCAGAATCACCAGAACATCTCTATTCAATTCATTCGCATTGCTCAGAATCACCAGAACTCTGAATTGAATCCATTCTTATCACTCAGAATCACCAGAACATCTCAATCACATTTATTCTCATCGCTCAGAATCACCAGAACTTATTATCAACAGTTCCTTTTCATTTGTTGTAAATGATATGATGATAAAGTTACCCTGCATGTATGTTTCCATCTTATTTATTTTGAATTTGAAATTATTATTAAATAGTATTGCTACTCCTCGAGCATTAGATCTATACTCCCATTCCGCTTTTATATACTTTTCTGTATCTTTTTCAAAATGAGTATCTTGTAGGCAATATATAGAGTATTGTATTTTTTCTTAAATAGTGAAATATATCTCTTCTTTTCTGATGATTCCCTAGACCTTGACAGTTTACTGATGAAATTGTTAACATGTTTGCCTTGTTACCTACTGAATCCATGGTGTTTTCCTTGTAGTCAAAAACATTACATAAAAACCCATCAAGTGCCACAGGAAGAAAAAAAGCAACAAACAGGATTCTAGTTCAGTGTCACAATTACCAGGCAAAAAGAACTATACTTTACAACAGCATGCATTTGAACAATCTTTGTAATCATGGCTTACGTAATTACCCCGATGTGAATCAGTACAGTCCATTTGGCTGTGAGAACATATAACACTATACCATATAGCTAGTACAACCAGTTTTACAACTCTGTCCCTCAGCAGCAACTGTTCATTATTTGAACAAGACATTGTTTTGCCCACAGCACAGGGTACCACCCCCCACCCCCACACCAAAAAAAAAAAAAAAAAAATAACTTGGGAGAGGACAGAACTTGTCCTGACATTCTCCCATTCCTTTCATTCCTTTGCCCCCTTTCCCCCCCACCCCCCCCACCACCCCCCCCCCGCCACCCCCGCCACCCCCCTCCCCCGCCCCTCCATTCACACTTATCCTTCCCTCACACACTTGACAACACAAACAACATAACACATACAAATACAACAATTACAATACCACAACCCATGCGTTTATGACATTAAACATTCCTTTGGTCGAGCCTCCCGCCTCCACTCACTACGGGGAGTTGGTGTACTTGTTTCATTTCACATTTTCAGCCGCAATCGAAGCAAGCGCCATCTTTGTTTACGTCTAGGTGATGCTAAAAACAGAACACTATTGAAAGTCAGGTTAATCAATGCACTCAAATAGATTAACTCGAATCAATACCTTGTATCATCATCACTAAACTGAAAATTCAAATTATCGTATTTGCTGAAATACAAATATTCACAAAAGGAAAAAATACGCTTTCCATTGTACTTCATAGATGTACTTTACATGTACAAAAAGCTAGAGCTGATGTGGTGTAGTCCAACAGACCCGTTGTCCTGCAGGACATTGGTACACCAACTGCACATGCAGATCTCCTAGTAATATTAGGTAGTAGTAGAAGTAGTAGTAGTAGTAGTAGTAGTAGTAGTAGCAGTAGCACTAGTAGTAGTCCATACAGCTTATAAGGCTCCCGGATAAAATCAATAAGTGAAAATTTCCAAGGACATCCAGAGGACACAGCAACTTGAACAAGCATGAAGCATTATAGATACATATACATATATATATATATATATATATATATATATATATATATATAAATGAAAGTGAAAAATGAGGGGAAAAAAGTAGTATAGTGGTCGCACTACCCCCACTGGAGATGACCTTGGGACGAAATTCAATAGAACGAAATTTCCCAAGGACATCCAGAGGGCATAGCGAGCATGAATTACTACTGTACATTGTAATATTAACAACTTCTTCATAAAAAGAGAAAACAAAAATAGGAATTTAAAAAATTAAATGATAGAAACTTTTTTCCCCTTTTCTTTCTTTTATGATAACACTGCCCCCACGGTGATGACCTTGGGACGAAAACTAAAGTTCCTGAGGGCGCTCCGATGGTTACTGCCAGCCCAGACCACCAGCATAATGTAGTAAATATAGCAAGATCAAAAGACATGATTTACTTTTTTTTTAAAGGAGAGAAAAAATCTTATTATACATTATCACAATCATGAATATTTAGTACCATAACCATTAATCATGATAGTAATCGTCTAATACGATAGATAGTAGGTAATGACAGCCAAATCAAAAATGACAGTCTCAATATCAATACTGCCACTACTCCTGCCATTAAATTTATGGTAATGCAGTATTATCACTATACTAGAAGCAACAGTACTCAGATAATAATATAATTCCTCCATACGTATTCCCCTGATGCACAGACCTAAGTTGAACAGCAAAATACAGGCATACGCACCTCAAACTCAAAGTCTGACAACATGGTCCGAACTAGTCTTAAAGCATCCATGAGCAAGTCCACACATGCAAGCAAGCCAGCAATGCCTCACACGACCAGTCCCACCAGGCCCCCCAAACCAACATATAAGATGAAAATTGTCCCAAATTTATGAGCTTTAAGCACCAGAAAAAAAAAGAAAAGACAGACGTCAAAAATTCTTATTCTGTCAATGCCATTAATTAATCAGCGATACAAGTATAATGCAAGAAGAAAAAAGAAAGAAAAAAAGCTGACTAGATGTTGTCAGTCCTAAAAAAATGCTATTCTATCTCTGTGAGTCATCGTCATGCAAAGAAATCTTGCAACTTAAGTTATATACAAGACTCCAGGAGCCATTGGTGTGATGCATAAAAGTCAACCAGCGTCAGCTGGGGCCCACCTCGAACATTACGTAATGAAATTCCATTGAATCAAAAGTATTCCAGTCTGCAACTCCCAAGCCAGACTACCACCAGCACCAGCCAGCTCTCAGGTGCCACACCGCTTTCCCAGATCCACCATGAGCTTTCTTCAGTTTTCTACTTTTTTCCCCAATTTGCTCTTTGACTGCTGTTCTGAAGTTCTGACTTGGACCTGACATAGACTATTCTGCCTCTCACAGTCTTCACTATCACTATATTGTTCTTGGTCCAAGCCTGAGCACACACTGATGGGTCTTTTTTTACGGTCTGGAAGAGGGCATGGGCTCTGGGGGTCAGATCCTCTACAACTACAGTTTTGCTGCCCTTCAGCACTCTGCACGAGCTCATGACCAAATCCCTAACACAACCAGATAGGAAGCGGACAATCACGGCTCTGTTAAGCCTACCTTTGGTGTTTGGCAGCAGGTCGGCGCTGACCCACATGGTGGACAGCCTCCAAGTCGTCTCAGCTCAACTTTTGCTTGAGCTTGTTGTTAAACAAAGGTAAGACTTTGTCCTCCACCTGCTGTGTCGTCTCAGGAGCGTCACCCTCGTTCTCTGGTATGCTATACACCCTCAGGTTGTTTCGTCGTATGTACACAGACAGCTCCTCTGCTCGCTCGTCAGCCACTTCAGCCAGGTGTCTTGCCTCTTTCAGCTGTTCCTTCATCCACTCCTCTTGTTCACGCACCTCTGCCACCTCTCGTCTCAGAGCGTCGTTTTCCTTTTGCACCATGAAGAGTGCAGCCTGGAACTCCTCCACCATGCGTCTCAGAGCGTCGTTTTCCTTTTGCACCATGAAGAGTGCAGCCTGGAACTCCTCCACCATGCGTCTCAGAGCGTCGTTTTCCTTTTGCACCATGAAGAGTGCAGCCTGGAACTCCTCCACCATACGCCTCAGAGCGTCGTTTTCCTTTTGCACCATGAAGAGTGCAGCCTGGAACTCCTCCACCATGCACCTCAGAGCGTCGTTTTCCTTTTGCACCATTAAGAGTGCAGCCTGGAACTCCTCCACCATGCGCCTCAGCTTGGAGATCTCCTCTCCATTCATGCACAGCTTCTTCATCACGTCGTCGATGGTACAACTGCGACTGTCATCACTGTTTGCATTCTTACTAGGAGAAAACACTGAATCCTCTGCGCCATCTTGTTCAGTTTGTTCTTGAGCATTGTCTTCCATGTCGAATGTCGTCTGCTCGTCTCGTCTCTTGGAACATAAACAAACTTTTCAAGAGTCTCTTTACACGAGATAGGTGTACTGGTGGTCAGTGTCTTTGGCCTCTTCACTAATGTTGTATCAGAAGCACTTGAACTTGAAAGAGAATCTGAATCTTTCCTTTGGTTATGCTGTCATTTCCCTCCACCGCCGCCATGTCTTCCCAAGATCGAAACTGACAGAAAAGTCCCTTATTTCAAAGATTACTTGGTCATTTCAGCTGCCAATGTCTCAAGAACTTCCCTGCAGGTTGGTGGATGGTTTTTACCTCAGTCTTGGTGCATTTCCATCGAAAATCAGTCGTTATTTAACAAAAAGAAACAACTTAAACCGGAGCTAGCAAGAAATGTGTGCGCACCCAACTGGCAAACATCGCTCACTCCAATATTAGAATATTATCTCAATTATTGTGTCCCCCTTCTGAGGGGCTATGGCCTAACAAAATAAACATCTGAATCTGAATCTGAATCTCCCATGGTCTCTGCCTCTGAATATACATTACAGTATTCATTCTAAAATGGTATGTATTCAATGTTGTATATGTGTTGATATACAGTTCTGTGGAATGTTTTCTTTCATTCAATTTGATAACTTTCCCTTGTCTTAGGACTGGATGGGGGGAAAGCCACTGACTTGTGTGTTTATTTGTTTCCCTCAATAAACAACATTTCGTTTGCTAGTTGGTTCGTTCGTTCGTTCAGGTATGTCAAAGCAAAGTTGTGGAGAAGTGGTTCCATTGCTTTTTTCCAAACCTTGAAGGATCCCTGCGCAAGAATTTGTGTCAGACCCTCCGGAGCTGTGTTGCAAGGACGTTTGTGCTTCAATAAACGCCTGTTCTACGTAAAAGAAGCCCTTTTATGTGAAGTCCCCTCCTTCTTAGATCGTCGCCACCTGCAGATAAAGCCTATCTCACTTCATGTCCCGCAAATGACGAACGTCACACACCCGTCCCTGGTCAGCTGCCCTCGGCAGCACGTGACTCACGTACCTTTGTCATGCGATGAAAAGAGTCAGTGTATGAAACTGGAAAACGCACGGGGAATGCACAGCATGCAGTGCCTCATGCACGTGGGGTTGAAGCAACCCTTCTTTCACTGTGCGGTGTCGGGACAATTCATGCCCTACAATGTGCTGTGCAATTTTCAAGAGGACTGTGACAACGGCGACGATGAGGACTTTTGTGAGTATCCCAAGTGTACTTGGGATACGATGGACTGTGGGCGCGGACAGGTCAGGGTTGTTTGTATGTTTTTTCTTCCCTCTTTTCTTTCACATTTACCAGACGACGTTTTAACTGAAACACCATGGCTTCCTTCTTTCCCGCCCAGTTTAACTGTCTAAGTATTAGTTGCAAAGTAAGGCGACTACAGGTGGAAATCTAAACAAATCTTAAAGAAATGTTAGCGAACTGCCAAGAGAAACGTGGACAAACGAGTCACAAGACAAAACACGACACGTTTCGACCTATTAGAGAGAACTTGTTGATGTGACAGAGAAAACAACACTGGATCCAGAATGATACCTTGGTAGACCCATGACTCAGCTGTTCGTGTGTGGGATGTCTGGCCATCAGCTACCACCTTCGTACTTCTCTGATTCATCATTGTGCTCCAGTTGATTCCATCCCACTGTGGGGTCACTGGGAATGAGAAGGTTGACGCTATGTCCAAGGCAGGAATATGGAGTTGTTCAGCCACCCGGTGACCTACAGAGAGGCCAAAACTATCATCCACAACCAATCTCAAACCAATGGAAGAGAAGGATGAGTGCAGACAGTGGTGCTAATCTAATCCATCATCTCCAGAGATACCAGCAAACAATGCTTTTCAGACTGAGAACTGGCTACTGCCAACTGCTGAGCCACCTCAGCCAAATTAAGATTGCCTACACAGATGAATGTCCGTGTGGCACTGGATCTCAAACCCCAGAACACATCCTCCCACACTGACTGTCCAGCCCATGATGTTCAACAGCGCAAAACCTGGCCAGAGAGTACAGAAGTGGAGATGCAGCTTTGGGGCAGCCGTCAAAACATCGAGAAGACTGCAGGGTGACTGGATTGAAGATCTGACGCAACCAAAAGAGAATGATGACAGGAGAAGAAGAAGAATAGTCCTCTGAATAAGAAAGGCATTGAGCTACTTGCGCAGGTTTCCTCTGATCCCACAACTGTCCAATATTATCAAGCAGCTACAAGTGTAGCATGGTGTCGAGCACCTTTGAAATAGCAAGTATAGCGATGTCTGTTTGATTTCTTTACTTTAATCAGAACTTTTGTAGAAGTCGTGCTTTATTTTGACAACCTGGGTTTCATATGGGAAACCTTTCTGAATCCTTGGTTAAGGTGACCAAGTGCTTCGTGGTTATCGCACTGTTTCGTCTGGTGACCACCTTGCATGACACTAGGATGTTCAGCCAAGTGTTCGTCCCCTGTTTAGAACGCCGGAGCTACATTTGCCTTGGTCCCATTTTCTGGAAGCACACCTGTGTCCACAGACTTTGGAGGGCAAGGACAGCTCCAGTGGAAGTTGTGACCTGTCTCTTTCCTTCCAAATGCACATTGCACGAGTCAGCAGAGTTGCCCGTCTGAACTTGCCGTGAGATCAGTTCTATGTGTTGCTACCTGTCTACTGATGCAGCCCGAACACGTTTTGTCCTCTCGAGGAATAGGTCACTGTAACTCTTTCTGTTGGCCTTCCACAAATATAGTTTCAATATGAGATGACTGCAGACGGAAAGTCAAACAATTTTTAAGAACAATTCTTAACGAGTCCACCAAAAGCAAGGACAAACAAATAACAAAACAAAACACGACGCGTTTCGACCTGTCAGTCTTCTTCAGGCAAGATAAACAACGTTCAGGACAATGATTGATTTTTCGTTTTCAATGTCCTCAACGTCGTTTATCTTGTCTGAAGAAGACCTAAGAGGTCAAAACGCGTCGTGTTTTTGTCTTTTAACTTGCTTATCCTTGTTTTTGGAGGACTCACTAAGAATTATTCTTAAAAGTTCTTCCCAAGTATGCCAGACTTCAAGGAAATCAGAATAACGCTGCCAGACTGATAGGCAGAGCTTCTAAATCTGACCACGCGTCTCCTCTCCTTCACTGTCTCCACTGGTGGCCTGTTTTCCATCGAATACAGTACAAGTTCTCTACACTTTCTGTTTTTCTGCTGTCTGTGGCTCTGGACTAGAGTCTGTTTCAGAACTCCTCCAAATCTGTGCTCAGGCTCGCCAGCTTTGCTCTTCTTTTTTTTCTGTGCACACCGGCTGATACTCTGCGGACACTCCCTGTATAGACTGGCAAGGATTAATCCCATCTACCCAACAAAGGGAGAGGAGTTTTGTGCTTATGGCCGTTTTTTTTATCCGGCCATTACGGCAGCCATACTCCAACTTCGGGGAAAGTGTATGCTATGTGTAATGTGTCATCCATACCAACAGCCAAACTGGCCTTCTCTTCCGAAAGTTGGTGATGGGATTTTACGTGTGTGCAAGATGTTATGAGTGTGTTCACACATGGAACCTCAGTTTATAGTCTCATTTGAAGGACTATATGGGAAGTGGAGTCAGAACCAATGTAAACTCCAAGGAAAAAATCCCCCTGTACCACAACGGCCTGGCGGAGATTCGAACCCACAACCCCAGGATCACCAAGATCATGAGTCCGGTGCTCTACCACTCAGCTATTCCAGCCCCCCACTCTTCTTCTGATACTCCACTTCTCTCAGTGCCTCACATCAGAAATAAGATTTGCATGTCGTGCTCAGGGGTGCCAAGGAATGGGTTATATAACATAGAGACTTAAACTGGTCAACGAGTATGCTGGCCTTATTTTTCCCATGCTCAGAGAATGATCCATACAGTTTGATTAGCGCCACCCCAATGTTATCCTGTGTCTGTGACCTGACGTACTCCGAAAAAGGCTTGAAGTCATTTTATTGCAATCCATTGTTTGTGACAGGGTGCCAAGGTCCCACTAGACTCTGCAGAAGGAATGCATACATGATATTTTGACGTGTCAGTAATGAGTCCACGCGTACGTTCCTGCCTGTCGTGACAGCCTATTCTTCTTCCTTACTAGCCTTTTCAGGTGGGAGCTATTTCCAGCTAGGGGCTATTTTCAGGTGAGGACTACTTCCAGGTGGGGGCTATTTCCAAGTGGGGAATATTTTCAGGTGGGGGCTATTTCCAAGTGGGGGCTATTTTCTGGTGAGGGTATCTTTCCAAAACGCATGGAGGATGAAATGCACTTGTGACTAGTCTTCAAAATCTGACCCTTGAAGATCATCCACAAAGTTTTAGCATCTGTCGCCCTGTTTACCAGGTGGAACACTCTCACACTGATCCCCTCACCTTATTCCATCCCAAACTGCCTTACTGAACAAAAAGCTTATTCTGGGGAATGTCTGCGATGTGCATGGTTTGACTCTGAAGTTACTGATACTTAGGTCATGGGGTCTGATAGCCCTGATACACTGACTGACGCTTTGAGGATTGTTGGATTTGAAGCAAAAACCAACCAAGCCCAGGCGAGTATTTCTTCTGGTAAGTGGGTCGTAGATCTGATGCAAGCCATGTTAGTGTGTGATGTCGATCAGTGCCTGCTGTACTTATGCTTCAGGCGTGCTCTTCTTAATTGTAAGGGCCTCCCAAGCTACATCTAGATACTTAAAATCAGCAAATCATGCGCAGAATGGTCCCAAAACTTAACGGATGTGCTGCAGCGTATATGGACTGGTCTGCATGCAGTGACTTCTTGATGAAGCTGAAACTGAAGCTGTCATTGACGTTTTTCTTCAGCTTGGTCATTTCTGTCAAAAGTCTCTGTTCCCTGACCTTTTCCTTTTCATGCTGCGTTAGATGCAGACATCCCTTCATCAGCATTTACGGTTCTTGGGAAAATAATAACAAATCGGATTCTGTCTGATGGTATGACGCACCACTTACAAAATGCGACATAAGCAAATGCTCGTGGGATGTGTTGATTACAGTTCTGAACAAAAATTAAGCCTGTTTTAGCAAACTGGCCGGTGTCAATAAACTTATGATGATTCCTCAAAAGTATCAGTTGTACGGTATGCCTACTATAATAAATGTACCAGTGAATGTGAACAGTCCAAACTCACTTCTAATGTGTGTCTGTACTATCATTCAACTAGCTGTGTTTTAATATTTTCAGTACTTCTCACATACATTTTCACATACATCAGTTTGTTATTTTGTTTTCTCTGATGACTTCTGTTAAGTGTGTGGTCATCAAGAAAAAATGTGATGGGTATATCGACTGCGTGACGAAGCTTGATGAAGACGGCTGTGATGAGAGAATAGGTGCTGGACATGAGCGGACAGTAGTTTTCCCACCGGCTGTAATCAACTTTGACATACCGGGAACATTCACCATCACTGCTCTGGAGCAAAGCGAAAACCCCCCATGTCCAGACACCCACTTTCAGTGTCATGACCAGGGCTACTGTCTTCCTGTCTACGTCAGATGTAACCTGATCAACGACTGTCCAGATCATGAAGACGAAGCACAGTGCGAGCACTACAGGTGTCCAGGCTTTTACCGCTGTCGTGACCTTGACAGGACAGTCTGCCTGCACGTCAATCATTTGTGCGACGGCATACCACAATGTGCGCTGCATGATGATGAACTGATGTGTGAGATCGTGACCTGTCCCGAGTCCTGTTCGTGTCACGGCCTGGTCTTCACCTGCACCCATCATTTCCAACCCAGCTCTTTCCCACAACTACGCTACCTGGAAGCCAAGGGAAGTGGACTAGATCAGAGTGACATCACAAACAACACTATGCTGATTTATCTGGGTTTTCAAGCATGTTCTTGGAAGAATGTAACCAGCTTCCAGCTGCCCAATCTTCACAGTCTGGATTTAAGTTACAATTTCCTACGTTCTGTCAACATCAGTCACTTTACAAGAATTCCTCATCTCCAGAAACTGAACCTGGCTGGTAATCCTATGTCGGGTCATCTTTTTGATGAGCAACACAGTTATGTTTTAATTTCAGTAACAGTTTTGAATTTGTCTTGGGTAAAGTCAGACTCTCTCGATATGAGCTCCTTGTCAGCTTCTCTGCCGAAATTGCAGTATCTGGATTTGTCTTGGAGTAAGTTGAAGTCACTGCAGGGAAGCAATATATTTTTAAATCTTCATGTTTTGGATCTGTGGGGTTGTCCAATATCTGATTTCAGTCCAAACTTCATGAAAAGTATGAACAACCTTAAGAGCATCTATGCTAATAATTTCAAGTTGTGTTGTTCCGTTGTCTTACCAAAGAATTTCCGAGGCGATTGTCACGCCCCGTCTGACAAAATTTCATCATGCGATTACTTGTTAAAGTCTCTTGCCTACCGGTGTGTTCTTTCAGCATTTGCTTTGCTCGCTATTCTAGGGAATTTCAGCAGCTTTGTCTACCGTGTGTGCTTTTTATCCAAGAGCGTCAAGACAGGTTTCACGGCTTTCGTTCACCATCTATGCGTTTCTGACTTTGTGATGGGCGTGTACCTTGCCATCATTGGAGTGGCGGACCAGGTTTATGCCGGTGTGTACCTTTGGAATGAAATTGCGTGGAAAGGAAGTTCAGTCTGCAGTCTTGCTGGCTTCTTGTCGTTTCTGTCCTCGGAGGTGTCGGCGTTCTTAATCTGCCTCATCACGCTGGATCGCCTCATCGTGTTATGCTTTCCTTTCAGTCCTTACCAGTTTGACGTCACATCCGCCCACGCGGCTTGCGTCATCGTGTGGGCACTGGGACTACTCCTGGCTTCGGTCCCTCTCCTTCCTGTGACGTCACACTGGGAGTTCTACCATCAGACGGGTATCTGTATTCCGCTGCCTGTCACCAGGGATAATTTTGCTGGTCACAGTTACTCCTTCGGTGTCGTGATCGTCTGCAACCTGGTCGTCTTTGTTGTTGTGGCAGTGGGGCAGTGTCTCATTTACTGGACAGTCAAAACGAACGCCATGTCGGAACGGACTGGAGAGACTAAAGGCAAGGAGAAGGTCGGATCCAAAGACTCGGTCATCGCCAGACGTCTCTTTTCCATTGCCATGACAGACTTGCTGTGCTGGTTTCCTATTGGTCTCTGCGGTCTGCTTGCAGCTGGTGATGTCGCCATTCCAGGGGAGGTCAACGTGGCTATAGCTGTTATCGTGTTGCCCATCAACTCGGTGGTCAATCCTCTCCTGTACACATTAAACATCATACTGGAAAAAAGGCAGAAAGCGCAAGAACTTCGTTTTCATCAGATTTTACGTGCTTATCAGAAAAGTTAACTTCTGCTGAATTTAAAGAAGCGTATACTGATGCAACCTTTATTTCTTTCTTCTTTTCAGTAAATAGATTTACATGCATCTGTTAATTTATACAATGAACTATGTCAAAACCCTACAGGCATTCATTAAACATGAATTACGTCAAACATCTGCAATATAGTCATTATATATGAATTACGCCAAACATCTACCTTTCATTCAGGAACCTGTCACTTTCTTTCTTTCCATCACTGAATTATTCATTCATTGGTTGTGGCATAACAGTGGTGAAAGTAACACGATGGACCTTTAGTTAGTCAGATATATCCATACTGTATGGCTTCAGTCATGAAAAACACACCAGTCTGTGTGCCAGGGAAACCATCTCCAGACTGTGTTAACCACACCAGTTAGTTTTCTAACAGTGATCATCTCCCGACTGTCTTACACACCATTCAGTTTTCTATGGAGACCATCTCCAGACTGTCTTACACACCATTCAGTTTTATACTGAGATCATCTCCAGACTGTCTTACACACCATTCAGTTTTCTCCAGAGACCATCTCCAGACTGTCTTACACACCATTCAGTTTTCTCCAGAGACCATCTCCAGACTGCATCACACTTGGAAGCCTGGGGTGTGTTGACACAGTGTGAAGGCACGTACAAAGCATGCCATTGATTCGTCAAGGTACGTAATTGCTCCTTGATAGATACCATTGTTTAGTGGCCACTGGACGTGATACATCCAAATCTCTATGGAGTGTTCCCATGGGTGCACCAGCCCATATTTCATTACTGCAGAGCCCACCAGCGAAATTCGCCACTGTAAAGCAACTGCTGTGTGCATCCCGCAGCCTTGTTACGGATGGGTGCTTGGTGCGTGTGTCTGTATGTCCGACTCTCCCAGAAATATGGATGCGTGTTCGAGCTTTCCTGTCACACACACCCACTCAACTGCACATAGACCGCCAGGCAACACAACCGCAATTCTTTTCTTATTTTCTTCTATGCTACCTGGGCCATCACACACAAAACATCATCAACAATAAACATAAACACATATGGAGTACGCCCCAACTATAGGTGTACAATGCTAGTATAGATATGAGTATCTATATGGTTATATGGCGCGCACGCCAACAGTCTGCCAAGGGCACTGTCCGCAAGAAGCACACCCAGACTATGGGTGCACAATACTAATATAAATATGGGTAGACGTAGCTGCCACCAAAGTCGATGCGACAAAACTGCAGCTGTCAGTGAGGGCAGGGACCGATGACGGAATGATGCAGTGACGTCTCTGTCCACCAAGGAAGCAACTACTTCCTACATCAAAAGAAAAAGGAATCATACAGTGGGTCACACTGAAGTAGCTCGCTGCTACTTCTGAGGCACCAGCCTCCACTTCCCAGAGCTGTGGCTCTGTGACTGAACAACACAAGGCTCTCACAATGCGCTCACAATGCGCACGGTCGACGACACGACTGGTCTGACGATGTGCAGGAACAACGCTGACACTGCAGAACGCTGTCAACACAGGCGGTGGGTTCTGTCTCGGCAGGACCAGCGCAGAGCACAGCTGGCACACAAGACGTAGGGACTCGAACCCAAGGCGACGTCTTCTCACTCAAAGAAGCGGCGCTGGCACAGCTGGCTTGTCGGGTCGTTACTGGTAGGCACCAGCCTCTCGCACACCTGGCACGGTGGAGAATGGGTACACAAAACAAGCCCCGGACCCGAGGTAGGGACAACCAGTTTCAACTACACCAAGAACAAACAACCTGGGGAACTGGCTGTCACAACAACTAAACTGAGTCCCTCGTCGGCTGGACTGGGCAGCAGTTGAACAAGCCGGAATTTCTTCAGAGACTGATTGGCCACCCGCACTCACCCGACTTGTACGTTGTACAGGTGAACACTAGTTAACCAGCTTGACCATCTGGTCTTTTAGCGGAGTTGTTGTGAAAACTGTGATCAGACAAAAAACGGTCTGTCACAAGCCTCATTCGTTGCTGTTCCGCTTGCAGGTGAAAACAGTACGACTCCACACACGCCGTGGGGTCTTACGTATCTTCTGAAGAGAATCCCGGGCTAGAGTCTTTCCTGCTGTGAACAGACTTTCCCTACAGTCAGTGGGTCTTTCCTCACTGCCTCTGAGCCTTTCCCCAGAGTCGGCCAAAAGGCAGACAAGAACAAGATTGTGACGGACCGTTTCCCGTCCAGTCACAAATTTTCATGCAACCGTGCTAACCGGAAGGTAGTCGTCCGGAAGCCGGTTGAAAAGTTTACCTGACTGCTGCTCACCTGTGCACTGTTAAAGCCGGGTGAGCTGAAACGGTTAGGCAGTCTCTGCAGTGATTCCGGCAACGCAGCTACCCAGAAAGCCAAAGAGGGACTCTCATATGTTTTTGGTGTCAGTCAGGTATTTATCATTCAATGTTTATTTATTAGCAAACCAAAACCGTATTCCCGTGTAGGAGAGACTGAAACTTCCTCAGCGCACTGTGAAGGTTTTGTTTAGAAAAGAAAAGTTTTTTGTTGTGTTCTGTTATCCTATGACTTGATAGGGTAGCAAAACGAAATTATTTCGGAAAACATGAATAGATGAAGTGAGTGTTAAAGGAAGTGGTCTTCAGGGAAAAAAATTTGTTTACTCTGTGACTTAACTATTTATGAACTTCATGATGAAAAAAAGATGTTAATTATTCCAATGAAGTTTAGATGGGCTTTGCGAGAAGAGGGAGAGTTTTGATGCTGGTTTTGGTTTTTGATGTGGATGAGCATTTAACTCACTCTTGATATGAATATTGAATAGTTGTGTGTTGGTAAACAAGAGTGTGTGGAAATCTTTCCCTTACATATATTGAAGTAGATGAATCTTTTGGAAAAAGATACCTTCTAAAATCTGGTGATTATATAAAATGAAATGAAAATTCTTGTCGTTTTACAAGAAAAAGAGAGAACTATAAAATAGGCATTCTGGCTCACCCGGCTCCGCTGTTGCTCCGCCGGCTTACCCAGAATGCCTATTTTATAGTTCTCTAATAGTAAACACTTTACAAACATACATAATGTGTAGGATTATCTGTTTTTAACACTAATTTAGAAAACTTTTGAGACTTAAGTTTTTGCTTAATCCTTCGTTTTTCTTGATCGTTTTCAATAACATCATTTTCTTTCATACATTCATCAAATGCGTCTCTATCTTTCATGTGGAATAAAACCACTGTCTTTAATTGCTCTCTAAAGTCTTTTAAAACTGAGTTATATTTTTGACATAAAATCCACACACTTATCCCAGCATGTCTTCCACTGAAAGCCAGTTTCAGCCGAACAGTCATCTATAATAAATAGTGTCTGCGTTCCCCCAAACAGTCTGTACTACCAGTCGGTTGACTGTCAGCTTTTTTGCAAGACCAAGACAACACAATTATAACGACGCAGTAAGTCAGCAGGCCGAGCGTCCTGTTTACAAACTGTGTGTCTCCCTATGTTCTGACCTAAAAATCAATAAAACACGCCTCGCGCGCCTACTGCGTTTCTTCTCTCACCGGGCTCGCGGCGCGGTCTGTCCGCACAGCGGGCGTGCGCTAACACGTTCTTTGCTATAGCGTGAGCTGCCTCTTTCTCTGTTCTTCATCGCGCTTAACTAGTAGTTGCAGGCCAGCCCGACAACGAATCACTGCTCAGCGCCCAGGCACATCCTGTTCAGTCACAAAGCAAGTGGCTGACATATCAAATGACAAGTGGTCCTACCAGTTCCACTTTTCACCCCAAGTCCTTAATTAAGTCACCCCAAGTCCTTAATTAAGTCACCCCAAGTCCTTAATTAAGTCACCCCAAGTCCTTAATTAAGTTCTTAATTAAGTCACCCCAAGTCCTTAATTAAGTTTCCCCAAGTCCTTAATTAAGTCACCCCAAGTTCTTAATCAAGTTACCCCAAATTCTTAATCTAGTTCTTAATCAAGTTACCTTAAGTTTTTAATCAAGTTACCTCAAGTTCTTATCAAGTTCTTATTTAAGTTTTCATCAAGTCGTCATGAAGTCGTTATCAAGTTCTTATTCAAGTCACTTATAATTATTTATTAAGTTCTTGAAATATTACTGCATATCAAATGGATCAAAATGATCTTTTGTTGTTGGCGGTTCTGGCATGCTTTTTTGTTCAGATTTTGTATTTAGTGGCTGTGATTTTTTGGGCTGCTTTGGTTTTTGCTGTCTTTCTTTATATGTTTTATAAACGTAATAACCACCCCCACCAACAGCAATGACGCCAAAAATGCCAACTCTTTTAATCAAAATAATCCATGATGATGTTGCGGGACTTGAAACAACTTGTTCTTGTTGTGGCTCTGGCACAACTGGTGTTTTTTCGTTATGAGTTATATGTTGTAACTCTAATTTTCTTTTTTTGTTCCACTCTGCTAATTTTTTCCCTGCTTCAACGTGCCCAGGATTCTTTTCACGGGTCACTTTCTCCATCAACGTTTTCTGCTCGGTCATTTTTAAGAGAAATAAAATCTATATGATTAAACGTAATTAACCCCATAATTACTGGCGACAATAATGTTCCAAATCTGTAATATAGATCACATCCTAGAGACTCTAATGACTTTGTTAAAACTGGATCCTGCATTAAATCATACATAAAATCTTGTTCAGAATCAATGGGCGCAAATCTACTAACGAGTTTAGTGTACAAACTAAGAACAGTTTGTCCGACACTTTTGACCATTCTTGACCCCAGTTGCGCTTCATACCTGTTGTGATACTTTACAATGTCTTGCGGCGACATCTGTTGAATCTGTTCTATGCTGAATTCATTTCCGAGGTACTGTTTTGTTTTTCCACACGCCGCCAAAGAATACAGCCTTTCCTTTTGGCGCATAATAGCTTGGTCATCAACTTGATTATTTGTAATCATAAGTTCAGGAAGTAAATCATCGCAGTTCATGTTTTATTAATAATAAATATTATTTTATTTTTTAAAAAATGAGCACCGAAAAAACTGTTGCTAACCTCGTATACCATTCTGCTGTTATTGGAGGTCTAAGTGTAGGATACACAATGCTTGGTAAAAGCTTGTTAAGAATAAAACCAGCAGATCTTGGCAAGCTAGATTTTGAAGACTCAGCAAAGTTGATTGCTGTCATTACAGCTTCATTTGCTACGAAAGACTTTCTAGTTAAGCAAGGAATAATTCCAGAAAATATAAATATGTAAAAAAAATACATTTATAAAAATGGCTTCACTCGTAATGATGATAGGCGGCGCAGTGGTCAACGCGCTTGCTTTCAGCGGAAGTAATTACGCGTTTAGTAAACTACAAAATAACGATGAGAGAAAAAGACATAACAGAGCTATGGAGCAACTAGCCGCTGCACAAGACACCTATGAAAAGCAAAGAATGGAGCAGTTAGATTTTATTAACGACAGACTTAAACAACAGGGACATGCAGCTTACACATTTAAAGATGTTGACCAGGCAATAAAAGAATATTTTCTAGTAACAGGCCAACAAGTTGAAACATTGCCCCCACCAAAATTCAGCGACTTTTATCAACCATCAGAAAAACAAAAGATGCAAGAAATATTGTTTATTGTCTTTGGCATGACCGCTGTGTATTTTGTTGCACAAAGTATTGGCTGAATAAAAATGTACAAAATCTATTATTCTCCAAAAGGATATTGGAAGGGAATAACAGCAATTAAAAAGCTTAGCCAAGCAGCGGGAGTCAGTGAACAAACAGCAAAAAAATGGTTATCTAAACAAGCGATTTGGCAAATTTATCTACCAGCGCCTAAACGAATACAGAGACCACACTTTGTGAATACAACTCCAAACGACACCCATCAAATGGATCTTCTATATTTACCCCATGATACGATTAGACGAAAAAGATTTAAGTACGCGCTTACAGTCATTGATATAGCTTCAAGTTACAAAGATGCGGAACCATTAACACAAAAGAGTGCTTCTGCTGTTGCTGTTGCTATACAGCTGATATACCAACGAGGCCCTTTAACTTATCCTCGCATGATTCAAGTCGATGACGGAAAAGAATTTAAAGGTCAAGTGAATCAATTATTGTTAAAACATAGAGTTACCATTAAAAGAGGCATTCCAGGAGTTCACAGATCACAGGCTTTGGTTGAAAACTTTAACAAACAGTTATCTGAAAGACTTTTCTCCTACCAGTATCACAGAGAGCTGATTGACAATTCTCGCAACACAGAATGGGTAAAAAGACTGCCCTCAGTTTTGCGCGCAATGAATAATGAAGAATTTAAAGGGCTAAAACCAGTACAACCAATCAGAAAACAAACAATAAATGTTGCTATTGAAGACTCATCCAGTAAACTATTACCATTTGGTTTAAAAAAGTGAGATACCTTTATTCACCGGGAGAAGCGGAAGGGGACACTCGCATCAGGGCAACAGATCCAGTTTGGAGTGTTGATCCATATGAGATAAAAAAAAATTGTGAAAATGAATCCGCCCGTGTATTATTTACGAGAAACTGACACAACAAAACGACCAGCCCCCCGAAGATCTTTTGTGAAGGAAGAACTGCAGATAATCCCACCAGACACAGTTCCAGTCGCTTAGTTAATTTAGGCAAATACATTTGAGTTTAAAATGGAAGCTCAAAAGAAAAAAGAGTTTTCAAAATTAATACGTCAATTATCTGCTTATAATATTATTATCAAAAAAATATTTAAGAACATTGACAATCTTATGCCAGACAATCGCTTACTACCCCAATCCCTAGATTCTGATATTTTGATATGGAAAAATCAAAATCTTGAAATGATAAAAAAAAAATTGAAGCACATTTAGCAGTAATGAATAATAATGATTTGGCTATACTGGATAATGATATAGTTGAGCTTCTGATAACACTTGACCAAACAGAAACTCCATGAAGACATATGATTATACTATTCTCCAGTGCCCAATTGCATATGAATACTCTGGATTAACAAATACTCGTTTAGTGTTTGTTCTATCTAATGACTTCTTTGTTACAACAGTTGTGTTAATCTCATGCAGATTAGATCGCAGCTTGTAATTGTCATGATGAAAAGTCTTTTTATTGAACAATGCTTCTTTGTAGTTATCATGCAATATGTTTGACTGCACAACACTGCGAGATATTCCCTTTGCTTTTTTAACAGTTTTTGTTTGGCTTGAAAGACTGTACATTTTCGACCTTAAACCAATAAACTCCTTGATCACACCTCCAGATAATTCATCCTTCATCTTACCTAAAACCTTCTTATTAATAACTGAATGCAAAGGTGAATCTTTAGGGTAATCAGATGTGTCGTACCATCCAGCATGCTCTTTTGCTACTTCTAATTCCATGTCTTTGTAAAAATCTTCAGTAGGGATATCTATAACAAAGGAATCTGTATCTGTGTACAGAACTCTGGACTCTGGATACAAGGGTTTAAAGTAGTCGTAAAGAAATTCTAACATCAAAAGCTTCGACAGCTCTAAAACAGTAAACCCAATAAAAACAGGTTTGTCCAATTTGACTTTCTTTTTTTTCATCATTATTCCAAAAAGCTGATCATGAAATCTTCTGAAGTCTTGATAATTTGGTTTTGACACCAGCTTAATTGCATCGTTTTCTCTAGTGACCAATCTTACATCTTTGCGCTTGTGCGGATTTTCCATAGTCTTTCCAAAACAGCTGTTGTTCATCAACTTGAAAAAGTCTTTTTCTGAAGCATCTGCGGATTTAGTTCTGAGATCAGTGTTCTTCATGATGTATGGTTTCATGAACTGTTCTTGATCAAATGCAATTATACGATGAACTGCTGTTAACTTTAAACCATGTCTTAAATAAAATTGGAGAAGTCTGTAATGACAGACATAATTTTTTTTGTCACGAAGATTAGGCACAAGTTTAGGCGGTTCTGTCATTGACACCTTTAGGGTTTCTGCCGCTAATGGATAGTCATTATGGTAATCATGAAGTTCATGAGGATATTCTAAATCAACTTCTAGAATAAAGCCCCGTTGTTGATCAGCTTCTAGAGTATGCAGCTATTTTAAAAACTTTTGAATGTCTTTTACACCTCCTGTGTACATTTTAAAGTTACGTAATGGAAGTGATCGACTCATAGCCCAACCATACAGATTGTTTGCATCTAAATACATAAGATAGTTAGACTTCCTACTTGGATCATAGTTGTCTAAGTATTTGTTGTTTGCTTTACAGTAATGGTGAGACGCCATACTAATTCCGCCACGCAATCCGTTTTCAATCATCTGAAGCATTGGTAGGTCAGACAACAGGTCAATCTGTACACCAGTAAATTTTAAGAATGCGTCCCAACTCATCCCAGGCGCAGAAATATAATGCGCAGGATCTAGACTATAATGTTTCATGCAGGTCTTTCTGTAATTTTCAAAGATATCCGCCAACAAACAGGTATCCGCCATTAAATAGGAATCATGGTAATCTCCCATTGTTTTAGAGTCTAATTTTTGCCACGCTTCTTGAGCATAAGAATAATCAGAATCACTGATGTCCTTTCCTCTAAGACTAGAAAAGAACGCACCTTTAGGCGGAAGGGCTGGCTCTTCAAACCTTTCCCAGCTGTTCATGTACTCATAAGGATAAACGCCCTTTCTAACGAGCGTTGGGTCAAAATATTCTTCTGTTATTGGGCAGGTCTTTAAGGATCCTGCTAGTGACTCTAACCCCCCCATCAGGTGTTGCATAGAGTCATAAAAAGACAGGTTATTTAAAGTGAAACACATGTACTTTTCTGATGACTGCGCAATGCATGACACCCTGAAATCGCTAGTTACTGCTTGCAATATAAGATGAGAATCGTAACCTCGCAAGTTATGAAAGAATATAGGAAGTCTCCAAGTCCTAGGATCAAACTTTAGTTGAAGATTGCAATTGTTATGTGCTGCTCCTCTAAACTTTCCGCTAATGTGATCATGGTCTCTTACTGTTGGATTTAAACTTTTAGGTGTTAGCTCTAAACCACAAATCCAACAGTGAGTGGCTGAGTCATAGCGATCTTGATCTTCAGGGGTCATCTTAAGATCGGATAGGACTAGATTATTAGAACAGACATTACGAACTTCTTGCATGCGTTTTAAGAAATGTTTTGCTGCATGTGGTCCTCTGTATAATTCTGGCTTTGAATGTTCACCATCTGACCTGACAACAATGAAGGCAAATGAACAAATCTGGTGGTTATTCATTATAACTGTTTTTGGTAAATGTTTTGGAGCAGGTCCTTCATAAGGAACAATAAGCGATTCAAAGTCTGCGTAAACAACGTATGGAGACCTCTGGAGTTTTTTGTAATTCTTAAAACTAACCTTACTGCCTTCTCTTGGCATAATTAGTTCTGTATTGCAGTCAACTGGACTGAGACAATGTTTTACATGTTCGCTCGCAGCTTGAACGGACGGAATTCTTGTTAAACATTTTCTACAAAATTCTTGTTTGCTATGTTGTTTTGTAGTATGCACTAGTAATCTACTCATTGTGCGTATTAGAGTGTAGTGCAACCCATTAAGGCTTTGCATTAGGAGTAAGTCTACATGGTGTTTGGTTGGTTCGCCTATTGTTGGACTGTTCTTTGACACTCTAATTGGCAGAAGGTTGGTTTCTTCAGACCATGTGTAGACATTAACAGTTATTGGTGGATTTTGTTTTTCAAACTGATCAATTTTGTCTACAGCCATAGGAAATTCAAGGCCGTTAAAGTTAAGATCATTGGCCCACTGCAAATAGTTAGATACTCTCTCTGCATTTTTGGCAACGTGATGCAGCCTAGCAAGAACGCACCACATAAAACATTTGTCGTCTGAATTCTTTATGTTCAGAACTGCTTTCTTTGCAACTAATGTTGGAGGCAGTGGAATGTAAGACTTGCCTACAATCGGCTCATACTTAGCCTGTCTTAATCTGATGTCTAGGACTTCACCCTCTGACCAACCAGAGCCTCTCATTTTAGCTGCTTCAGAGGCTTCATTAAACTGTGTAAGAAGTTGATCTGCCCAACCGGGTGTTAAGTCATTATAAGAAAGAATAGTCTGCTGTTTAGTTGAGACCCAGACTTCTAGATTTTCTTCGTTTATTGTTATATAGTCGATTAAAACAACTAACCTTACTTTAACTGGAGGGTTTATTGTTAGTTTACTTGGAACTTGAGAAATAGCATGTACAACGCTTGCCTGCACGTTTGTTGGATCAATAACTTCTAAAACGACCTCATTTAAAGCTTTTGACAAACGCTCTTCCTCTTCCATTGCATCTAACCAAGAGTCAAAACTGTCATATATCTTATCCATGTTGAGCTTCTTTTCTAACTCAAAATATTTATTTAAATTAAAAAAAAATACTTAGTCAGAATCAATATCAACGGTCTTTTTGTGCTTGGACTCGTAAACTAAAGTATAAACGCCCTTTGGTGTTGTTAATGTGAGCTGTTTAGAACAGAGTTTAATGTCTCGTTTACTTTTTTTAAACATTCCTTTTTTATCTGGTCGGTGTCTGGCTGTTGAGAAAAAGTTGCCCTTGCCTTTCTTTGAAGATCAAACTTTTGTCTTTTGTAGTCCTCAAAATCAGCCTGTAGGCGACTAAATTCTTCATCCGTGATGTTTGAGTCAACTAGTGCTTTATCAATTATCAGTTTGAAGGAACTAAGTTTAGCTGTTATTAGTTGAACCATAGCTGTGTGCTTTTGGAGTTTAGCTTTTATTTTTTTGCTGACAGCACTTACAGCCAATGAACACAGGCCAAGAGTTAAAGACAAACCACCTAGAGGTAAAGCTGCCGGTGCACCTACGCCTGTTGCTAAGAGACCTACACTTGTTCCTGCTGATAGAGCACTAGTGATCGATGCTCCAGTATTAACATATGTAACAGCATTAAAGGCAGCAGAATACCTTCGTTTGGTTTTACTGTATTTTGAAAGGTCCTGCTCTAGTTGGGTTTGCATTTGTGTAATGTTGGTTAATCTGAAAGTTTTTATGTCTACAGCAACAGAGTTGCCTACTATCTCTTCTTTGGGCACTTTTGGATAAACCTGAATAGACATGCTTTTTTTTTAAAATAAAAATAATTTAGTATTGGATATCTTTTAATCTGTTATCTTGAATATTCAGCTGCGCATCATATATTAAAAACAAATGTACATTAAGTGGTTTATTACTCTCTTTTTCTTTATCAATTTGAATGTTTATTACGTCTTTAACTGTTCTCCCACTCCCATGCAACTGATTATCCTCTGTTGACCTTAGGTCAATCCATAAACCGTATTTCGTTGTTAAATATTCATCAAGTCTAACACTGTGAAGGTGTAGATCTTTAGACACAAGGTCTACTGTTGGACTTCTAGACCTCCCGCCTCCAAAGAATTTTCTTATTTCATCAAAATGATGATAAGATTTAAGCCCGCTACCGTAGACTTGGTTAGGACTACCCTCAATTGAACATTGTACTTTCGTTATTTTAGGATTAATAAACTTTTCACTTTGTCTTTTGAATGGTTCTTCATCTTCACACAGCAATAAAATAATAATAATAATAATAATAATGTATAATACTTATATAGCGCATTTCTTGTTACACAACTCAATGCGCTTACATCCACCATTTGCACTTATTCATCAACACTCGTTTACACAACGGGCTGCCTACCTGGGTAGTGCCGACTGAAGAGCTGCCAGCTGGCGCTTCATTCAGTCGTTTCCCGTGTCATCCAGTCAATATCGTTCACTCAGTTTCTTTACTTCCTTCATTCTTTTTTTTTTTTCCATTTCTTACGCAGGGTGCATGCTGTGTGTAACGTGTCATCCATACCAACGGCCAAACTGGCCTACTCTTCCGAAAGTTGGTAATGGGATTTTACGTGTGTGCAAGATATTATGCGTGCGTTCACACACGGAACCTCGGTTTATAGTCTCATTCGAAGGACTGTATGGGAAATGGAGTCAGAACTAATGTTAACTCCGAGGGAAAAATCCCCCTGTACCGAAACGCCCCCCTTTAAGGGATCTTGCTGTGGCACTAAAACTAAAGTTCCATATAGTGTCTGCCCTGCTTTTAGGATATTTAGTATGATGAATCACTCTTTCGTAATATATTGCTAATTTTGACTGATATTGTTGCTCAATCAGCCTTGCTAAGTTAGGGTTGCTAACAATGTCAAACTCTAACGAGATGTCGAAAATGCTGTACTTTGCTTCAGAGTCTGTAGATTTAATGACACGTTTGTATTCATTAAAAGTTAGTTCATATGACAATCTGTCTTTTAATGCTCCTTGAAAGTATGGCACATGCGCTTTTAACAACTCAAAATCTAAGGGTATAGAAAAGCGATTTCCATAAGCAAAACTTACAGCTTCATACTTGTTGCCGGCTTTAGCATCTTCGGCGTCTATTCTGTGTTTTAGTGCTTCGTTATTTTCGATTCCTTGAAACGCAAGATCGGCCCTTTCATTATCGGTTAGCCATAGATCAGAATAGATTAGAAATATGTCTGCATTGTGTAAAGAAAATATTTCTTGCCCCTCAAGTTTTATAGAAATTTTCTTAACGATTGCCCGTCCCAGATTCTGTACAACTGTCCTGCTTGTGTCTGTTGCTGAATCAAGTTCTATTTTGAAAGTAAGCCGTGCAGATCCCGGCACAATCACTTCATCTGCTCCTAGGTCTGGAAATTTAACAGTAAGAATTTGATCTGAATCAATAGTAGATGGATTATTTGGAACAATAATATTCTGTTTATTTCCCTTCACGCCAAAGGGCTCTTTCAGTCTTCTATGCGGGTCAAGAATTGAGCCATATGCTTGTGACATTTTTTTTTATAAAACAAAATAAAAAGTTAATTATTTTTAAAACATGGCAGGCATTGAAGATTATGATGTTTTTGATCCTGGAGACGACATGAGTGAAATGACACCTTTGACACATCCATTGCGCTCATTGCGACATGAATTAACAGAAAGTAAGGTCAGATCATTGTACCAAAGTTTAGGCCAAGAACCTCCCGAATTTATAGACCCTAATGATTTTGAAACAAAAGATGGCCATTTGTTTTTTTAAAAACGAGCAAGGACAACTTGTTCAGCTTACAACTAAACCAGACTCATCAAAGTTTTTAAAAAAGAGTACAATTAGACAAAGGCTCAGTGTGAGCGAACAAAATCGCCTTGGCATTACTAAACCAAAATTAGATAGGGAAGCAGTTGCTAAACTTCAAAACACACTACAAGAACTCCCAACAGATAACCAAATACAAAACATGGAACTTAAAGATTTAAGCCCAACAGCAGACGAAATAATACAAGCAGAAACCAGTTTTTCAGAAGAAACAGCATTAAAAACTATGCACGATCCGCCGCTACCTATGAGAGAAATAACGGCCCTTGATCATGCTTTGAGAAGCATCAGAGGCGAATTAACAAACAATTTAGCAAAACTGGGTGAACTAGATGAGCATATAAAAAGAGAAAAAGAAAAACTAGTTGAGGCTGATGACCACAACTTAGGACCTGGTGTTAAAGAAAGAATAACACAAAGACTAAAAGATCTTGAACAAGAGAGATCAGCAAGACTAGAAGTGTTGTCTAATAACCGAGAACAATTACAAACTCAAGTGAGCAGAATAAGAGAAACTATCCAAAGAATTTTATATGAAGACACAACGTTAGCAGAACGAATAAGAACACTGTTTAGAGAGCAAGGTGTCACATTAGCGAGCGTTATAACAGCCTTAGGATTTGCAATAAGTACACTGGTGTTGGCTATTACAGGCGGCGGTGGTGGGGGAGCAGTGCCACCAGGACCACCATCAGATAAATCATGGGTAAAAAAACAACTTGATCATCTTGCAAGTTTATTAAAAAAATTAGCCAGTAAAGCAATAGACTCTTTACCTGGCATATTAGGGGGGATCGTTAGCTGGCTTTTGTCTACTGCAAGCAAAGTAGTTGGCTTTATGGCCGAGCACTTATGGTCATTAGTTGTCTTAATAGTTGGGTTACTTTATAGTAAGATAAAGACCAAGTAATCCTAGGGCAGTTAATCCAATAACAAGTGCTGTCTTTTCATATTCATGGGGGTCGCTTTTATTCACCATGGGGATTGGTTGGGGGTGGGGTTTTGAGGGGGGTATTGGATGGGGTTTTGGGGCCTTGGGGATTGGTGGGGATTCTTTTTTTATTGCTATTGCTGGCTTAGAATTTATGTCGTTTTTTCCGACCTTCTCTTCTTTACCAGCCACAAGGATTTCATTATTATAGTTTATTATTGTTCCTATCTGGAGTCTGAGGTCAGAAGGCAGCATGTATAAACCAGTGCCAACAGCAAAGTCTACTTTCGATCTTGCGTATTGCAAAACATTTTGGTACCTTTTAATACTTGAAGGCAAATCAATTGCAGAATTAATAGAATCCTCTAAATTTGCTAAATACTGTTTTTGGGCGTCAAAGCCAGTAGAAGGATCAATTATGTTTGATCTCGTTTGTGCTTGCGAACCTAGCAAACACCAAACATAAGTACGAATAGAGTCGTTTATTCGTTCTATTCCCGCTTTTGTTAGGCCCTTAGAAGTATCCAAAATAAATGTTGTCCAAGCTTTTTTATGCTCTTGCTCTATGGACCCGAGGTGAACAGTTGTGCCTGAAGAGAAAGATGTGTAAGGAGGATTGTAATCATAGTTATACTTTCTGTGCACGCCCCAAAAATAAAGGGTGCCTAAACCATGATTAAGATCCAACTTTTGTCTAAAGTCTGTCTTTGGGTCAATATCAAATTCGTTACAGATCCTTTCAAAAGCCTTGTAATCTATTCTGTTGCTGAATGGATTAAACGTTTTGTCATTTGGTAATTGCGCTTGCAGTTCAGATAAAATACGTCTGAAGGTGTAATAAAAATGAAATCTATACACTGACCTCACCAAAGGATCAGGATGATTTAAATGATCAGCATACGACACTCCACACCCAGTTGATGCACAAAACACAGCAAAGTTTAACTGGTTCTGATAAAACTGCATCGGATGACTGAACCACACTTTCGGGATGTAGTCGTTTTTAATAGGAGGGTTAAGATATCTGTTCAATGGAGTACTAACCTTTACTTGAAAGGCGTCAGACTGAGTCACAGAAATGTCAAGGGTGTCAGTTGTTATATTTTTAAGATTGTAGTGCGGCCCGACAGAATATTTTGCATTAGTATATTTGAATGCACTCATTTTTAAATTTGTTTTAAAAATGTTTGTAACAATAACAACTCAAGACAGTCCTTCGTTTTTAGAATATGCTATTGATAATAACTGCGGAACCCAAAGGGTCGCACTCCATGAAATTTTTTACAAAGTCGTATGGTTTAATATAACTGAATCCAAGGAGAATAATAAGATTAAAAAATTTGATAATAGAGGAAACTTAGTTAGCCAGTTAACCATACCTGATGGTTATTACGGGTTTTGCTCGCTGAAAGAAGCAATGAGTAACTTCGACATTACTCTCAAACTTAACAATGCAAATTTGAAAATAATGTTGACATTCAAACCTGAAGAAGAAGTAGACCATTACCTTTTTGATGTAGAGCTAGCTAAAATGTTAGGCTTTGCAACTGACAATCATGGTTTTAGAGTTACATCAGACGAAACTACTTATGAGGGAGAATATCCGCTCGATCTTGCATTACATTCATTACTCTATGTTCATTTGGACGAGCTGAGCACTGATGAAAACTTATATGATGGAAGGCCCTCAACTGTTTTAAGAGCTCTTCCATCAGGGAAAGCTGCATATTGCGATTATGAAATTATACAATTCCCTAATTTACAGTTTAAAAGATTAGCTTGTGGGAGGGTCAGATCATTTAATATAAAGATCACAGATAAAACAGGGAAAGTCGTGAAATGTGATAACCTGCACATTGTTTTAGAAATAAAATAATAAGGTGTACTAAAAAATAATGTCTCATGGGCCAGAAGAATCAGGAGTTACATTAGCGCCTGAGAGGTGTGTAACTTTAGAATTAAAAGACCTTGCAGACGTTGAGGACTTTGAACAAAACGGTGAGATAGGCACTTTATATGGTTTTGAGTACACTAAAGATGGTTATTATAAGCGCAAAGAGGTTGACGACAACAAAAGGTTTCCTAAACTAGAACAACTACGCAATCTAGAAGCAAATAATACAGGTCAGTATGAATATAAAATAGTTCGAAAAACTGACAACAAATGGCACTTAGAACCATATTTAGAATGGGACATAAAATTTGAATTCTTAAGCCCATTTACATTTTTTGACCGTCAAAAAAGTTTCAGAAAAGCATTGAACTCTGGCCCTTTACATGTAAGTCTTATGCCAGAGGACAACAGTCGGAAAGAGATCAAAATAAAGCCGTTTGGGGACAAACAGTACATCCTCCACAGAAGAGAATCGGTTTTAAAGAAAGCTTCTACAAAATTACAGTTCATTCCACGCACAAAATTAGGAGACACGTTCACAATGATATTTAAAATTTCTGTCTTAAAAGATGAGGCGAGAAATGGAGCTCTGGGCGTCAGTGACAATCTTATGAAAGGAATTCTTATTAGCTGGCAAAACTTAGACGTTGACAAACTTAAAGTTACTGTCGTTGTTCTTTACAATGGCGAGGATATTAAGGTCATGACAACAAGCAACAAAATTGATATTAGTCTAAATAGAAACGATCTTACAGAACTGAACTGGATTAATCTTACACATTTGGACCTTATAGGTTTTTATTATACTGAACAAGTTTTGACAGAGAGTATGATAAAAACAATAACTGGATTAGATTAAATTCTGTTTTAAAACTATGGAGCAGACGACTTTGGTGTCAATGCCGATGTTAAACTTTATGACAAAAACCCCTCATTGTTCATTGATTTGTGGACAGACTGGTTGTGGAAAAACACTATTTGTCCTCGACCTATTACAAACAGTTTATAGTTATAATTTTGATCATATTGTAATTTTCTG
>CM065739.1:8312791-8400291 GCA_033310375.1 Conus canariensis
GTTAGATTCCAGTCCCAGAAATCTGATAAGGAGAAACAGACTTGTGTTTGAACCTGTCCCATGACTTTTCACACACACACACACACACACACACACACACACACACACACACACACACATACACACGCGCGTGCGCACACACACACACACAAGTACACACGCACACACACACACGCACACACACACACACACACACAGACACACACAGACACACACACACACACACACACACACACACACACACACGCACCACACACACACACACACACACACACACACACACACACAAGGAAGCTGGGAACAAAATCATACAACCGGTCAACAGTGCAAAATATATAACTTTTGTTTCTCGCTTCACAGTAAATCCACGTGAAACGAACACAAAGAATTTTTCACTACAGTCCAGAAAAATGTCTGCTATGGTAAGATAGCCTGTCTGGCGTCAGTATTACATCCGTTGATTATGATCAGAATGAAGAGCACCCCCCTCCCCCCCCCCCCCCAACATCAACGTTATGATCAATATGAAACATTGTATGTAGTCTGTCCATCACTGTCACACATGGCCCGGCGGCCATTTTGGACTCATGGCGACCATGACTAGATAAGTGTTTTTTCTTTATTCATCTTCACTGCCCTAAGCGTTATATGTTTTCGCCTGAAGAAGACCCAAGAGGTCGAAATGCATTGTGTCTTGTCCTGTGCTATGTTTGTCTGTGTCCTTGGCGGCAACTAATCCCCTCTCTTTCTAAATTCCGCCCTCAGTCACTCCATTTTGAAGCTGTCCTTTTTTAGTTTGGCCACATCACCTGAGCATACAGACTCTGATCTGAGGGTGTGTGCGCCGTGATGTGAGCTGGAGCAGAGTGACCATGGTGCCAAGCTGACAGTGACCTCTCCAGTCTTTCTCTGTGTTTTCCCTCGTGAAAGAAGGGAGAAACAGCATCTGGTATGCATTTTCCAGGCATATAGATACCTCTCAATGATAATCATCATCTTCTTCATCATCATCATCATCATCATCATCATCATCATCATCATCATCATCATCATCGTCGTCGTCGTCATCATCATCATCATAACATAGCTTTTACACAGCTCCTTGCCAGAGGTTCTAGGCACTAACAATCCACATTCTTGTGTACACAACGGGCTGCCTACTTGGGTAGTACCCAATGAAGTGTTGCCTGCCGGTGCTTCATTCAGTCGTTTCCCGTGTCATCCAGTCAATGTCGTTCACTCAGATTCCTTACTTCCTTCATACTTTCAATTTCGCAAGCAGGGTGCATGCTATGTGTAACGTGTCATTCATACCAATGGCCTAACTGGCCTCCTCTTCCGAAAGTTGGTGATGGGATTTTACGTGTGTGCAAGAAGTCGTGCGTGTATTCTCACATGGAACCTCGGTTTATAGTCTCATTCGAAGGACTATTTGGGAAATGGAGTTGGAACCAGTTTTAAGTCTGAGGGAAAAATCCCCCTGTACCGAAAAGGCCCAGCGGAGATTCGAAGCCGCGACTCCAGGATTACACAAGATTATGAAGCCATCGCTCTACTATTCCAGCCCCTTGTGTCTTCGAAGTGATACGTCACTGCTGTCCAACAGGTAAGACACAACACCTCAATCAGATAATATTTCTTACTTCTGCCCTTGTTCAGAATGGCTTTGGCTGCCAAGGAGTCAGGGCAGACCCCAATGGTTTGCCCCGCCTGCATTTGGTGTCCATCATCAGACTGAACTCAACACAGCACACACTTCCCAATAACTGATGCGTAAGTGCCGCCACTGACCCTGAAATGTACTGTATTGCTAGCCTCCCGCCAACATGCAGTTAGACACGCATTAGTCAGTATCTACATATAAAAATAGAGCCCCGTGGTCATTCAAGTCAGAGATCGAATCTATTGTGACAATACCCTTTTTTCCCAAAGACACAAAAATGCGTTTCTTAGTCCTCACCTCTTTCTTCATAAACTGCGGTGTCACCCCCAGCAGCACAGAAGAGGGAGTGTGGGTGATTGCCGTTAAGTTTTCAGTCAGAACAGGTTCAGATCTATACAGAGTTTTGCGGCCTGTAACTTTCGGTAACCCCAGCACACCTAAAATCACTCTCTAGCGGGAGAGAAAGGACACTTGCCCAATCCCCATTCCCGGCACACACCGCCTCCCTCCTCCCCGCCAGCCTTTGTTCTGAAAGTGTCCCAAACGGCAAGACGTATTAGTCAAGGCACTTTGCGCCTGAAGTTGAAATGCGTGGATGGGGAGTGTGTGTCTGATTTTGAACCTGAGCCAGAACTAACTCACCTCCCACCCATCCCCCACCCCGCCCCACATACACACACATCCTGTTCCAAAACCATTGCCCAGTGAATAACTGAGGCCATCTCCTTGTCCCACAGGGGAGGTAAGTTTGGGCACGAGCCAGTTTTCACTTCATGGGGTGTTTGTAGAAAATGCCCCAAACATTCCCCGGGTATTGTTTTGATTGGGGAGTAGTTCTGGCTCACGTCTAGAATCACTCTTCCATGTGAAACGTGTGATGGCATCCATCTGTCTCGAGAGACAATGGTGTTGCACAGTGGATCGGTCAGTTGTGGAGTTGCAGTGCCTGCTGTGGCTGAAAATCCCGATCCTCGAGCTGCAGACTCTGTTGCAGCTGCAGCAGGTGAAGTCTTGGTCATGAGTGTCTGTGGGTGCCAACTCAATTCTTTGCCGTCTGTGGCACCTCCGTTCCATGTCCCCCTCCACCCCTAAGACATAGGTGCAATGCGTCTTGAGTTATCGATTTTTTTCTAATTTATAAAGGAGGGGAGTGTGTGTGTGTGGAGGTGGGGGGGGGGGGGAGTTGGAACAAAGGGAGAGGTCAGTTTGGATTAACGCCCTCGCTCAGTCATTCTCTGTCCACTCTTGTCTGCTTAACGGTTTTTTGTTTGTTTGTTCTTTGGTCTTTTTATTACGTTTTTAAGGATTTACAATAAGCCGAAATATTAGAGCTTATTCATGTGTATCGTGTGGTTTCAACTTTTTAATTCTCCTAAATTTTGTTTTACATCTGACAGTCACAGCGCTAACACAGCCAATCATGACAACAATGCCCAAGTATTTCATTTCCATTGTGCACACAATATGTACATACATACATACTTAAATACATTAATGTGACGTTGAAGTAGAGTGAAACTCGATGGCTCTTTCCTCAAATGTTTTATGTTTTAACGTGCCAACGACAAAACCGTCTGCACCAAAGCTGGTCATCTTTGAGACTGGTGTGATATACCAGAGTTGGTCAGTGATCAGAGGACCTCTTCCCCTCTGACACGATCCACACAAACCTCATGGATGTCAGTGTGGTCATGTGTGCGATGTGGACTGTGTTAGGCGTGGAACTTACAGACAGCATTGATGGACCAGATGGTGTGAAGAGGATTGAACATCAAAAACCTTTCTCTGTTCATCATGGAAACACCAATGTAGTGAACACGATGCCAGACGGGTACATGCTGCAAACAATGACCGATAAACAATTGATCCAACCTCAGCTCAGCTCCCATCAAATGCATGGCGACAATATGCGAGTCACAACACGACACGTCCTTAAAAACAACATTACCGGATTGACGGAGAACGTGTTGTTAACAGTTTCCGGTCTGGCGTCGTGTCTAAACACCGCACCTTTGCGAAACTGCACTATTGAGAGTTCAAGAGGCTGTGTCTCTTTCCAGGCAACAGCAAAACCTCCCTTCCATTGGAAATGTCAATTCATGCTTCACGTTCCACCAAACAAAACCTTGCGTGTGCGAGCAAAAAACTGCTGCAGTGTAACTTTAACACTGCGCGACTATGTTGACTTACTTAAGCCCAAAACGACTGAACATACATGCAACTGTAATCATAACCTGCCTATCTGGTATAGCCAGAGTAACATGTTTCAGATTGAAGTAAAAAGACGTTCTGCCTTGCGTTCCGATTTTCCCATCCCGTCAACGTTGTTGTATTTCTCCGCTGTGAACAAGTCAGAGAGGAGGAAGGAACTGGAGCTGATTCATCTGTCTGCCAATGCCGGTGAGTAGACTGTACTGACCCAATTATTAAAGTGTTTGAAGGACTCTGCCAAATAACATAGACAAACGAATCACAAGACAAAACACGACGCGTTTCGACCTCTTAGGTCTTCTTCAGGCAAGATACACAAGACTCAAAACAACAAAAATTAAAGAGCAATCACTTATCTTCATCAACTTTGGCGCAAGATGGGCGTTAAATGAAAACAAGCCTCGTCAATTCAACGCCCATCTTGCGTCGAAGTTGATGAAGATAAGTGATTGCTCGTTCATTTTCTTTGTTCTGAGTGTTGTGTATCTTGCCTGAAGACCTAAGGGGTCGAAACGCATCGTGTTTTTTCTCTGATTCGTTTGTCTACGTTATTCGGAGAAGTCCTTCAAACACTTTTCTAATTTGTTAACATTTCCGCCTGCAGTCGCCTCACTTTGCAGTTTGATATACTGACCAGTGTTAAATCAAGCTGGGTTCAACTACATCGTTTGTCATCAGATCTTTAGGTAGGTGTCTATGTTATGTCAAAAAAGGTCATGAAGCCAAAATCTGTACATATATGAATAATGGAAAGAAGCTACTGGGCTTTTCTATTGATGACTGACGACCAGTTTCCCATCGCTACTGCGCATTGTTCCTTAACTTGAATCCTGAATATCTCTTGAAGATCTGTAGTATAGCACGCCACTTGCTACAGTTAATGGAACGAGAACTCTACTCTCATTGAGAAGGAAAACGAACGTCATGCTCCAGTAACGCATGCACACACAAAGCCATCTATAGTCATGCAACACAACTAAAGTTAGAAAATGTACATAGGAAGACCATTGACGTATAACGTTAGAATATGTACACAGGAAGACTCGACGCATGAAGTTAGAAAATGTATATAGGAAGACTATTGACGTGTGAACAAAATTTGCATTGCATTCAACAGATATCAGTTACAGTAACTCAGATGTAAAATCAGCTGCTTCAGCTGCTGCATCTTATGTTAAGATTTCCATTCCAGAATCAATACTAGAATGAAAATGGATCTGTCGATTCCAGTATCTATAATGGAATAAAAATGGATCTGTCTGCATTTTGAGATTCAAATAAACAGACGCATCTCAGTAAGCATTTCCGATGGGCGGTTTTAACTCGAAAGTGTATACAGAAGTTTAGTTGCTATCACAAAAGATATGCGTTTTTACAGACAGTATTTCCATTTTATGTTTCGTTCTCTGATTTTAATTTCCCTTAGGATCAGTCTCAACGCTTCATCATTTGTTAACCTTCCAGTCAAAGTGAAAATAAATCTGTGACATTGATTCAAAGAAGTGTGGTAAAGTTGGTGATTTGTTTGAATTTGGCGCAAGATGGGCGTTATTATCATCATTACTGTTTTAACTCGTATTGTCTCCTTCCCGACAGCCTCGTTTTCATTCAACGCCCATCTTTCGCTGAATTCAATGAGATAAGCGATTGCTCGTTCTTCATATTCGTTGTCCTGGGTGTTGTTTATCTTGCCTGAAGTAGACCTCAGATGTGGAAACGCGTCGTGTTTTGTCTTCTGATTCGTTTGTTCATATTTGGCGGATACAGTACTTAAAAATTTTTTAAGAATACTCGAATAACATATACCTTGAGCCTCTTGAGCTATGGCACCACCATGAGAGTTGTGATTACAGGGTACATACAGACCCCAGAGTGGGATGGCTTCACCGGGTATCCACAGTTCATGAACAGCTGTGTCACACTCACCCGACCCAAACATCTGGTCGTCTTTGTCACCTTTCTCCAGATGAGTATTCATGAGTCGTCTGTTCTGCGCATCTGCGGCAGTTTCTGTGGCTCCGCAGAAAGTATTTATAATGGATCCGACTGCTTTGCTCCATTTCTATTCCCAGGTGGACTCTTAAATGGTACAGATGACAACATCCACATGTCTTCCTCATTTCGTTCGAGTCGTGTCACGCATAAGTCAGGATTCAGGCTTCGCTTCTCGTTCCATTCCGAGGACTTGAGACCTCAGCAAGTGCTCGACTCGTCGTTACACGTTGGGGTCTGCCACAGCGTGTGGAACTGCTCGAGGTCAGTGTGGCCTGACCTGATGGAGCACTTTCCCTGCGACATGTATCACCAGTGTGCAGACTCTGAGGATGAAACGCGTTGTCCGTATACCTCCCACAAGTGTGGACTGCACAAGGTAATCATCAAGATAAAGTTTCTGGTGGTACAAAGCATGTATATATTGAGTGCTGGTGAGACACCAAATCGTTGTAATAGGAATTCGTATTTTTGTTTGTGGTGATTAACTGCTGATCACAAAACGGATACTCCAGAACACATTGATATATAGTTAACAAAATTAAAAGTAAAAGTAAAATTGAGATGAGAGAAAAATAATAAGGTGGTTTTTTAATTGAAATTGAAATTCATACCCAAGTTAAATGTTTGTTGACTATACCTAGAATGTTTCAAAAAGGAGTGACTGAGGGCGGAGAATGAAGCAACATTTAGAAAGAGAGGGGGTGAGTTCCTGCCAAGGACACCTCAGTGGCATTGCACCCACCCGCTCATTCCAAGGACCTTTACGCAAACGTTTTAGATGAGAAAAAAAAAAAGGGGGGGGGGGGGGGTAAGAGGTTGTGAAACAGGAGGGTTTGTTTGTTTTGTAATTATTGATTAATGGTATAATATATTATTGACGGTAGTTGTCATGGTGGACTGATAATAGTGCTCAGTGGTGAGAAATAGAAATGATACATTAAAAAAGAAAAACCCTAGTGGGTGGTGATTGTGATGATAATAGTTATAACTATGTGGGTGTAGGGGTAATGATAATAATGATTCGAAAGAATGGAAGTGATCAATGGATGAGGGGCTATTGTTGTTTGGGAAAAAGGGGGGTAGGGAAAGCTATTATCTCTCCGCCCACACAGACGTATGCACAGGGAGAAGGGACGCGAGACTCATGCACACAGTATTGTTGGAAAAGTAAACAGTACTGTTGGATGGCGTTCATTGTAGCATGTGTTGGCATTAATATGATAGTGTTGGTTGAGAATAAATGGAAATGATCAATGAGAAAAAGGGTAGTGTGTCTTAGGGGAAAAAATCAACACAAGGTGGGAAAAAGCATGAAAACATATTATTGGTGAATGATGACCACAAAGAGACTAATTGTGAGAAGTGAGACCTCGTTATACCTGTCACAATAGGTGAACATGCCTGTTAATCCGAATCTAAATTTTGTTAAATTATATTTATATGATTTTTTTTTTTTTAAGTTATTTGTGAAAACGTAGATCAGCAGTCAAGAATCATTTTCATTTTTGTAAAGTTTACTTTTGTTTATTTCTTTGTATGGTTGACTGATTTGGTATTGTTTGTTTTAATTTACAGAAGGTTCTATAGGTATGTGTGTAGAACGTACGATTCATGTTAATTTGGCCCTGAGGCAGCTCCCTCCAATTCTTGCATCCCCTTCCTGCGATTTAAGGAGAGGAGGTGGAACAGCCAATCGTCCCAGGGTAGGGAAACGAAACAGAAACTAATTAAATTCAGATAAGGCACAACATCGATCAAGCAATCAAACGAATAGTTACATAAAACAATCAAAACCAAGAAGAAGAACCCTAGCTTACCCAGTACATACTAAAAAGATGAGGGGGAAGAAAAGGAAATCTTACTTAGAATGATGTATGGAGAGGGGAGACAAACGAAACCTTTTCTACATTCGACCCCAAGTTACAGCACAAAAATACAGTATACTTAACATTTCATTCTGAATCGCCGGTGCCGGGTCTGCGGCGGGCCGGGCCGGGCTATGGCTGTGGACAGGGGGTCGGAATGAGCGGCGTGGTTGCTATGCCACATGGGTGACACAGACAATATGGCTGAAAATAAGGAAATTAAGCCCTCAGGCATCCGGAACCATCTAGGAGTTGCAGGATCGATTTACAACAGCACAAAAAAAGTGACAACAGAAAAACTTTCCATGATTACAATGTTGACATGGCCCGACCCTCTTACAGTGTAAGAAACAAATGCCACAACTCTTGGCAGAGGGGAAGGTGGTCTTCTATAAAGACCTTCTGCTGCCCAGCTGTTTTTGAAATAATTCTGTTACTTGTTGTGTTATGTATCAGTAACTTCCCCTCCACACACACACACACACACACACACACACACACACACACACACACACACGGAGATTCCTGCGCAATATGGCGACGTCAACAACTGGCTAATCTTCTTCTGAGACAGTATGTTCTCTAATGGAAAGAAAATGACCAAGACTAGATTCCAGCCTATGAGAGGAACGTCAGCTAAGACTCCTGCAGACACATGTTCAATGAACAAGGAGAAGACAAAGCTACAAAGCAAGAATGAGAAGAAGGATGCTTCGACCTCTACTGAAGTGTTAGAACTGGACGAAGTTTATAACGGCATGCTCCCTACTCGACCAGGCACTAACACCGGCGCTGCTTCGATTTGTAAAAATCCGTCGTGCGTAAGTACAACCATTGACACTTTATGCGATCGAGTCAAAGCATTGGAAACAACAATAGCTCACCTGTCCAATATTATTGTGAATTTGATCATGTGTCGGAAGGGAAAGGGGCGGTAAAAATAGTGCGGCCCGTTCAGAAGAATATGCTCTACTCTGATGCTGTTAAAACATCTGGTAGTGTTACCCTTCCACTGAATAAAGACTTACCTGAAATGCCGATAATAGAGGACAGAAGCAGGGCAAAGAAGCCAAAAACTACCCATTTGCCTGCGGTGAGGGAAACGAACGCGGTTTCTGATGCGAATACTTCCGATGACGTAATGCCGTCGGCGTCATCCTCTCAAAAAAAGAAAAAAGTCATTACTGAAGTTCGAAATGCTGGATCAAAGTCTGAAAAGTACCTCCAGACAGAAAAAGATCTTCCTGGTATTGCCATCCTGCACGATTCTGTACTGAATGGGGTGCAGGCACGTAGGCTTGGTCTTTCCTATGGACTTCGTGTCATCAAACGTAAATGCCTGTCCATGGATGATATTGAAAGAGCTGCTAGATCTGCTATAAACGCCTACCAAGAACTCGATGCTGTCGTGTTGCACTGTGGCATCAACACCCTGAGAAACAAGACCCCTCAGGCTGCCAGTGAAGCTTTTGTTGCTGCCGTGCGCAAGTTACAGTCTGAGCATCAGAAAGTGAAAGTCGTTATTAGCAAAATTTCGCCAGTCAAAGATCCTTCCCTGAATGCAAAAAGAGACCTTTATAACGCCTTGGTGTTCGCCGAGCTGGTGGAGAACAAGAATATCTCTTTCATCAGCCACGAGAACCTGCAGCCGAGAGGTCTCCGGGATCAGCTTCACCCCAACCAACGAGGAGCGTCAGTGCTGGCCGGAAACTTGGGCAGACATCTTCACGGTCTTTTCTGGAATCAGCCCAAGCGACGTTCCAAATCGTACATTCAGCCGCATATGGGGTTCTTTGACTGGAGGGGTTTTTGGTACCCCCACTGGTGACTGCCTTGACAATGTATATTTTGAGCTGTAGTTAATATGTGAATGTGTGTGTGTGTGTGTGTGTGTGTGTGTGTGTGTGTGTGTGTGTGAGTGTGTGTGTGTGTGTGTGTGTGTGTGTGTGTGTGGTGTGGTGTGTGTGTGTGTGTGTGTGTGTGTGCGCGCGCGCGCGCTACGTGTGTGTGTGTGCGGTATGCACTGATGAGAACGTGTGTATGCGAGTGTGTGTGTGTGCGCGCGCGTCTTTGTGTGTGGCTGTATGTATGCCTGTGTATAAATGTATACTTTATGTTGGCTTGTGTGTTAGATATACCTGGATATTCTGTTTTGTGAAGGCACACCACATTCATCATTGCAAGTGTTAATTGAGGTCAGACCTGCACTTTGGGGACATACAAGTTCCCTGAATAACGAGTGTTCATAGCCTTCATCGTTCTCATAGTCAGTATACTTAGTAGTGCGCTATTCAGACATTGGTTTATTGTTTATATAACATTGTTCTTTTCGTGTTTTCTTTGAATGTATAGTTTATTTGTTAAGAAGATGTTCCCCAATGTGGGCTATTTCGTATTTATTACTACTGTAATAGGTCACTCTCAATATCAATCAATCTTGTTTGGTGGAGAATGTGCCGTGAAAACCTATAATTTGCATAACAGCAGTTATGTTACAACTTGCAATCTGCCATGAAAGCTAAGCAAAATGATTGTTTCAAAATATTTCAATGGAATGCCAGATCACTTCCCAGTAATTTATTATCTTTTGAAAATCATGTTCTGGAGGGAAACCACTCTGTGCTAGCACTTCAGTCTCTGAATGTGGAAAAGCACAGACTACCTAATTTGGAGAATTATTTCTACCCTCCACTTTACACAGTCAGTGAATCAAGCAAAAAAGTCCAGACTGCACTATACATCAGACGGGACCTGGAATTTACTAGGATCGTTCCATTTCCGGTGCCGCAGGAAGATGAAGGTGTATTTGCTACAGGTGCTGTAATCAATGTGAACAAAGACTCAGTTTACAATATACTTTCTGTATATTATCCTAATGGACCCCAAGAGGATAATACAGACTGGATGAAGAATACAAATTTTAAAAGTAAGAAATGGATCATTGTTGGCGACTTTAATGCTCATGCACCATTTTGGGATTCTGAGTGTTCTAAAGTTTCATCCAAGAGATTCGTTGAAAATATTATTGATTCCTCTTTAGTTTTATTAAATGATGGTCGAATCACAAGAATTCCAGATGTTTCAACTCACAAACCTAGTGCGATAGATTTATCCTTAGTTTCACCTAGCATTGCAGTAAACTGTAATTGGTCTATAGGAGAAGATTGTTTGGGAAATGATCACCTCCCCATTACTATAATCTTTAATGATGACATAAATAATGATGTAACAGACATCGAAGACAAAATTCCAAAGTTTAATTATAAACTTGCCAACTGGGATGCCTACCAGATTTTTCTTGCATCGTATAACACAACATTTATTGAGAATGATGATGCTAATTTATTTTATTCTAATTTCAGCAAAGTCATACTGTTAGCAGCCGAGCATTCTATCCCTAAATGTAAATTTAAAAAGATTGGTAAATATATGGGTAATGTATGGTGGACGGAAGAATGTAGACTAGCTGTTAAATCAAAGCGAATAAGTTACAAGGCTTGGTTACGAAATAAGACAGAAGAAAATTTTGTCTTTATGAAGCAAGAAAAGAACAAATGTAATAAAACTATTGTTCAAGCTAAAAGAAATACTGGGCAGAATTTTGTGAGACCAAAGTAAAAGAATCGAAGGATATGTCTAAAGTTTGGAAAAAAAGTAAAACAAATGAAAAATTGTTACAAAACACAAGCTTACCCTGTAAAATTAACAAAACAATTTCCAAGCACAATGGATAAGGCGGAAGCTTTCTCCCATTTCTTTTCGGAAAATAGTCGAGCTGTAAATCTTCCAGCAGAAATCAAGTACCATAGACAAAAAGAGGAACAAAGAGAACAATATAAGAGTCCCATACCAGACAATAATAACTACTTAAATTCTCCATTACAATCATCAGAACTTCTTGAAGCGATAGAATCCATTACATCTTATGATTCAGCAGTGGGCCTAGATGGTATTTCTTACGAGCTTCTTCGTCACTTGCCTTCTTCGTGGAAAATATTACTACATTCGTTGTTCCAAAAATGTTGGACGTACGGCACTATTCCTACAATCTGGAAAAGTTCAGTAGTAGTACCAGTACCAAAAGAAGGTAAAACGAGAACATCTGTAAATAGCTATAGACCCATTGCTTTAACATCCCATGTTGGTAAACTTCTTGAAAAAGTTGTACAAACACGTCTATTATATTATTGTGAAAAAAATGACATTATTCCAGTCCAGCAAGCTGGATTCAGAAAAGGGCGTTGCACAACTGATCATTTAGTGAAACTAACTTCTCATATAAAAAAGCAATTTTCACGCAGAAAAAGTACATTAACTACATTCTTTGATGTAAAGAAAGCATATGACCGTGATTGGCATGCTCGATTATTGTATAAACTGAAAAATATTGGTATTTCTGGGAATATGTATGATTATATAAAAAAAAAACTTTCTAGAAGGAAGAAATATATGTACACGAATTGGAAAAATATATTCATCATTCAGGAAAATAGATATGGGCATTCCTCAGGGATCTGTTATTGCACCTTTATTATTTACGATCCTTATACATGATCTCCCAAAGGCATTATCAAAATCCACCAATGTAGTGCAGTATGCAGATGATATTGCCATTTGGATTAATACTTCATTAAGGAAGCACTCGAATAAAAGGGCAGTAAAATTTGTACAGACAATGTATCAAGGAGAATTGGACAGATTATCTGCTTATATGAAAGAGAACGGTCTTGAATTATCTGGTGAGAAAACTTGTTTTATGCTTTTTAATAATGGCGAAAACCCAAAAGCTCTGCCCAACCTTATTCTTGACGAAAATGTTCTACAGTATAAGCAAACAGTCAAATTCTTAGGAGTGTTTTTAACACCGAAACTGAACTGGAAAAAACATATTGAAAATTTGATAGATAAAGCTAGGAAAAGATTAAATTTGCTCAAAATTATATGTTGTCAACCATGGGGTCAAGACTGTACTGCACTTTTACATTTATATACATCGTTAGTCCGATCAAAATTAATATATGGACGGGAAGTATACTTCTCTGCATCTAACTACCTTTTAAAGAAATTGCAAAGCTTAGATAGTAAAGCTTTAAAATTAGCTTTGGGTGTTCCAGTGCACACAAACACAATGAAATGCTATAAGGAAACAAACATTTTACCTCTTAATGAACAACGAACGTTGGATGTGTCCAAATACGTTGTAAGAGGCCTATCTGTAAAAAAAACTCTGCTACTGATGAAATTCTTATGGATTCCAACAAGGAATACCCCAAAAGGTCTAAAAAAAAATATATCATACATAGAGCCAATTAGAAATTTCACTTGTGAGCTTATGTCAGAATGTAGTATTGATATTGATGCAATTTCGGAGGTTCCCATTTTTCCTCAAATGCGCCCATGGGAGCATCTCAACGCAAAAATTGATGATGAATACACTACTTTGAAGAAAGATGACAATGTAAATATTCTAGTAAATGAAGTTCGAGAACATCTCGAAAAGACTTATCCAAATCATTTAAAAATATTTACAGATGGTTCAATAATGGAAACGTCTGACAGTGGTGCTGGATTCACTATACCATCCTTAAATGTGCAAAAGTCTTTCTATCTAGGCAGAGAATTTTCAATTTATACATCAGAGCTATGTGCAATTATGAAAGCTCTGAATTATATCTTATATGACACGCCAGTATCATTTTATAGTGTGCTATTTTGTGTTGATTCAAAATCAGTTTTACAATCATTAAAGCACTGGAACTCTAAAATTAGAACTGATATTCTTTTTGAAATTAAGCATCTACTACATTGTTTACTTTCCCGAGCTATAGCAGTTGTTATTTGCTGGGTTCCTTCACGTTGTGGCTTAAAAGGGAATGAATTAGCAGACAAATTGGCAAAACAGGGAGCCTGTACAATTTTTGAAACACCCTTCAACAAAGTCTTAAATTTTTCTCCGCATGAATTGATCCAGCGATTGGAAAAGAATATGCGGAAGAAACATCTTAATGAGAATTTATTCGTCCTGCCATCATGTCCAAGGTATCTAGCCAGATTAATTCATAAATTACGGTTAAATACATGGAATACAAAATATTCACGAGGTATAGCGTGTATATGTCAGGAGAATATCTCAATTCGTCACCTTTTATTTGAATGCCCTATACTAACCACAGCTTATAAGGAGAAGAATATTTTTATAAATGATTCTGACCATGTTGATAGTGTGGTAAATAACCCTTGCTTTTTTGATATTGCTTTGGCTATTGCTCAGTCCCCAGTTGCAAAACTATTGTGAAAAAAGCCATTTGAGATTTTTTTTTTTTTTTTTTTTTTTTTTGGGGGGGGGGAGGTGCTGGTAGTACAATGGAATGTACATTGCGGTTTAAAGGTCTAAGATCATCTTGCGATGAAAAGACGTTAAATAAAACTACTGAATTGAACACACACACACACACACACACACACACACACACACACACACACACACACACACACACACATTTTTTACGTGTGTATGCATACAGAGAGAGAGGGTGGAAGACACATGCACACACACACACACGCGCGCGCGCACGCACGCACGCACGCACACACGCATGCGCACTCGTGCATCCACACACACTCACACACATGTGCGCACGAGTGCGCACGCTCACAGAAGAGAGAGAGAGAGAGAGAGAGAGAGAGAGAGAGAGAGAGAGAGACATGACAAGACAAGACAAGACAAAATTCTTTATTTACGAGGATAATAGATAAGCACTGACATGCTTTTCTACATCCAGTCCTCGCCCTGGGTAGGGACTACAATATGCAGTGAAATGAAATAATGTAGGAAAGCAAACAAGCAAACAAAGCGGTCATGTAATCATAATGGAACATCAAATGAAATACAAGAGAAATGAAAAAATAATAATAATAAACAAACAAAAAATGAAAATAAAAATGAAAATAACAATAATTAAGGGGAAGGAGAGAGTGGGGGTGGGGGGTGCCTGAGCAGGGGGAATATATGGAAATGTACACAGAGAGAGAGAGAGAGAGAGAGAGAGAGAGAGAGAGAGAGAGAGAGAGAGATGCTTACGTTTAAACAACTACGCACGCATACTTTAGATGCGTGTTCGTTCATGCAAGAAGGGACTACCTCCCGGCAAAATTCTTTTGGCAAGCGCATGTTGACTTGACCGTGTTGTGTATGCATGTGATTCCTCCTACTTCTCCACTCTCAAGTTCAGTCTAACACATTGTTTTAATCTCCCACGTCCACTGGCTCCTCGCCTTCTCCAGATAGAAGTTGCGGGGAGATGCTATATCTACAAATTCGAAAGCAGACCATTGTCACAGAGAAAAGCGGAGAGGAGGTGTGAAGAGCATGGCGGCTATCTAGCCAGTCTAGAGACAAAGCCGAAGTTGAAGGGCATCCTGAACGTTCTCAAAGACACTGAAGGAAGATGCCCATGGATTGGAATACTGACCAAAAGATACAGCATGCAAAAGGCCTTCGTAAACACAATGTACGTCACTCTGCTTGAAAGCTTTCTGAATACCAGTCTAATCCTTCAAAACATCTCAATGGAGGTCATTCTCATCGCTCAGAATCACCAGAACATCTCAATTCACTTCATTCTCATCGCTCAGAATCACCAGAACATCTCCATTCAATTCATTCTCATCGCTCAGAATCACCTCAACATCTCAGTTCACTTCATTTTCATCGCTCAGAATCACCCACACATCTCAGTTCAATTCATTCTCGTCGCTCAAAATCACCAGAACTCTGAATTGAATCCATTCTTATCACTCAGAATCACCAGAACATCTCAATCACATTCATTCTCATCGCTCAGAATCACCAGAACGTATTAGCAACAGTTCTTTTGCATTTGTTGTAAATGATATGATGATAAAGTTACCCTGCATGTATGTTTCCACCTTATTTATTTTGAATTTGAAATTATTATTAAATAGTATTGCTACTCGAGCATTAGATCTGTATCCTCATTCCGCTTTTGTATACTTTTCTGTATCTTTTTCAAAATGAGTATCTTGTAGGCAATATATAGAGTATTGTTTTTTTTTTCTTGAATAATGAAATATATCTCTTCTTTTCTGATGATTCCCTAGGCCTTGACAGTTTACTAATGAAGTTGTTAACATGTTTGCCTTATGACCTACTGAATCCATGGTGTTTTCCTTGAAGTCAAAAACATTACATAAAAAAACATCAAGTGCCACAGGAAGAAAAAAGAAACAAACAGGATTCTAGTTCAGTGTCACAATTACCAGGAAAAAAAAGGAATATACTTTACAACAGCATGCATTTGAACAACCTTTGTAATCATGGCTTGCGTAATTACCCCGATGTGAATCAGCACAGTCCATTTGGCTGTGAGAACATATAACACTATACCATATTGCTAGTACAACCACTTTTACAGACATTGCTTTGCCCACAGCACAGAGTAACCCCCCCCCTCCCCCCCCAAAAAAAAAAAAAAACAAAAACAAACAAACAAACAAACAAACAAACTTGGGAGAGGACAGAACTTGTCCTGACATTCTCCCATTTCCTTGTCCCCTCATTCTCACACATACTTCTCTAACACACTTGACAACACAAACAACAGACAAATAGCAACAATTACAATACCACAACCCATAAGTTTATGACATGTAAACATTCCTTTGGTCGAGCCTCCCACCTCCACTCACTACAGGGAGTTGATCTACTTGTTTCATTTCACATTTTCAGTCTCAATCGAAGCAATCGCCATCCCTGTTTACCTCTAGGTGATGCTAAAAGCAAAACACCTTTGAAAGTCAGGTGAATCAATGCACTCGAACAGATTAATTCGAATCAATCCCTTGTATCATCATCACTAAAGTGAAAATTCAAAATATCGTATTTGTTGAAATACAAATATTTACAAAAGGAAAAAATACGCTTTCCATTGTACTTCATAGATGTACTTTACATGTACAAAAAGCTAGACCTGATGTGGTGTACTCCAACAGACCCGTTGTCCTGCAGGACATTGGTACCCCAATGGCACACGCAGATCTCCTAGTAATATTAGGTAGTAGTTAGTAGTAGTAGTAGTAGTAGTAGTAGTAGTAGTCGATACAGCTTATAAGGCTCCCGGATAAAATCAATAAGTGAAAATTTCCAAGGACATCCAGAGGACACAGCAGCTTGAACAAGCATGAAGTTGTTTTTTTTTAATGGCATCCAAAAAATAGATGAAAGTGAAAAAGGAGGGAAAAAAAAAGTAGTTTCATGGTCGCACTGCCCCAGTGCAGATGACCTTGGGACGAAAATCACTAGAACGAAACTTCCCAAGGAGATCCAGAGGGCATAGGAAGCATGAATTACTACTGTACATAGTAATATTGACAAGTTATTCATAAAAAGAGAAACCAAAATTAGTAATAAAAAAAAAATGAAATGATAGAAACTTTTTTTCCCTTCTCTCTTTTTATGATAACACTGCCCCCGCGGTGATGACCTTTGGACGAAAACTAAAGTTCCCAAGGGTGTTCCTATGGGCACTGCCAGCCCAGACCACCAGCATAATGTAGTAAATATAGCAAGATCAATATACATGATTTACGTTTTTTTTAAAAAAGGAGAAAAAAAATCTCATTATACATTATCACAATCATGAATATTTAGTACCATAACCATTAATCATGATAGTAATCGTCTAGTGCGATAGATAGTAGGTAATGACAGCCAAATCAAAAATGACAGTCTCAATATCAATACTGCTAGTACTCCTGCCGTTAAATTTATGGTAATGCAGTATTATCACTATACTAGAAGCTAGTACTCAGATAATAATATGATTCCTCCATACTTATTGACCTAAGTTGAACAGCAAAATACAGGCATACGCCCCTCAAACTCAAAGTCTGACATCATGGTCCAAGCTAGTGTTAAAGCATCCATGAGGAAGACCACACATGCAAGCAAGCCAGCAATGCCCCACATGACCAGTCCAACCAGGCCCCCCATACCAACAAATACGATGAAAATTGTCCCAAATTTATGAGGTTTAAGCACCAGAAAAAAGACAGACGTAAAAAAAATCCGTATTCTGTCAATGTCATTAATTAATCAGCAATACAAGTTTAATGCAAGAAGAAAAAAGAAAAAAAAAGCCAACTAGATGTTGTTAGTCTAAAAAAAAAAGTTTTTCTATCTCTGCGAGTGTAACATCATCGTCATGCAAAGGAATCTTGCAACTTAAGTTATATACAAGACTCCAGGAGCCATTGGTGCGACTCATAAAAGTCAACCAGCGTCAGCTTGAACATTGCGGAATGAAATTCCATTGAATCAAAAGTATTCCAGTCCACAACTCCCAAGCCAGACTACCACCAGCGCCAGCCAGCTCTCAGGTGCCACACCACTTTCCCAGATCCATCATGAGCTTTCTTCAGTTTTCTACTTTTTTCCCCAATTTGCTCTTTGACTGCTGTCCTGAAGTTCTGACTTGGAGCTGACATAAACTATTCTGCCTCTCACAGTCTTTATTATCACTTTATTGTTCTTGGTCCAAGCCTGAGCACACACTGATGGGTCATTTTTTTTTACGGTCTAGAAGAGGGCATGTGCTCTGGGGGTCAGATCCTCTACAACTACAGTTTTGCTTCCCTTCAGCGCTCTGCACGAGCTCATGGCCGAATCCCTGACACGACGAGATACGAAGTGGACAATCACAGCTCTGTTAAGCCTACCTTTGGTATTTGAAGAGTCGGCAGCAGGTCGGCGCTGACCCACACGGTGGACAGTCTCCAAATCGTCTCTGCTCACCCTTTGCTTGAGCTTGTTGTTGAACAAAGCTAAGACTTTGTCCTCCACCTGCTGTGTCGTCTCAGGAGCGTCACCCTCGTTCTCTGGTATGCTATACACCCTCAGGTTGTTTCGTTGTATGTACACAGACAGCTCCTCTGCTCGCTCGTCAGCCACTTCAGCCAGGTGTCTTGCCTCTTTCAGCTGTTCCTTCATCCGCTCCGCTTGTTCACGCACCTCTGCCACCTCTCGTCTCAGAGCGTCGTTTTCCTTTTGCACCATGAAGAGTGCAGCCTTGAACTCCTCCACCATGCGTCTCAGAGCGTCGTTTTCCTTTTGCACCATGAAGAGTGCAGCCTGGAACTCCTCCACCATACGCCTCAGAGCGTCGTTTTCCTTTTGCACCATGAAGAGTGCAGCCTGGAACTCCTCCACCATGTGTCTCAGAGCGTCGTTTTCCTTTTGCACCATGAAGAGTGCAGCCTGGAACTCCTCCACCATGTGTCTCAGAGCGTCGTTTTCCTTTTGCACCATGAAGAGTGCAGCCTGGAACTCCTCCACTATACGCCTCAGAGCGTCGTTTTCCTTTTGCACCATGAAGAGTGCAGCCTGGAAATCCTCCACCATACGCCTCAGCTTGGAGATCTCCTCTCCGTTCATGCACAGCTTCTTCATCACGTCGTCGATGGTACAACTGCGACTGTCATCACTGTTTGCATTCTTACTAGGAGAAAACACTGAATCCTCTGCGCCATCTTGTTCAATTTGTTCTTGAGCATTGTCTTCCATGTCGAATGTTGTCTGCTCGTCTCTTGGAACATAAACAAACTTTTCAAGAGTCTCTTTACACGAGATAGGTGTACTGGTGGTCAGTGTCATTGGTTTCTTCACTAATGTTGTATCAGAGGCACTTGAACTTGAAAGAGAATCTGAATCTTTCCTTTGGCTATGCTGTCGTTTCCCTCCACCACCGCCATGTCTTCTCATGATTGAAACTGACAGAAAAGTCCCTCATTTCAAAGATTACTTGGTCATTTCGGCTGCCAATGTCTCAAGAACTTCCCTGCAGGTTGGCGGATGGTTTTACCTCAGTCTTGGTGCATTTCCATCGAAAATCAGTCGTTACTTAACAAAAAGAAACAACTTCAACCGGAAAGGTGGGTGGTTTTGGGGGTGCTATTGGATTCTTTTTTGCACCCTTGGTGGTGAGAACACCACGGTATTATGGACTGTGGTGTGTCTCTATTTGACGCCAGGAGCACAGACACAACCAGCCGTGTCTCCCTGATGAGTTCCGATCCAGCGGACGAAAGGCCTCAGAGCAGGCAATACAAATATATCTGCATTCAAAAGGGATTACGATGGTTCCCTTATGCAGCTAGTGAAGAGTTTTCATATCTGTAATATATTTTCTTAATTTCATGTTCCCAGTTTCTCATGGACTCGCCGATACCGGTGACCCCGACGGAACCAAACCAAGGCCACAGACACGGAGAGGACATCTAAACTGAGGTCACCATTAGAGCAGGGCATGAAGGGCCACAGACTTTGAGACATTTTTTTTTTAATGCTGATCGATGAGAATGAGGATGATTAAGATGATGCTACGGATTTCCATTTCGGTCTGAGACTACATGACAGGGCTGTACTCTACGCTTCCTTTCATAATATATCCCGGCATCAACCAGGCCTGAGAGATACAGGCACCTGCAGTGTTGGTCAGGAAATTTGAGCAACACTCTCAGAAACGCATCCATTAAGTGGATGAAACTCGACTGTGTGGTCCCAGTCTTCCCAACTGAGTCCGCAGCAAACTCAACTCTGGGTAGGAGCCGGTCGGGGCAGAAAAACCCACATGACTCTGATGGGATTCGAACCCACGACCTCCCAGCCGGGAGTCCGCGACGCTAACCACTTTGCCATGGCAGCTGTTATTGTTTATTGTTTACTGTTCCCTGCCTCATTTCATTTCCTTTTTTTTTAACTTCAACCGGAGCTAGCAAGAAATGTGTGCACACCCAACCGGCAAACATCGCTCACCCTGATATTAGAGTATTATCTCAATTATTGTATCCCCCTTCTGAGGGGTTATGGCCTAACAAAATAAACATCTGAATCTGAATCTGAATCTCCCACAGTCTCTTCCTCTAAATATACATTACAGTATTCATTCTAAAATGGTATGTATTCATTGTTGTATATGTGTTGATATACAGTTCTGTGCAATGTTTTCTTTCATTCAGTCAGATAACTTTCCCCTGTCTTAGGGATGGATGGGGCAAAAGCCACTGACTTGTGTGCTTATTCGTTTCCCTCAATAAACAACATTTCGTTTGATAGTTGGTTGGTTCGTTCATTCAGGTATGTCAAAGCAAAGTTGTGGAGAATTGGTTCAATTGTTTTCCTCCGAACCTTGAATGCTCCCTGCACAAGAATTTGTGCCAGACGCTCCGGAGCTGTGTTGAAAGGACGTTTGTGCTTCACACACCTGCTCAACGTAAAAGAAGCCCTTTTATGTGAACTCCCCTCCCTAGACCGTCGCCACCTGCAGATAAAGCCTGTCTCGCTTCATGTCCCGCAAATGACGAACGTCACACACCCGTCCCTGGTCAGCTGCCCTCGGCAGCACGTGACTCACGTGCCTTTGTCATGCGATGAAAAGAGTCAGTGTATGAGACTGGAAAACGCACGGGGAATGCACAGCATGCAGTGTCTCATGCCCTCGGGCTTGAAGCAGCCCTTCTTTCACTGTGCGGTGTCGGGACAATTCGTGTCCTACAGTGTGCTGTGCAATTTTCAAGAGGACTGTGACAGCAGCGACGACGAGGACTTTTGTGAGTATCCCAAGTGTACTGGGGATACGATTGACTGTGGGCGCGGACAGGTCAGCATTGTTTGTACGTTTTTTCTTCCCTCTTTTCTTTCACATTTACCAGACCACGTTTTAATTGAAACACCATGGCTCCCTTCTTTCCCTCCCAGTTTAACTGTCCAAGCATTAATTGCAAAGTGAGATGACTGCAGGTGGAAATCTAAACAAATCTTAAATAAATGTTAGCAAACCGCCAAGAGAAACTGGACAAACAAGTCACAAGACAAAACACGACACGTTTCGACCTCTTAGGTCTTCTTCAGGCAAGACACAAACAACTAGGAACATGAAAATGAACGAATTTTTCACTTATATTAAATCTCTTCAGCGCAAGGTAGGCAGGCCTGCGCTGAAAAGATACGAGAAAACTCGTTTGTCCACGTTTCTCTTGGCGGTTTGCTAACATTTATTTAAGATTTGTCCAAGTATTAGTCAAAATATGTGGCTTGCACACACACACAAACACACACACACACACACACACACACACACACACACACACACACACAAATAAAAACCCACACGCGTGCGCACGCACACTCATACACGCACGTGCCCATGCGCACACACGCACGCACGCACACACGCACACCACACACACACACACACACACACACACACACGTGGGCCTGTGCGTTACGGTACACTTGTGAAATTGCTATTTTCATGAAGTGAGTAAGATTTAGCTTACTTCACAAAATCCGCAGAAAAATTACCCATTTCCTAGAACCTTATGCTTGTAATATGAAATGACCAATAATCAGCTATTTATTTCGTAAAATAATGAGAGAAAAAAAACAAACAAACAAACAAACAAACAAAAATCTCAAATACAAGTTAGCCTCTTTCATAAAATGAACAAATATTTATTTTCTCTCTCTCTCTGGCCAGATGTAAAAAAAAAAATCTTCTCAGTTATCTTTTACCCTTGGAAATAAAGATAATCAATCAATCAATCAGTTAATTAATGAATAGGCCTAACACACACTCTCTCTCTCTCTCTCTCTCTCTCTCTCTGCGTGTGTGTATGTGTGAGTGTGTGTGTATGTGTGTGCACGGGTGCGCTCACTTGTGTATCCGTGCGCCCATGTGTTTGTGTGTAAGTGTACATGCACTTGTGTGTGTGTGAGTGTGTGTGTGTGTGTGTGTGTGTGTGTGTGTGTGTATGCGCGTGCAGGAGAGAGAGAGAGAGAGAGAGAGAGAGAGAGAGAGAGAGAAGATCACACATCCCTATGACACTTTTTTCCCTTGTTCCTTCAAGTCGCTTTTCAGTTCCCCTGCAGAAGGCTGTCACGTAAATGAGCTGTCGTGGTTCAGATCTTCACGTTTTGTGGTCAGTCTTTGTTTTCCGTTGACCACAACCAACAAGTCGAGAAGACTGATTGAAATAACATAAGGGCATAGTCCTCAAGAATTACAAGCTGAAAATACAAGAACAAGACAACCGCAGGGGATGTAGGCTACTACAGAGAAAAAACTGTCTGCATTCCCAGTTTTGGCGGCACTCTACATGTGCTTAAGCCTAACTCACACTGTCAAGTGTTGGACTAGAGTGTGAAGATGTCGGGACAGGTGTAGAAAGGCCATAATTTTGAGCCTGTTCAAAATTGTGGTGGTGCGGAGAGAGAGAGAGAGAGAGAGAGAGAGAGAGAGAGAGAGAGAGAGGAGGGGGGTAGGATGAAACACCAGATATCAATTATGATTGAACATTGTATAGTAATGGTCTTGAACAGCGGTCAAAGTGTTGGTAACGATCAGATTATCTTAAAGATTAAAAGAATCCAATGCAAGCGTCAACTGAATGACTTAAAGTATACGACATGATGCAAATGATCCTCTAATACTCAACTGTTGATCAAAGTAACTTTGAGGAGGCTGTAACGCTTTTTTCCGAGCATTAGTGGTGATTGAAATTAAGTCCAGTTAAAACATCTCACTTTGTTTATTCCACAACGATGCTGCGTGTATCTCATATATCCAGACTGCCGTACTTTTCCAAATTAATTCATCGGTGAGCATTACAGAAAAATGGCTATTAAATCAGTTTGGTCGACACCATAGACGCATTCGTTTTGATTTTTTTAATACTATTCCTAAGGTAAATATTGAGATTGTTTTTTTTCACTGTAGATAGTGTAAACGAATTTCTTTGGAAGCTTTTCTTGGTATAATCTAAACATTTTTTGTTGAGTGAAAAGTTTTCTTTGTAATAATTCACAGGCATATGGCACCAAGATTTGATTTCCCTTTTTTTCCCACGTAGTATTTTCTTTAAATCTTTACGTTTAGTATTGGAAGTGGTGTGTCACAGAGAAGGTCCTAAGTGTCGTATTGTTTTTCTATGGATCAAGCTCAGTCAAGAGTTCGGAACACAAATTGAGCGCAAAATGAATGTGGCATTCATCCAATTTGCGCCCAGCTTGAGGAGATAGGTGATTGATCGTTCTTCGTTTTCATTGTCTGGAATGTTGTTTGTCTTGACTGAAGAAGACCAAAGAGGTCAAAACGCGCCATGTTTTGTCTTGTAATTTGTTTGTCTCTTTCGTTTTTTCCTTCAAGTTTGTTTCCATTTCCGCCTGCCGTCACCTCAGTTTGAAACCAAGATCAGAATGTTCCACACTGGAACTGTTATGACAACAGAAGAGCAAGGGAAGGAAGAATGCCAGTGCAGGAATAGAAATTGGAAAACGACCGACAATAGCAAATAGAATTTGATGAGATGAGGAGGTGGTGAGAGAGGGGAGCAAAGGGAAACAGCGGTAGGAAGAAACTCTAGGGAGAGCTTAACAGCAGCAGGTCTTACGAGAAGCCCCCCCCCCCCCCCCCCCCCCCCCCCCGACAAGTGTTTCGGCCCTGAACTCTTTAAACTCTGAGGGGGGCGGGCTGCATCCAGGTCAAGACTCACAAATGCCCTTCTACTGCCAACGGAATTGTAGTACTGTTGGTAGTGTTGGCTGAACATGCAACTGGACAAGGCATACTGGCAGAAGTGACACTTTTCAAGTCGTCTGCCATTCCTAGTGTTCACTGCTACGTACACTAACGGTGCTTGTCGTCAGGTGATGCTGAACCTGTATATACGTACCCCTTTTCTTTTCCATCCACACAGCGCCTTTCGTTTTTGCTGTTGCACGCATTAAGCACAGGTGAAATAGGCATTTGTCTCTCTTGGTTTTTCAGTAGATAAATGTGGTCTGGCGTGGGGAGAGATTCGTTTAGCTGAATACTAAGGTATGGATTAAACTTCATTCGCTGAAAGATGTGATTTTCCAGCTTTTAGAAGTGTGCTGATATATTTTTTTTAACACAAAAGGATATTGCCTGGCGTTTAGTCTCATGCCCCACTCTATAGCACATGCCTTAATCCTTTCAGGCCTGACCTGGCAATGGGCTGTGTTGGTTTCCCTGTCTGGCATGTTTTGGCTGTTCACTAAGAAGATTGGGGCTACTTTATTCAAACGGTCATAACTCTGGGTCGACACATAGAAAGGGCATATTTCTACAGACATTTTTTTCTATTATATATTACATTTTCACTGTGTTCCTTGATAAATTAGGGGCCAACAGACCCTTCATCAGTGCTTCACATTCCAACACAATGTATTGTATTATTACATTCGTTATAAAATGCAATAACTTAACTCTGTCGTAATTAAATATATTATGTGCAAGTAAAGAAATTTATGTACTTTTGGTACTCATGGGTTAATTTGCTGTCATCGTCTGCTACAGTCTCATCTAGAACATGCATAACTGTATCATTATTTCACTGACCCATGCTGTCAGACGACAACAAAACTGAAAAAAAAATTCACCAAATCATTCAAAATTCATTTAATAAAAGCAGCAAATGATACAAAAAGAAATAGCTTCAAAATATTCTTCCTCTACTTATTACTTATGCATGGATTGAGGGTTAGCTGTACCAGGCTTGAATGGAGATGGACATCTGACCTCTGGTCAGGTGCAGGCAGCCATATATGTTCGTGTGCACCCAGTCAGAGATCAGGCGTCTGGTGGACAGACACCGTCCTCTGCAGGGTTGTGTAGTCTGCCTCCACTTCAGTTTCCCACTACAGGAGGCAATCTACGGGAAAAAAAACGTATTTGGGATTGGACACGCGCAGAGAGCTTGTTGATGTGACAGAGAAGACAACACTGGAACTAGAACGATACCTTGATAGGCCCTTGACTCAGCTGTTCGTGTGTGGGATGTCTGGCCGTCAGCTACCACCTTCGTACTCCTCTGATTCACCATTGTACTCCAGTTGATTTCATCCCACTGTGGGGTCACTGGGAATGAGAAGGTTAACGCAATGTCCATGGCAGGAATATGGAGTTGTTCAGCCACCCGGTGACCTACAGAGAGGCCAAAACTATCATCCACAACCAATCTCAAAACCAATGGAAGAGAAGGCTGGGTGCAGACGGCAGTGCTAATCTAAACCACCATCTCCAGAGATACCGGCACACAATGCTTTTCAGACTGAGAACTGGCCACTACAGACTGCTGAGCCAGCTCAGTTTAATTAAGATTGCCCACACAGATGAATGTCCGTGTGACACTGTATCTCAGACCCCAGAACACATCCTCCAACACTGTCCAGCCCATGATGTTCAACGGCGTCAAACCAGGCCCGAGAGCGCAGGGCTGCAAATGCAGCTTTGGGGCAGCCGCCAAGACCTCGAGAAGACTGCAGGGCGACTGGATTGAAGATCTGACGCAACCAAAAGAGAACGACGACAGGAGAAGAAGAAGAATAGTCCTCTGTATAAGAAAGACACTGAGCTACTTGCGCGTGTTTCCTCTGATCCCCCAACTGTCCAATGTTATCAAGCAGCTACGAGTGTAGCATGGTGTCGAACACCTTTGAAATACAAGTATAGCGATGTCTGTTTGATTTCTTTACTTTAATCAAAACTTTTGCAGAGGTCCTGCTTTATTTTGACAACCTGGATTTCATATGGGAAACCTTTCTGAATCCTTGGTTAAGGTGACCGAGTGCTTCGTGATTATCGCACTGTTTCGTCTGGTGACCACCTTGCATGACACTAGGATGTTCAGCCAAGTGTTCGTCCCCTGTTTAGAACGCCAGAGCTACATTTGCCTTGATCCCATTCTCTGGAAGCACACCTGTGTCCACAGACTTTGGAGGGCAAGGACAGCTTCAGTGGAACTCTTGACCAGTCGCTTTCCTTCCAAATGCACATTGCACGAGTCAGCAGAGTTGCCCGTCTGAACTTTCCATGAGATCAGTTCTATTCGTTGCTACCTGTCTACTGATACAGCCCGAACACGTTTTGTCCTCTCGGGGAACAGGTCACTGTAACTCTTTCTGTTGACCTTCCCAAATATAGTTTCAATATGAGATGAATGGAGATGGAAAGTCAAACAAATTTTAAGAACAGTTCTTAACGAGTCCGCCAAAAACAAGGACAAACAAAGTACAAGACAAAACACGACGCGTTTCGACCTGTCAGTCTTCTTCGGGCAAGATAAACAACGTTCAGGACAGTGATTGATTGTTCTTTGTTTCCAATGTCCTGAACGTCGTAAATCTTGCCTGAAGAAGACCTAAGAGATCAAAGCGCGTCATGTTTTTGTCTTTTAACTTGCTTGTTCTTGTTTTTGGAGGACTCGCTAAGAATTATTCTTGAAATTTCTTCCGAAATATGCCAGACTTCAAGGAAATCAGGATAACGCTGCCAGACTGATATGCAGAGCTTCTAAATCTGACCACGCGTCTCCTCTCCTTCACTGTCTCCACTGGTGGCCTGTTTTCCATCGAATACAGTATAAGCTCTCTACACTTTCTGTTTTTCTGCTGTCTGTGGCTCTGGACTAGAGTCTGTTTCAGAACTCCAAATCTGTACTCAGGCTCGCCAGCTTTGCTCTTCTTTTTTTTTTTTCTGTGCACGCAAGCTGATACTCCTGCGGACACTCCCTGTATAGACTGGCAAGGATTAATCCCATCTACCCAACAAAGGGAGTGGAGTTTTGTGAGTATGACCATTTTTTATCCTGCCATTACGGCAGCCATACTCCAACTTCGGGGAAAGTGCTTGCTATGTGTAACGTGTCATCCATACCAACGGCCAAACTGGCCTTCTCTTCCGAAAGTTGGTGATGGGATTTTACGTGTGTCCAAGATGTTATGAGTGCATTCACACATGGAACCTCGGTTTATAGTCTCATTCGAATGACTATATGGGAAGTGGAGTCAGAACCAATGTAAACTCCAAGGGAAAAATCCCTCTGTACCAAAACGGCCTGGCGGAGATTCGAACTCGCAACCCCAGGATCACCAAGATCACGAGTCCAGCGCTCTACCACTCAGCTATTCCGGCTCCCCGCTCTTCTTCTTCTGATACTCCACTTCTCTCAGTGCCTCACATCAGAAATAAGATTTGCATGTCGTGCTCAGGGGTGCCGAGGAACGGGTTATATAATATAGAGACTTAAACTGGTCAACGAGTATGCTGGCCTTATTTTTCCCGTGCTCAGAGAGTGCTCCATACAGTTTGATTAGCGCCACCCCAACGTTATCCTGTCTCTGTGACCTGACGTACTCCGAAAAAGGCTTGAAGTCATTTTGTTGCAGTCCATTGTTTGTGACAGGGTGTCAAGTTCCCAGCAGACTCTGCAGAAGGAATGCATACATGATATTTTGACGTGTCAGCAATGAGTCCACGTGTGTGTTCCTACCTGTCGTGACAGCCTATTCTTCTTCCTTACTAGCCTGTTCATATGGGGGCTATTTCCAGCTAGGGGCTATTTCCAGGTGAGGACTACTTCCAGGTGGGGGCTATTTCCAGCTAGGGGCTATTTCCAGGTGAGGACTATTTCCAGGTGGGGGCTATTTCCAGCTAGGGGCTATTTCCAGGTGAGGACTACTTCCAGGTGGTGGCTATTTCCAAGTGGGGATTATTTTCAGGTGGGGGCTATTTCCAAGTGGTGGCTACTTTCCGGTGGAGGGTATTTTCCAAAACGCATGGTGGATGAAATGCGCTTGTGACTAGTCTTCAAAATCTGACCCTTGAAGATCATCCATAAGGTTTTAACATCTGTCGCCCTGTTTAACAGGTGGGACACTCTCATACTGATCCCCTCAGCCGCCGCACTCATTCCATCCCAAACTGCCTTACCCAACAAAAAGCTTATTCTGGGGAATGTCTGTGATGTGCATGGTTTGACTCTGAAGTTACTGATACTTAGGTCATGAGGTCTGCTAGCCCGGGTACACTGACTGACGCTTTGAGGATTGTTGGATTTGAAGCAAAAACCAGCCAAGCCCGGGCGAGTATTTCTTCTGGTAAGTGGGTCGTAGATCTGATGCAAGCCGTGTTAGTGTGTGATGTCGATCAGTGCCTGCTGTACTTATGCTTCAGGCGTGCCTTTCTTAATTGTAAGGGTCTCCGAAGCCACATCTAGATGCTTAAAATCAGCAAATCATGCGCAGTATGGTCCCAAAACTTAGCGGATGAGCTGTAGCGTATATGGACTGGTCTGCACACAGTGACTTCTCCTTGATGAAGCTGAAACTGAAGCTGTCATTGACGTTTTTCTTCAGCTTGGTCATTTCTGTCAATAGTCTCTTCCCTGACCTTTTTCCTTTCATGCTGCATTAGATGCAGACATCCCCTCATCAGAATTTACGGTGCTTGGGAAAATAATAACAAATCAGATTCTGGATGATGGTCTGACGCACCACTTAACAGATGCGACATAAGCAAATGCTTGTGGGATGTGTTGATTAGTTCTGAACAAAAATTAAGCCTGTTTTAGCAAACTGGCCGGTGTCAATAAACTTATGATGATTCCTCAAAAGTATCAGTTGCACGGTATGCCTACTACAATAAATGTACCAGTGAATGTGAACAGTCCAAACTCACTTCTAATGTGTGTCTGCACTATCATTCAACTAGCTGTGTTTTAATATTTTCAGTACTTCTCACATACATTTTCACATACATCTGTTCGTTATTTTGTTTTCTCTAATGACTTCTGTTCAGTGTGTGGTCATCAAGAAAAAATGTGATGGGTATATCGACTGCGTGACGAAGCTTGATGAAGACGGCTGTGACGAGAGACGTACTGGATACATGAGGACAGTAGTTTACCCACCGGCTGTAATCAACTTTGACATACCGGGAACATTCACCATCACTGCTCTAGAGCAAAGCGAAAACCCCCCATGTCCAGACACCCACTTTCAGTGTCATGACCAGGGCTACTGTCTTCCTGTCTACGTCAGATGTAACCTGATCAACGACTGTCCAGATCATGAAGACGAAGCACAGTGCGAGCACTACAGGTGTCCAGGCTTTTACCGCTGTCGTGACCTTGACAGGACAGTCTGCCTGCACGTGAATCATTTGTGCGACGGCATACCACAATGTGCGCTGTATGATGATGAACTGATGTGTGAGATCGTGACCTGTCCCGAGTCCTGTTCGTGTCACGGCCTGGCCTTCACCTGCACCCATCATTTCCAACCCAGCTCTTTCCCACAACTACGCTACCTGGAAGCCAAGGGAAGTGGACTAGATCAGAATGACGTCACAAACAACACTATGCTGATTTATCTGGGTTTTCAAGCATGCTCTTGGAAGAATGTAACCAGCTTCCAGCTGCCCAATCTTCACAGTCTGGATTTAAGTTACAATTTCCTACGTTCTGTCAACATCAGTCACTTTACAAGAATTCCTCATCTCCAGAAACTAAACCTAGCTGGTAATCCTATGTCGGGTCATCCTTTTGATAAGCAACACAGTTATGTTTTAATATCACTGACACTTTTAAATTTGTCTTGGGTAAAATCAGACTCTCTCGACATGAGCTCCTTGTCAGCTGCTCTGCCGAAATTGCAGTATCTGGATCTGTCTTGGAGTAAGTTGAAGTCACTGCAGGGAAGCAATATGTTTTTAAATCTTCATGTTTTGGACCTGCGGGGTTGTCCAATATCTGATTTCAGTCCAAACTTCATGAAAAGTATGAGCAGCCTTAAGAGCATCTATGCTGCTAATTTCAAGTTGTGTTGCTCCATTGCATTACCAGAAAATTTCCGAGGCGATTGTCACGCCTCGTCTGATGAAATTTCTTCATGTGATGACTTGTTAAAATCTCTTGCCTACCGGTGCATTCTTTCAGCATTTGCTTTGCTTGCTATTCTTGGGAATTTCAGCAGCTTTGTCTACCGTGTGTGCTTTTTATCCAAGAACGTCAAGACAGGTTTCACGGCTTTCGTTCTCCATCTGTGCGTTTCTGACTTTGTGATGGGCGTGTACCTCGCCATCATTGGAGTGGCGGACCAGGTTTATGCCGGTGTGTACCTTTGGAATGAAACTGCGTGGAAAGGGAGTTCAGTCTGCAGCCTTGCTGGCTTCTTGTCGTTTCTGTCCTCGGAGGTGTCGGCGTTCTTAATCTGCCTCATCACGCTGGATCGCCTCCTCGTGCTGCGCTTTCCTTTCAGTCCTTACCAGTTTGATGTCACATCCGCCCACGCGGCTTGTGTCATCGTGTGGGTACTGGGACTTCTCCTGGCTTCGGTCCCTCTCCTTCCTGTGACGTCACACTGGGAGTTCTACCATCAGACGGGTATCTGTATTCCGCTGCCTGTCACCAGGGCTGATTTCGCTGGTCACAGTTATTCCTTCGGTGTCTTGATCGTCTGCAACCTGTTCGTCTTCGTTGTCGTGGCAGTGGGGCAGTGTCTCATTTACTGGACAGTCAAAACGAACGCCATGTCGGAACGGACAGGAGAGACTAAAGGCAAGGAGAAGGTCGGATCCAAAGACTCGGTCATCGCCAGACGTCTCTTTTCCATCGTCATGTCAGACTTCCTGTGCTGGTTTCCTATTGGTCTCTGCGGTCTGCTTGCAGCCGGTGAAGTCACCATTCCAGGGGAGGTCAACGTGGCTATAGCTGTTATCGTGTTGCCCATCAACTCGGTGGTCAATCCTCTCCTGTACACGCTAAACATCATATTGGAAAAAAGGCAGAAGGCGCAAGAACTTCGTTTTCATCAGATTTTACGTGCTCATCAGAAAATTTAACTTCTGATGTTTTTAAAGAAGCGTTTACTGATGCAGGTTTTTTTCTTTTCTTTTCTTTTCTTTTTTTTTCTTTTTTTTTTTTTTTTTTTTTTTTTTTGTGGGGGGGGGGGGGGGGGGGGAGTACATGAATTTACATGCATCCGTTAATCTATACATGAATTATGTTAAAAGCTGCAGGCATTCATTAAACATGAATCACACCAAACATCTGCTATACAGTCATTATGTATGAATGACGCCAAACATCTGTCTACAATCAGTACATATGCATTGCACCCTAGATTTAACCTTTCATTCAGACTGCTGTCACTTTCTTTCTTTCCATCATTGAATTATTCATTCATTAGTTATGGCATAACAGTCATGAAAGTAGCATGATGGTCGTTTAGTTAGTCTGCAGATATTTCCACACTGCATAGCCTCAGTCAGCACCTTTCAGTGTGCCATGGAGACTATCTCCAGACTGTCTTACACAACATTCACCTTTCCTCTTACACACCTTTCAATTTTCCTCTTACACACCTTTCACTTTTCCTCTTACACACCTTTCACTTTTCTCTTACACACCTTTCAATTTTCCTCTTACACACCTTTCACTTTTCCTCTTACACACCTTTCAATTTTCCTCTTACACACCTTTCACTTTTCCTCTTACACACCTTTCACTTTTCTCTTACACACCATTTAGTTTTCTGTGGAGACCATCTCAAGACTATCTTACACATGATTCAGTTTTCTGTGGAGACCATCTCCAGACTGTCTTACACACCAGCCAGTCTTCTACAGAGACCATCTCCATACTGTCTTACACACCAGTCAGTTTTCTATGGAGACCATCTCCAGACTATCTTACACACCGTTCAGTTTTCTGTGGAGACCATCTCCAGACTGTCTTACACACCATTCAGTTTTCTATGGAGACCATCTCCAGACTGTCTTACACACTATTCAGTTTTCTATGGAGACCATCTCCAGACTGTCTTACACACCATTCAGTTTCCTACAGAGACCATCACCAGGCTGTCTTACACACTATTCAGTTTTCTGTTGAGACCATCTCCAGACTGTCATACATATCACTCAGTTTTCTATGGAGACTATCTCCGGAGTGTCTTACACCTCATTGAGCTTTGTATGGAAACCATCTCCACACTATCTTACACACCATTCAGTTCTATACTGGGACCATCTTCAGACTATATAACACACCATTCAGTTTTCTACTGAGACCATCTCCAGACTATCTAACAACCATTCAGTTCTCTACTCCTATCTAACACACCATTCGGTTCTCTACTGAGACCATCTCCAGACTATCTAACACACCATTCAGTTCTCTACTGAGACCGTCTCCAGACTATCTAACACACCATTCAGTTTTCTATGGAGACCATCTCCAGACTGTCTTACACACCATTCACTTTCCTACAGAGACCATCTCCAGACTGTCTTACACACCATTCAGTTCTCTACTTAGATCATCTCCAGACTATCTAACACATCATTCAGTTCTCTACGGAGACTGTCTCCAGACTGTCTTACACACCATCCAGTTTGCTGTGGACACCATCTCCAGACTACCTTACAATTTTCTCCAGAGACCATCTCCAGATAGTCTTTCACACCATTCAGTTTTCTACAGACACCATCTCCAGTCTGTCTTAGACACCAGTCAGTTTTCTCCAGAGACCATCTCCAGACCCTTTTACACATCAGTCAGTTTTCTACAGAGACCATCTCCAGACTGTCTTACACACCATTCAGTTTTCTCCAGAAACCGTCTCCAGACTGTCTTACACACCATTCAGTTTTCTCCAGAAACCGTCTCCAGACTGTCTTACAAACAGTCAGTTTTCTACAAAGACCATCTCCAGACTGTCTTACACACCGTTCAGTTTTCTGTGGAAACCATCTCTAGACTGTCTTACACACCGTTCAGTTTTCTGTGGAAACCATCTCTAGACAGTCTTACACAACATTTAGTTTTCTACAGATACCATCTCCAGACTGTCTTACACACTATTAAGTTTTCTACAGAGACCATCTCCAGACTGTCTTACGCACCATTCAGATTTTCATGCAAACCATCTGCACACTTTCTAACATACTGTCACGCACGAACTGATACAGGTCGTCTCAGTAACAATTGTGGAGTGTGGCCCGTCCATTCCCAGGTTGGCAGTGGACATGAAGTGCGTGATTCCTGCCGGGAGTATGCTTACCTGTCAACTCTTGGAGGGGGGAAGGAGGAGAACGCATAAACTCGCCGGAATAGTGTGTTTCACGTGCGTAAACGAACGCTCGTGAAACTGGAGTTCTTCGATGCGATCGGGCGAATTCCGTGCATGTGAGTGCTGTCTTGTGAGTTCCCGAGGTGAATTCGGAGTGTCATCGTGTGTCTGCAAGTCGGTACGAATTGAGGCTTTATCCGCGAAGGTTGGGTTGGCCTTGTGCTCAAGTTGTTGTTTTTTTTCTGCCGTTGGGGCAGGGGTTCTGGGCCTGCCTTCGACCGACTTCTGAAGGTTTGGCTACCTGAGTTTTGACTGTCGGTGTTTCGGTGTTCAGTGACGGGTTCTGCATCTACCAGGGCGTTGGCTGTCTGGCAGTGTCCCGGTGACTGAGGGTGTCGTCCAGTGTGTGTCGTTCCTGTTCTGACTATCGGTGTTTCGGTGTTCAGTGGCGGGTTCTGCATCTACCAGGGCGTTGGCCGTCTGGCAGTGTCCCGGTGACTGAGGGTGTCGTCCAGTGTGTGTCGTTCCTGTTTTGACCAAGGTGAGCGTGTAAAGTAGCGAAAGTTCGGGAGGGCTGTATAGTCGGTTGTTCGCAGATATCATGGTTTCATCAACTTTTGTATTTCAGTCCCCAGAACTGGAGGATTTTTGATTTGGTTTTTATCCGCAGAGTTTCTTTCTATGTGAGTTCAACTAAGAAGAGGAGGAAATTTAAATGCGCGGAAGTTTGAGGGAGAAAAAGGGATATAACTTGAACTTAAAGTCAAGGAAAACCGTAGGCATAGGAATAAAATAATGTGCGTTTCGGATCTACATTGATGCAGATAGGTGGATTTGTTACAGTGGTATTGATGTGCTAAGACATAATATGCTGTACTTGGTAGTGGTCGCTGGTGTACAGAAATATTGTTTTCAAGTTTGGTAAAGATTGGTTATTTTCTGAGAGTGTAGGTTGGTGTCGGAGGACCGAAACTTTTAGTATTAAAAAGGGAAGTCTGGCACGCAGCGCGTGTCGGGTGCAGAGGGCACACTGCATGCGCTGTATCCGAGCGTGTGTGAGGTTTATCGATCGATAGGTGACGGGTGGTGGTACCACGGATAGACACGTCTTGTAGAGGTTCACTTTTGGTGTTTGAACGTAGAACCAAACTGGGTCTGGATGGGCGGAAAGGTAAATTAAGGATTATTGCATTAATAAGAGTTTTTGTCTGATTATTAAAGATTTGCAGGTGAATTAATTATGTTAGATACAATAGTAGTATCAGTTAGACTACTTAGTATAGTTTATCACAATTGAAATAAAATAAATAGCAGATGATAATAAAAGATGTTTCAGATTCTTAGGAATTGTGCCTCAGAAGTCTGCTCTTGGTGTATAGATATGTATATGGTTCTTGTTTTAGTCGACGGGGTGCGCCAGTATTCAAAAAGTTTTCCTCAGCATTGTGGTGTCCGTAGGCAATGTTTATGGTAATGTATAGCAACAGTCGGAAATCCTTGTCGAGCTTACGTAATTGGTAATGGTCTTAGCGCTTGGTAATTTCTGGTAACGTTTGCGGGATTATGATTGTGCCTGCTAGGAAATTAGGATACCGGGGTTCAATTCTATTATTTTGTTTTGCTTAAGATGTGTTTGATCATTCTATTAAACATGTTAGTAGATTCTCTCTCACCAGATCCTCTTTCACAGGTTTCCGGCGAGGCCCTGAACTGTGACTGATACTGGTAGTCACTAACGGTCGGTTGTTCGTTGGAGTAAATATGATTTATGATCTTACTGAATCATTGTCTTGGAGACTTCGATGAGGGCTGAAGTCATAGGAATATAACTCTGATAGTATAATCACTGTTATGAAGGAATTGTTACAATTATGTTCGCGGCCGTTGATGGAAATGGAAAGTCAATGAAGTCGGTTTAAATTTGTGATGGAAAGTTTCCTGTGAGAGAGAATTTTGATGTCAGGGTGGCTGATTGTATAAGTCAAGGTTTAAAATTCCAATCAGCTGTCGCACTTTGGGTTGTGACGTGTACATCTTAGAACTATATTTAATGAGTCGACATGAAATGATAAAAAAAAAAGAAAACACTCAGAACCGTTTACCTAAGTGAAGCAGCAAATAACTTTATTCTTCTGTGGTAGTAAGACATTTCCTCCTTCACAGGTTTCCGGCGAGTTTCCTTACCTTCCCCTGCACAGCAAATCCGTGAGGGTCGGCCTCTCGGGTTGGGGGGTCGTCTTACCTCCTCTTCCACTGTCATCCCTGCCCATTCCTCTGCCTGGAGTGGGGACGCACCTGGATCTGGCAGGGTGTGTTCTGGACTGGGTGTCAACTTCGTCTTCTGCAGTCCCAGTGCTTGCAGTTCCTCCAGCTTCGGTTCTATCCTTTATTCGGGGTTGGCAAGCACCTCGAGGGCTCACTGCGGCATATCATCTGCGTGTGAATTGTGAATGATGTTGTTGGTACCTAGTAGGTAGGGGACCGGACTCTTCGATTCTTCACTACTTTATTCCAGCTGCTTCGTCTCAAGCGCTTCAGTGCAGGTCTTGTGGGTTTTTTTTTTGGGGGGTTGGTGGTACATTGATGTGAGGGCGTGGTGAATCAGAGACAGACTTTACGTGGTGATATTGAAAACACTTACTGTATTGCCGTTTTTTTAGGGTTTTTTTTTGTGTGTGTGCATGTATCGAGTGTCCAGCTGGGACGACTTTGAGTGAGATACTTAAGTGCAAGATTGGGTTTCGGGTCACTTGAACAATTTAAGTGCTTTAAATGATATTTTGGGATTAAGTTTGGGTGTAGGGATAGTCTGACACCAGTAAAAAAAATTATAAAGAATACAGCTTGGGAGAAGGAGGCTGTACGCTGAAGCATCGCGTGGGCATCTCGGGTTCAGTGGAATATCAACCTTGTTTGATATTTCAGCCCGGGATTACCAGGTGATGTAGTTCTTCACCCTTGTTCCTACTGGTACTGGCCTTCAGTGGGCTGAGGTGTGTGTGTGTGCCTCTTGAGGGAAGGGTCCCTAATGTGAATGCGCAGCACATGCGCGCACAGGACTGCATAAGGGGCCATGTGATGATGGTCGCGCATTGGTGTTATTAGTATAGTTGGATTCCTTTTAGCTTTGGTTTTTTTGTTGCATGTGGGGAAAACTGCGTGTGTGTGCTGGATGTAAAGATCTTGGTGTTTTCATCTGCTGTTCTGTTGGTGAGACTGCGTGTGTGAATGCAAATAAAGCCTTCTGTTTGTGCACCATATTTCCCTTTGTCTGTGTTTGTTGTGTGGCGTTCGTACTCTCAGGTAAAAAAGGGGGAGGGGTGGTTATAAAGGGTGGTATATTCATACATATATCCCTGTCTACTGTCTTATACAGTGACACACACCATTCTCTTTACTACAGAGATCATCTCCAGACTATCTTACACACCATTCAGTTCTCTACGGAGACCATCTCTAGATTTTCGTATATACCATTCAGTTTTCTATGGACAATATATCCAGACCGCCTTACACACCGGTCAGTTTTCTACAGAGACCATCTCCAGACTGTTTTATACACCAGTCAGTTTTCTACAGAGACCATCTCCAGACTGTCTTATGTGTGTGTGTGTGCGCGCGCGCGCGTGCGCGTGTGTGTGCGTGCGCGCGTGTGTGTGTGCGTGGGATGTGTTTGAGGGGGAGGAGTTGTTATTATGTGTATGTATGTGTGCGTGCGAGAGTGTGCGCACACTTATATGCTGTAATTGATAGTCTTGTTCTTGTTCCGAAGTCATTTTCTGAACACACACACACATACACACATACACGCGCGTGTGCGCACCCACACACACACACGCACATACGAACGTGTGTGCGTACATTCGCTCGCTCTTACCCACACACATATACACATGTGTACATGTGCACGGCCACACTGACACACGCGCGCACACACACGCATACACATAAGCGCACAAATGCACACACACGGGCACATGCGCACGCCCACATACAAAGACACACACACACACATATATAATAATAATAATAATAATGAATACTTATATAGCGCCTATTCTCGGCTAGAGACCAAGCTCTAAGCGCTTTACAATCAACACTCGCTTACACAACGGGCTGCCTACCTGGGTAGTGCCGACTGAAGAGCTGCCAGCTGGCGCTTCATTCAGTCGTTTCCTGTGTCATCCAGTCAATATCGTTCACTCAGTTTCTTTACTTCCTTCATTCTTTCCATTTCTTACGCAGGGTGCATGCTGTGTGTAACGTGTCATCCATACCAACGGCCAAACTGGCCTACTCTTCCGGAAGTTGCTGATGGGATTTTACGTGTGTGCAAGATATGCGTGCGTTCACACACGGAACCTGGGTTTATAGTCTCATTCGAAGGACTGTATGGGAAATGGAGTCAGAACTAATGTTAACTCCGAGGGAAAAATCCCCCTGTACCGAAACGCCCCGGCGGAGATTCGAACCCGCAACCCCAGGATCACCAAGATTACGAGTCAGGCGCTCTACCAACTGAGCTATTCCGGCTCCCACTCGCACTTCTGCACACACACACACACACACGTGCACACACGCGCACACACACACATACACGCGCGCGCGCGCGCACACACACACACCACACACACACACACACACACACACACACACACACACACACAATGGGGTGGAGGGTTATGATTACATTCCTAACGTACTACTTTAAAACTTACACTCCCTAAAAAAGTGCATCTCTCTCATTCTTTACATCAAGCTCACTCTACACTATAATATTGTCTGAATCACTTTTAGTGGAAGGACGTTAAATTGAAGAACACACACACAAAACACACACACACACACACACACACACACACACACACACACACACACACACACATGCGCCCACGCACACACATGGGCCCATGCCCACACATCATACACACACGCGTACATCCACCAAAAAAAAAAAAAAAATGGTAGGTAGGCACTCAAGGTCTGACCAGCGCGTTGGGCTAATGCGTAGGTCAGACATCCGCTGAGTCGTAGCCACGAGACGCTCTTCTTCTATTGTCTCATCTTTGTTGTTAATTCATTTATCCATCAGCTTCAAATCATGCGTAGTGTGGTCTCAAAACTTAGCGGATGTGGTGTAGCGTATAATGGACTAGTCCGCACGCAGTGACGCCTCCTTGATGAAACTGAAACTGAAACTGTCTTGCACACCAGTCAGTTTTCTACGGAGACCATCTCCAGACTGTCTTACACACCATTCAGTTTTCTATGGAGACCATCTCCAGACTGTCTTGCACACCAGTCAGTTTTCTATGGAGACCATCTCCAGTCTGTCTTACACACCATTCAGTTTTCTATGGAGACCATCTCCAGACTGTCTTACACACCAGTCAGTTTTCTACGGAGACCATCTCCAGTCTGTCTTACACACCATTCAGTTTTCTACGGAGACCATCTCCAGACTGTCTTACACACCATTCAGTTTTCTATGGAGACCATCTCCAGTCTGTCTTAGTTACACACCAGTTAGTTTTCTCAGAGACCATCTCCAGACTGTTTTACACATCATTCACTTTTTCTGCAGAGACCATCTCCAGACTGTCTTGCACAACATTCAGTTTTCTCAGAGACCATCTCTAGACTATTTTACACGCCATTCAGTTTTGTATGGAGACCATCTCCTTACTATCTTACATACCATTCAGTTTTTCTACAAGACCATCTCCAGCTGCCTTAAACATCGGTCAGTTTTCTCCAGAGACCATCTCCAGACTATCTTACACACCAGTCAGTTTTCTCCAGAGACCATCTCCAGACTATCTTACACACCAGTCGGTTTTCTACAAAGACCATCTCCAGACTGTCTTAGACAGCAGTCAGTTTTCTTCAGAGACCATCTCTCCAGACTGTCTTACACACCAGTTAGTTTTCTCCAGAGACCATCTCAGGACTTTCTTACACACCATAGAGTTTTCTAACAGTGAACATCTCTGGTCGGTATTTTCGACCGTCGTCTTTCCTTGTCCCTGGCAGGGTGATCTTAAAACAGGGAGTCGTAACAAGATTCACGCCTGTACCAGTCTCCATAATACAGTGGTTATCCTCGCGGGTTTCGAGTTGGGAGGTCGTGGGATCAAGTTGTATCGTAGGCAGTCCTCTGAGGGAGTTTTCGATCCTGTACTGCATTTACCAAGTGGTGACTGCTGTGAGAGCAATGGACAGACTAAAACGCTGGTGTTGAATTTCATCCCACTCCCGAGAGAAAGTGGAAACGATGCATCTATAACAGAAACGTAGCCAGCATCGATAACAAGTCAACAAAATGAGCTAAGATTATGCTGTTTGAATTGACAGAAAAAATTATGATGTAAAAAAAAATAGCCTATAACATAAACTGTGCTCAGTATTTCTGTATGAAAAATCCAGTTTGAAAATCGAGTCTCAAATTTTATATCGACAGAAAATAAAAACCCAGGTAAAGGGAGTTGTGACAGCTGTCTATCCCAATGTACAAAATGAAACAACTAGATATTACCCTGAAGCTGTATGATAAACCTAACAACTGACTAAACTGAACACTTCTTTTGCATCTGCCCAAGTACGAAACTATTCCGCACACTGATCGAAAACTTTCTGGATGGCATTGTGGGTATAAGATTAAGATATAAATCATTTCTTCATGGAGTTACGCGTTTAGATAAAAACAAAAGTAATCCATTGCTTTTCGTCTGGAAAATGTGCATCAGAGTATATGAAAAAGACGCACACAAAATCTGACTGCGCCGATGTACTTTGTACCTAGGCAGGATACGAAATACACGAAACAATATTTGAAAACCTAAATCAATAAATACTATATGATAGTGTAAGCAGATCTGAATTACATGAAAACAAGGATGAAACGGGGGCAAGAATGTAGAGTGTGAATGGATGGCAATACAGAAACGTGGAAGTGACGTGCAAAGAGAGAGAGAGAAACGTAAGAAGGGTGGGTAACAGTGGATGGCGAGGATAGAGACGGGGGGGGGGGGGGGGGGGGGGTAAGAGGAGAAGATGAAGACGGGTTGAGAGACTGAGACACAGGCAGCAGAAAACACACATGGGAGAAAGAAAAACTAACAAACAAACATCTCAAACATTGACTAATACAAACTGTCCAGACACAAAACAAAAAAATGGTGACAGAATTCTGAATGAATGCTTTCCCACTTTCCAGTAAAAACGAAAGGGAAAGGGAAGTAAGCGGGAGGGGCCAGTATCGAGGCATCACATGAAAATTCCATGTTTGTGTGTGTGTGCGCGCGCGCATGCGTGCGTGCGTGCGCTCGCACGCGCGCGTGTGTGCGCACCTGCGCTTGCGTGCGTACAAACCTGCTTGTATGTGTGTGATTTCACATGTTTATATTCTCTCTCTCTCTCTCTCTCTCTCTCTCTTGGAGGTAATCGGTGAGATAGGGGAACTAGGAAAAGGGGGTGGTGTGGAGGGGATGTAACAAGGATTGGGATTTAATACGACAGAAGAGTTGTCAACGGAACATGACTGTCAAATACGCCATCAGAGGTCATAGATACCAAAGCACCCCAACCAAGTTGCGTGCAAGTTTATATTGAGCAGTAGTTTGGGGCAGTCATCTTATGCATGATCCAGAAGCACACGCATTTGTGTATGTGCAAGGGAGGATGGGGAGAGGGCAGAAGACTGGGGGAGGGGGACGGGTGAATGTTTACACTGGTAGAGGTGTGCCAGGTGTTACTGGAGAAGAAGAGTTTTTTTTTATCTAGGTGGATAGGGAGGAGAGCACTGACCCCACTCTCTGTCTCTCTATATATATATATGTATGTATGTATGTGTACATGTGTGTGTGTGTGTGTGTGTGTGTGTGTGTGTGTGTGTGTGTGTGTGTGACAATTTAATATTGGAGGAAAACAAGTATATGCTAATAATTCCTGGGTCGTTACATTAATGACACAGCTTTTTTTCTTTCATGTGCGGAAACAAGGAAAGAAAGAAAATGAGAACGGAAAATTGGGAAATGTATTATGAATATGAAATTCTTCACTAGTATTATAAGGGGACCACCGTAACCCATCTTAAAGACAGAATCATTCATATCGCCTGCGCGCGCACGTGTATGTCCGTGTGTGTGTGTGTGTGTGTGTGTACGCGCGCGCGCGCGCGCGTGCGTATCTGCTGCGAGCACGCCTTAGTAGACATGAAGGCTTTTGGAGGGATGACCTGCACACCAGGTTGGTATGCATTTATGAATCCACGAATTTTCGGGCACTTGTGCATTATGGTTGTTCCTGTCATGAGGTGACTGCATGGCACATCTGTCGGTGTATATAGGATCTTGCACTGGTGTAGGGCAGTATGCTTATATGAACTTGTGTGGGTTTCCCTCTTAAAAGTTCGCTGTATAAATTAAATGCGTGTACTTACCCAAACCAAGCGCAGTGGGCAGAAAGAAATGACCTCACTAGTGAGGCTGCTTGCATGTTTTTGATGTTTACAAATTCAATATGTTTTCAAGTAAACATAGGCATATCGTCGCTGTTCAAGGCGTCTCTAAGGATCTTCCGGTCACAAAGGGTTGCTAGAGACTAAAGTTAAATCTAATGCACTTTCCTTTTTTTTGTCTCGAACTGTTGAGATTGCGTATTGCTGAAAGAACGTGAGAAGACGCAAATAATGACGTAATGTATGAATTACGTAGGATAGCAGTTCCCAATTCCACAGAGCGGGGAGCAGACGACAGCAACAACAACAACAACAACAAAATTGTAGTTGGAAAGTGAGGCGACTGCAGGCGGAAATCTAAACAAATCTTAAAAAGTTTACGCAATACATCCGCCAAACATGAACAAAGGAATCACAAGACAAAACGCGATGCGTTTCGACATCTTAAGTCTTCTTCAGGCAAGATAAACAACACTCAGGACAACGAAAATGAAGAAAGAGCGATCACTTAGGCCTATCTTGCGCCGAATTTGACCAGATAAGTGATCCCCCTTTCTTCATTTTCGTTGTCCCGAGTGTTGCATGTCTTACCTTTAGAATACATAACAGGGCAAAGTGGTCAGCGTCGCGGACTCCTGGCTAGGAGCTCATGGGCTCAATTCCCATCAGAACCCTTCAGTTGTGGGATTTTTTTGTCTCCATCGGCCCCTACCTTTGAGTTTGCTCTAGACTCAGTTGGGAAGGCTGGGACCTCATCGTCGAGTTTCATCCACTTCATAGATGCGTCTCTGACAGTGTTGCTTACATTTCCTGATCAATACTGCAGGTGTCTGTATCTCTCAGGCTTGGCTAACGTCCGGATATTTTATGGAAGTACCCAGAGTACAGCGCTGTCATGCAGTCTCGGACCAGAATGGAAATCCATATCATCATCTTCATCATCCTCGTCAATCAACATAAAAATAAGGTCTCAAATTCTCTGGCCCTTCATGTCCTGCTATGATAGTGACCTCAGTTCCGAAAACTTCTCCATCTCAACACCCTTGCTTTGGTTCTGTCCGGGTCACCAATATCATTAAATCCATAAGGACTGTCATTGGATGGGGTATGATGGCTTCCTCTGGAAAGAGAGTTCACTCACGCTAACTGTGCGACTTTTAAACAATTACTGTCGTCAGTAGGGGACTTAGTAGGTGGTGTCCTGCACATGTTGGATCAGAACCACTGAACACTACTGAAATACCTCAACAGCACTGCAGTGTCTCCGCTGGGGGGTTGCCTCATGACAACTTGAAACTGACTGCTTCCTGTGGATTGCCAATGTTGGAGGCTTTGCAGGGTGGGCCAAGCAGCAGCGGTAGACCCAGAGCCAGAAATGGGGAGTTAGTCAGCTCTGCCAGGCCGAAGATTTTTGTGGCTAATGCAGTAATAAGACAGTCACGTGACGCCCACCCTACTCCCGCCATGAGCAGAAGGCCGAGGTCCGCTTCCTGTTCCTCATTCTTCTGAGGCCAGCACCAAGGTAACCCCAAGAACCTTGGCGCTTGAGGGGAAGGCGGGCGGGCATTAGAGTCTGACATGGTAAGTATACTAGCCAAACAGGGAGTATAATAAAAAGTCCCCATTTTGGCGTCATATACTTATGAAAGGGTTTTCCGAACGCCAGAAGGCTGCCTCCAATAGATGGCGCACGGGGACAGAGTGCTGGAAGGCTGCGGAGGTGGCCAGCGCTCGGACCTCATGAGCCCGGGGAGATAAGGCCGGGAGATCCTTGAATGAACAGCGTGGGTGAAACGCCACTGAGGTGGCAAAACAAAACCAAAAAAAAGACATCACAAATAAGCTAGATCATCCAGAGAAAATTATTCTCTGAAAAAGAAAGGAACAATAAAAGCAGTAGATGATATGACAGTTAAGCTATTAACATGACAGGTAAAACTAGGCTGTGCTGAGGGTGTCACGTGTGTGTGTGAGGACGGGTGTGCGTGCATGCACACACATATATGCATGTGGATGTGTAAATGTACGACTGTGCATTTCTCTCTCTCTCTCTCTCTCTCTCACACACACACACACACACACACACACATAAAGAGAAACTAAGCAATCAAAAGAGAACACCAAAAGCTTACAGAACTAAAAGAGAAAAAACTTACACATGTAAGAATCATTTTATTATTTATGGATGGCAAGTACAAATAACATTACTTATAAACAGTGGAGCTGGAAAACAATCCCCCTACATTCAAAATTTTTTTTTTAAAGGATTTTTTAAAAAAGGGCAAAGACAGCGCGTCATCGAGCTGCCATGCTGTAACCAACTCACTCTGCCATGTTGTAACCAACTCACTCTGCAGACAGCAACCTTGATAACTGAGAAGTCCATGTGAAAAGAAAACACGGCACAATACAATAGCACCATGACCTCACAATGTAAAGACATGGCAAAACACAGCATCAACTAGGCAGTACTAGAGTGACCGATCAAACACTCCTTGTTACAGCACATGAAAAGCATACACTTTTCTACATCTAGAGGGAAATTCAAATGAAGATCAAGTTCTTCAAATTCAAATTATAAATACATAAATCAGAATTTTTTTTTAAAGCAAATGGAAACCAATTTATTACCTACAACTATAATACCTTCAACAGGAATTTGAGGAAACCACAGAAATGTTACACACACACACACACACACACACCACAAATTCACTGGGGCATGATAAACAAAACATTCTGGTTTGATTGGTATACATTTTCTTTTGAAGTAGATTAATCTACTTCCAAGTGTACACACATCATAAATCACATTCACATATGCATCTCTGGCCCAATTCTTCATTACCTTGACAAGCAAACATTTCATGGATATCTTGCACCCTACAACTCATCATCATCACCCTCATCTCCAGGTAAAATCATAGATCATGTCACTGTACTGCTCAAGCATTGCTCATCTTCTCAGTATGAAAATTATGCTCCACCATTTATTATATCCATACGTGAAACATGCACTGCATGGGTTCACAAGTTCTGTTTTAAATACCCTAGCTCTTTTTCTCTGTGTAAATTATGTCCATAAATTCCATTCCATATACCCTAATTCTTTCTCTAATTCAGACCATGTTCATTAAATCCATTTCAAGGACGTTACTTTTTCCCCTTTATGTATGAAATAATTGATTCAATAAATGATTTCACACAACGAGAAGGGAGTGGGGCATTTGCAATAGAATCCTGAACATGGTGAATCATACGAGACAGCCAGAAAGAGCTGGAGTACTTGAAACTAAGAAAGAACTATGATATTTGAAATAGTATTCTTGAACTGGCAAATCATAGGACACAGCCAGACAGAACTAGGGAATTTGAACAGTGTTTCTGTCTCACACATCAAGGTTCATTCTGTCCATGTGAAGTCATGATTTATGTTCAAGCATTCTTTAGCATACACCATGGTTCATTCTCTCCATGTACAATTACGCACAATGTTTATACATTCTATTTCAAACACCTTGATCATTCTCTCTGTGTATCATCATACACTAAGTTCATGCAATACTCCTCATAATCTTATACTCTGATTCCTGCCTATAAGTGAAAATGGAACCAATTTCACTCTGCCAGTGAGTATCTGTAGATTCAAGTGGAATGTAACTGACAATTCTCTTTTCCATAAAAATCCATGACAGTAAAATGACCACAAATAGCACAGCTGAGCATTATATTGCTTAAACATGGAATTGCTTGACAATAAATAAATGAGAAACATAAAACAAAAACCATAAGGCTCACAGATATTAACACAACACAATTATTTCACAAACGATTTTTGTGAAGAGACAATAGCTGACAAGTTGGTCAGAGACAAAAAGGCTTGAAAGCAAAGTGTTGTTATCTAAAGGCACTGAGATCATTCCTACTTGAAAACTGAAACTAGGCAGGATTCAGACAAAAATATCCACTTTGGGAGAAAGGAGGACAGAGGGAGAATGGTTGGGGAAGGGGAAGTTTGGAGAAAGGGACGGACGAAGAATTTATATCAGGGGTAACAATATACAACTACATGCAAATCAAAAATTTCTGGACGGAAAGAGAATATCGCGTGGTGAAGATCACTTCAATAAAAACAGTTTACAACAGAAAGCAGCCCATAGTAAGTGAACATCATGTAAATGAAATATTCATAGATTATATTTCGTGTAAGAAAAAAAAGGAGGGCGGAGCTACTGGGCAATCTGATATATCTGTATTTTATATAAAGCAGAGGTGGTGCCAACCTTTTCATTATTTCAGAGTACAGAGTCAGAAATTTGTCAAAGATCATTGTTTGTCAGTGTAAGCTTTTGCTGTATTATCAAACCGCTGTTCATACACTCTTCATCATTTCTGAGTACAACATCAGAAATTTGTTTGAGAAGAATACTGTTTGTCAGTACAAGTCTTTGCTGTGTCCCATCAAACTTCTGTTCATATACTTTCTTGGAGTTGATGGAAGTTCCCATATGAGCAAACTTTCCATTTGAATGGTTGCACTCAGCTAGCCACCAAGCTCAATAAGCAGAAAATCAATATGCAAGTTCAACTTCCAGACATCGCGCCTTCTCACTGGTTACTGATTACTATGATGCAATAACTGGATTGTATCTGATTGCGATGTGATGGTACTGGAAGACTGTAGATGGCATCAAAGATGTTTGTTTGATTCAGTGAACTGTACAAAATGTCAAAGATATTTCTTTCAGTTCTGTGGACATTAGCAGGAGTTTTTGGGTTTTTTTTTTTTTTGGTCAGGACATAAACTCAGTAACCATAAATCTGTATGATGTTCAATTGAATGGAAAAAAAAAAAAAAAACCCAGTGTTGGCACCTCTGTTATATACTGATATGTAAACTTCTGATATGTCCACAATCCAACGAAACCTGTAGCAGGACTGGGCATCACCTCAGAGTATCACACAGCCGGAAAGGAGGGTTCATACTTCAGATACGCCTCATTTTTACTTTAGTAAACAGATAAGGACTAATGTTGCAGTGGTTAAACAGAGAAGAGGTGCACAGTGGGGTCAAAGTGGTCGGTTTTGCTTCAAATGTACGGACAGGTCCAGTCTATGTTACAGGACGCATGCTGTACCATGAGACCACAGTAAACTGGAGTTAAAACCCATGGTCAGATCTACATACATGTCTCACAAATCCTGCGATGGTTAAGATACATGCAAGGAGTCCAATGTTTTCATCACCTGAGTCATCAAGTAGTAAAACAGTCAAGTCATCCAATGTCACAACATTCCTTTCATCAGTCGATTTGCAGGATAGACCAGCTTTGTGTTGTGGTGTCTGTATTCATGTCAAACACAACAGTACAATTTACCCATCATGAACACCAAAGGAAAGCTACTCTTGCATTAACGCTTACAGTCAAAACATACACTGTTTTGCATACACACTAAAGAGCTGCTAATCTCCATGCACTTAGGTAGCTTTTCTTGTGCGTTTCACGCACTTCCTCATACAAACCCTGTGCAATCACAATAATTCACACACACACACACACACACACACACACACACACACACACGAAGAAAAGCATGGCCGAGGGAACTGACATACATGGGAAAAGAGAACCAGTACCAGCATTCCCACAGTGCCAATATCAAAAACCAGGGAAAGGACCAGTTTTGACGGACATTTGCAAGATCACAGAGATAATTAATACACAATGCAAGGAAGTGGATTCCAAGTGGAACGCACTGGACAGGAAGAAGCACACTCACCAACTGTGTTTGACAGCAAGAGAAACACTCTGAGAGTCAGTGGCAAAACCAAAACAGTGTGAGGAAGTGTACATCTACTGATCTGAAAGACAGGACGGATGAGAATCATTTAAACTCTAAAACAGTAATGATAGCTATAATGGATAAACCTGAAAACTGTAAGTCATAATTGATATACTATGCTTGTCTCACATAGGGTTCAATTTTTTTTTATTTTTTTTAAGGAAAAGAGGTAGATTGTCTCCCATTCTCTTTCACTGTCTGAGGAACCATAGGCTAAGTATTCTGCCAGCTGTCTTTAGATATCATGTGTTTTCAATCAAGACTAGAACCACTCCAGGGGAAGAGTTTTACATGTTCCAATAAGAAAAACAAAGAAACAAACAAAAAACTGCACACAGCAGAATATCCCATGGGAGAGTGGGGTTGAGGGGAAAAAAGCCTTCCTTCAATGCTGTCTTACAGAAAGCTTTATACCACAAAAACTTGGTTCCTATGCCACACTATGAATTGAAGAACTAAGGTGTCAACACACAACTGCTAAAATTCAACTCTTCGAGCTTTAAACAGTCTCAGGCCACTAACCGGGCACAGACACATCCCAAAAGTGGATACAATCACACAAAATACATTTCAAAGTTGCTCTTGCTCTCGATAAACTTAATGTACAGGCACAGCCATCTGAACACAGAGGCACTGGGAGGAATTCTCAACTACCAACTGCAAAAGGCTCATGTACACAATGCTTTTCCTATGGCAGTTTTTCACAAAACAGTGGACACGTTTAAAACCTGATATGTTTTTCTGTAACAAAGAACATTCCATTTCCATCCCTAGAAGCAGAGCCCAGCGCATGTGGAATTCCTTTTGTTCCTGGTCAGATAATCTACTTCTGCATTCATTCTCTTTCAAATCTTCTCCAACAGCACAAGTCCCTCCAAGAACTGGTCTGAATCCATACTTTGTGGATACAAGTATGTGTATGAGTGTGAGTGTGTGTGTGTGAGTGTGAGTGTGTGTGTGGTGTGTGTGTGTGTGTGTGTGTGTGTGTGTGGTGTGTGTGTGTGTGTGTGCGCATGTATGTGTCTCTGTGCATGCGCAGGTTTGTGTTTGATGATGAGTATCATGCTTATCTGTGAATCACTGTGTCGCAGTTTTCTAGGTGATTTATTTTCTGAATGATTATTTTTCAATTTGCAAATCAGTCATCATATCCTGAGTAGACTCTACACATGTGGAACTCTTTGAAGTCAACTGAAAGGACAAATGCCCTGTGAATCTTCAACACCATCATCCACAGCCTTCAAAGCCACCATATGAACAAACAATTCCAACAGAAAAGCTGACTGCTTACACAAGTCATCTGGAATTCAGGCAGTCCCAGACCCACCAGTCAGTAAGCAGAAGCTGTTCCTCAACATGATCTGGGCCACTATAAAGCAGCCCTTTTGACATCAGCTGAACATGGGAATATCTTCACGAAGAATCGTGCTGTCCCTTCCCTGACACCAGTTGAACATGGAACATCTTCACAAAGAACCACTGTCCCTTCCCTGACTTCAGTTGAATTGGGGAACATCTTCACAAAGAACCATGCTGTCCCTTCCCTCACATCAGTTGAATTGGGGAACATCTTCACAAAGAACCACACTGTCCCTTCCCCGACATCAGTTGAATTGGGGAACATCTTCACAAAGAACCACACTGTCCCTTCCCTGACATCAGTTGAATTGGGGAACATCTTCACAAAGAACCACACTGTCCCTTCCCCGACATCAGTTGAACAGGGGAACATCTTCACAAAGAACCACACTGTCCCTTCCCCGACATCAGTTGAATTGGGGAACATCTTCACAAAGAACCACACTGTCCCTTCCCCGACATCAGTTGAACAGGGGAACATCTTCACAAAGAACCACACTGTCCCTTCCCCGACATCAGTTGAACAGGGGAACATCTTCACAAAGAACCACTGTCCCTTCCCCGACATCAGTTGAATTGGGGAACATCTTCACAAAGAACCACACTGTCCCTTCCCCGACATCAGTTGAACAGGGGAACATCTTCACAAAGAACCACACTGTCCCTTCCCCGACATCAGTTGAACAGGGGAACATCTTCACAAAGAACAACACTGTCCTTTCCCTCATATCAGCTGAACAGGGGAACGTCTTCACAAAGAATCGTGCTGTCCCTTCCCTGACATCAGTTGAATTGGGGAACATCTTCACAAAGAACCACACTGTCCCTTCCCTGACATCAGTTGAATAGGGGAACATCTTCACAAAGAACCATGCTGTCCCTTCCCTGACATCAGTTGAACAGGGGAACATCTTCACAAAGAACCACACTGTCCCTTCCCTGACATCAGTTGAATAGGGGAACATCTTCATACCTGTCCAAGGGAACATCATCTACACAAAGAACTATGTCCGGCTGTTATCCCTGACATCTACTGAACCCTGGAACACCTTAAAATACACAGAACCACGAGTTGTAAGCTCCCTGACTTCAGTTTGAACCCTGTATCATCTTCACCACAGACTTAACAACTGGCAGTTCCCCCGACATTATCCCTTGGTGGTCAGGACACGCAGCAGTTTCTTGCAGTGAGTCATCAGCCCTGACCCCGAGTGCTGTGCATTGTTGGCCAGACTGCTGCCCGGACGGGACAAGGGCGTCTCAGGGCGCGGGGTCATGGCCTGTGACCCCGGCCGAGGGGTTTGGGCCACGCTCAGCTGGTTGAGTCGTTCCACTGCCTTCAGAACCATGAGCTCCTGAAACACAAAAACAGAGGTTTTGTCAACGTGTTACTCTTCCCCCTGTCAGAAGTACAAACAGTCTTCCCAAAAATCCAATCACAAGTTTCACAGATTTGGGTCTTTGAGTGCTCAAAAGCCCAAATTGGCCGTGATCATTTTACTTAGTTGCTTCATCATCAAAGCTGTTTAGTTCTCGTTTTCTTGGTTTGGATTTCCCTTCACCATTTGATTTCTTTGACTTGAGTCAGTTTTCATAACTTTTCTGTTTTGACACACTGTCTCTGTATCATCTGTACCGCCTTTAATTCAGATTTGGGTTTTAACTACATACTTCATTCAGTTCTCTGCAAAATATCAGACACCAGTCTTATTCCCAACTTTCCTCTGTTTCAGGTTTTCCGTCTTTTCCCATGAACCCTGAACTTTGGCTTGACCTGTGTCTGGGAATGAAAGGGTTCAAGGGTGAAAGGATGAACATCAATGTTCAATGTGTGTGTGTGTGTGTGTGTGTGTGTGTGTGTGTGTGTGTGTGTACGCAGATAATGAATTAAAAACACCACAGATGTGCCTGCAGACACTTTACACAGGTCATCTTGTTGACAGACACTCTTGCTACAATAGACAGAGACATTCATGCACAGAGACTGTCCAACAGACTGATTTGTGCAGTATGCAAATCGTCTTGCTGACAGACGCCACCAATCGCCTCAATACCGAAACCATCAGACAGACCAACAGACAGACTTACTTTCCGCAGTTCGTCCTGCTGACAGAGGCTGCGCAATGCCAGAAGAGCGCTGACCTGCACTGAGGGCTGCGAGTCATGACACGTGACTTCCAGGAGACTGCACACATTCACACATCATGTCGCCCTACTGCAAACCTACCACATCACACCAAACGCATTCAAACAGCAAGCAGGAGACTGCTCACATTCACACATCATGTCACTGTACTGCAAACCGATCACATCACACCAAACATACTCAAACAGCAAGCACGTACATAGCCAATCTTGAAAGAGATGATGCTTAAGAAGAACCAGTAGTTGTTGAAAAAAATGCCATCTCATGTATTTCAAAACATTTGATTGTGAAAAAGGCTATAGATCTGGATGGGATTTGTTGAATATCAGTTACTACAAAGCCATGCTCTTTTCACCTCTTAACATTCACCATCTAGTCACATGATCTCTGACCAAAATGTACTATTTCAGCCCTATGGAAAATAGCTATTGTTTGCCTTTGTTCCTTTAAAAAAGTAAAACCTGCCTCCTCGTACCGATTCTTTTTAATCATTTTTTTCTTTTCAGCTTTCAATAAAAATTTAGAAAGAGAGGGTGTTAGTTACCGCCAATGACATTGACAAACAAAGCACATGACAAGACACGATGCATTTCAACCACTTTGGTCTTCTTCAGGTGAAAAAATAAATCACATTTAAGACAGTACAAACAAAGAACGAAAATGACTCATCTGTTGTTAGTCCATGTGGTGGGGAGAATTCTCCCCACCACATGGACTAACAACAGATGAGTCATTTTCGTTCTTTGTTTGTACTGTCTTAAATGTTAAATGTGATTTATTTTTTCGCCTGAAGAAGACCCAAGTGGTTGAAATGCATCGTGTCTTGTCATGTGCTTTGTTTGTCAATGTCATTGGCGGTAACTAACACCCTCTCTTTCTAAATTTTGCTTCGTTCTCCGCCGTCAGTCACTCCATTTTGAAGCTTTCAATAATATACAAACTCATCCAACGGCAGAAAAGCTACAAAATTTAAATGCAAACAACAGGCTTATTCTATGAATTTCATACACCAGTGTCCAAACGACCCTGTGAATAAGGGACCAGTGATGATGATTTATGGATTGTCTAACTAAAGACTCACTAAAAGGACTTAGTCGGTCTGATACTAAGCTGCTATTTCATTCCACACAATGTCAACTTGCATGCCCCAAGGTACTGTCCTCTCTTCCATTTTGTGTAGTCTGTAAACAAACGACTGCAACGGAAGCCAATCCGCTCTCCTTAACTGTGATCATTCGCCATACAGAGTCACCCCAACTCAGACTCAAAATGTACACATGAAGTCCTAAGACTTGTTGATTAGTGTGATCACAATTATCTTGACTTGAACGTGGAAAACAAATGTGCTGATTGATCTCAGGAAACAAAATCAGATGTTATCTCACCTCCCTTAAACAAAGGTGTTAAAGTAGAGCATGTGAACGTTTACAGATATACATAGTACAATTTTAAAAACAAATTTACTTTTACATTAACCGTTAATTATATTAAGAAATGTTTGAGGATGCTTCAATCCTTTGCTGTCAATGCCTATAATACTCAAAACCATGGGTTTCTTCAGTTCTCCGTGAAGCGCGTGCACACACACACACACACACACACGCAGAAGTGTCCACTCACTGTGCAAGAACCTTGGCTTTCTTCAGTTCTCCACAAAGCACAGAAGAGTGCATGCCCAGATTTCCACAGGCACCTGGTAATAAACAAATCATCTGTCAGTCTCTGTGTATTCCACAGGCACCTGGTAATAAACACATCGTCTGTCAGTCACTTTGTATTCCATTGGCACCTGGTAATAAACAAATCATCTGTTAGTCACTTTGTATTCCACAGGCCCCTGGTAATAAACACATCATCTGTCAGTCACTCTGTATCCCACAGGCCCCTGGTAGTAAACACATCACCTGTCAGTCACTTTGTATTCCACAGGCACCTGGTAATAAACACATCATCTGTCTGTCACTTTGTTTTCTCATTTGATCTCTCATGCTTACTACTGTACCAATTGGCGCTTGTTGTGCAGTTACAGCAGATTAATCTGTGGCACCCACAGAAGTATCTTGTTCACTGGCGGAAAATGGCATGAACAGTCAGTCACACACAAAAAAAAAAAAGGAGCAGAAGCATTCATGCCTTTATGGTGCGCACCTCCAAAATTAACTGACAACTTAGCGCGTTTGAAATATGTAGCAGTCAAATAACAGATGAAATTTGTGATGGAATTAAAAACATGCACGAACATGCATAAAGCACTTAATTACCCTTCCCTATCTCTGTCTCTCTCAGTTTCAGTTTCATTAAGGAGAAGTCACTGTGTGCAGACTACTCCATATACGCTACACCACATCCGCTAAGTTTCGAGACCATGTTGCGCATGACTTAAAGTTGATGGATAAATGAGTTATTATTATAATGAATACTTATACAGCGCCTATTCTTGGCTAGAGACCAAGCTCTAAGCGCTTTACAATGCATACTCGTTTACACAACAGGCTGCCTACCTGGGTAGTGCTGACTGAAGAGCTGCCAGCTGGCGCTTCACTCAGTCGTTTCCCGTGTCATCCATTCCATATCATTCAATATTGTTCACTCAATTTCCTTACTTCCTTCATTCTTTCCATTTCTTACGCAGGGTGCATGCTGTGTGTAATGTGTCATCCATACCAACGGCCAAACTGGCCTTCTCTTCCGAAAGTTGGTGATGGGATTTTACGTGTGTGCAAGATGTTATGTGTGTGTTCACACACTGAACCTCGGTTTATAGTCTCATTCGAAGGACTGTATGGGAAATGGAGTCAGAACCAATGTTAACTCTGAGGGAAACATCCCCATGCACTGAAACGGCCCGGCGGAGATTCAAACCTGCAACCCGAGGATCACCAAGATTACAAGTCCGGCGTTCTACCAACTGAGCTATTCCAGCCCCAAGTTAATGACTCTGATGAAAGAATTGAAGAAGAAGGTGTCATGGCTATGACTTAGCAGATGTCTGATCTACACATTAGTCCAACACACTGGTCAAACCTAAAGTACCTACCTCACACTGGTTGCGGCATTCTTATCATTGTATGCGTGTGTGGTGAATGTACATGTGTGTATGGGTATGTGGGCACGGGCCCGTGTGTGTGTGTGTGTGTGTGTGTGTGGTGCGCGCGCATGCGCGAGCACATGTCTGTGTATATGATGTGTGTGTATGCGTAGGCATGTGTGTGTGTGCATGTATGTATGCGCGGTTGTGTGTGTGTATGTGCACGCATGTGTGCACTAGCATGCATGCGTGCACATGTGTGTGTATGTGCGTGTCATGACCTATGGATTGTTTAACTAAAGTCTAACTAAAAGGACAGGTGTTTTCCAGCTGTTGCAGACTCCTACATACTGGCAGCATTGGCCCTTGTCTTGGTCTGGGGGTCACGGAGAAGTTCCACCAGGGCTGGGATGGCCGTCTTCAGACGAGGATACAGCTGGCCGCTGTGGTAACTGGCGTTGCCAATGGCGTAGGCTGCCCCCTGTGTTAAAACAGTTACTGTCAGGCTGAAGACAAGGACAGAAACAACACTACAGCCAGGGAGAAAAGGCCAGTGACTACACAAACAAACTGAAGGGGGTGGGGGCGGGGGGACATGCTACAACGAATGATTAACCATCTGACTACTTCAGTATGTGTCATCTTATTTTCAAAAATCGCAAAAAATCAAGCACTCACGAAAAAAGACAAAATCTGTTTAGGTATTTCACAGACAGACACTTTCAAATTGTGCATAGATTGTGTGCCTTGGGTCATTTCATAAGTCTGCTGATGCTCAAAATATGGCTTGAATAATACGTCTGAGTTGATGAGCCTCTTGCTTTAACATGTCGCCATCAGCAGCGGTGTGATGGCACACAGACGTACTGACCTTCCTGACGTTGCCATCGGCATCCTTCAAACAGGCCACCAGCCCCTGCAGCACTTTCTCCCTGCACACCAGAACACACTGTAGGGTCAATCGTTTCTGTCAAAACATCAAAATTAACATTGAGCCATGGAGAATGGTTTCCACCACTGACTTCAAACCAGTCCGCCCCGTTCCGTCTACCTGCCATTCCTTGCCAACTCCTGATCAGCCTGCTGATTGGTCAGGTTACATGTGAACAGCGGAGCACAGAAACACAGTCATTCTCTTTTTTTTTTTCTTTCTTTTTTTCTTTTTGCTGCCCCATCTTCTGGCGTAGCACCCATGCTGTTCATTCTGACCCTCATCCACAGCCCTGGCACCGTCAAGCCATACATTAGGAGCAGTCAGTGTCAAGTCATCATGAGGCAACCCATCAGAGGACACACTGCACTGCTGTCAAGTCAGTTCGGTGGTGTTCAGTGGTGCCTGTTCTGATCCAGCCTATGCAGGACAACACTAATAATTGCTTAGTCATGGAGCCGGCACGTAGTGAGCTCTCCCTCCAGACAGTGCCACATCCATCCAACAACAGCCCCCATGACTTTGCCGATACCGGTGACCCAAACAGACTCACAGCAAGACCACAGACATGGAGAGCCAACTGGAACTGAAGTCACCATGTGAGCAGGGCGTGAAGGGTCACAGAATTGAGACTTTTCTTTTTAATGTGGATCAATGAGGATGATGAAGATGATCAGTGATGGTAGGGATTTCCAGTCTGGTCTGAGACTACATGACAGGGCTGTACACTACGCCTACTTTCATAATATATCCTGGCATCAATCAGGTCGAAGAGATACAGGCACCTGCAGTGTTGGTCAGAAAATTTGAGCAACACTCTCAGAGACGCATCCAGTAAGTGAATCAAATCTGACTGTGTGGTCCAAGTCTTCCCAATGGAGCCTATAGCAAATTCAGCTCTGGGTGAGAGCCAGTCAGGGCAGGAAAAATTCACCAAATAAATGGCTCTGATGGGAATTGAACCCATGACCTCCCAGCTGGGTGTCCACACAACACAAACCACTTTGCCATGGCAGCTGGTTGATGACGATAATTGCTTAGTCGCGATGTGAGCTTCTCTGAACGGCGCCACCACGTCCATCTAACAACAGTCCCCATGAATTTACCAATACCGCTGACCCAGACACGACCATAGACGTGGAGAGGAAATCGAAACTGTGGTCACCATGAGAGCAGGGAATGAAGCGCCACAGACTTAAAGACACAGTATTTCAATTAGACAGCTTCAATTTCTGTGACAGCCATTTTCACTGCTCCAGAAAGAGCTAAAAAAAAATGTTCACCTAGAAACAAACAATAACTGACAACAATAGTAAGTGATAGCAACAATTCGTTGAGCGTGACTGTGAACGATTAGGTGACCCAGGTACCACTGCAACATCGTCCCAGTTTGTGTTGTGCTCCTGAAAATTAGTCTGTCTCATTCGGGATTTTGCACTGAAAACAATTTGGTAGCACAAGGGTGAACCCTGGTAACATGTACTGTGTCCCCATAGAAAGAGGGTAAAGTTCATTGTTGTTTGTATTCACAACCAACACTTGACCCACCTTGAAGCTGAGCATTTTATGTCAATGTCATACCAACATGGTACCCTTATGTACAACATTAACGTATGGTATGAATGCAACACATTTTGCTAAACACAGCACACACACAGACCCTGCATATGCTTAATAGGGATAGGAATTTATAAATATGAACTTAAACACTGCAGATTTATTTTTTTTATTCTTATCTATGTAAACCATAAAACATTGCCAGCTCCAAAGAGAGGCATCTTATTTGTATCTACATACACATCAGATGTCAGTTTTACACATGAATACACACGACCACACACACAAAGTTTTCACACACACACACATACACACAAACGCACACACACAGAAAAGTGTGTATGCTTACTTGAAATCGCTCATTCACTCACTAAACACACACACACACACACACACACACACACACACACACACGAACGCACTCTCGCCACACACACACACACACACACACACATAAAGTTGATTACCTCTGTGCAAGCACAGGGTAGAGCTGAGTGTCATATTTCATCAGGTTTCCCAGCAATCCACATGTGCGCGACTTCACCATTGCTGACGAGTGATTCATCAGCCATGCCACAGGAGAGAAATCCCCTGAAAAAGACAATCTTCAGCCATGCCACAGGACAGAAATCACCTGAAATAAACAACCATCAGCCATGTCACAGGAGAAAAATACCCTGAAAATACCCTAGAACACATCATCAGCATCATCTTCAGGGTCAAAATGCTGATTGATTCCAGCCTCTTACATGATGAACTGCTTCATAAGCAGAAATAACTTTGTGTGGTACAAAAGCAGACCTGTAACACCCACATCTAATTTTCTTTCCTCTTTTTAACCTTCACAGCGTTACAGTTTTGACAACCATCATGAGGCTTTGTTCATGATGTCCACTCAGAAATTTGCAAGCCATTTTCACAATTTGATTTTCACAACCACATTTTCATGTTTTTTTTCCCCTTTTGTAAATAATGAGCCAAAACTCTCATTTTTTTTACTGTTCACTTGTTCAAACATGCTTTCGCAAAACCTAAAAACTCAAGTTCACTTCTCCCCAACCTTCCTTACTAATTCTCCTGACACTCCATACCCTGACCATTTATCTTCACAGCAATTTTTCAGAAAACATGAAAGACATGAAACCAAGACCCAGTTCCAGACAGAGCATCATCTCTACCTTCAGCAAATGTGGCAAAGAAGCAGGAAAGAGTTTACAGACAGAACACTCAGACAAGGGAGAAAGGAACACAAAGAGTGCAACTTCAGATGTAATCAGAACACTGGAGAAAAACGACGACAAAGAAGAGAAACAGAAAAAATGCTATCTCCATCTGGTCAAAAAGCTATCTCCGTCTGGTGAAAAATCTATCTCGGTTTGATCTCCAAACACATGGCAATACACGCGACCTTGTCTTCTTTCACACCTATCAACTGTTGTCATAACCAATTTATGTTAAGATAAATGCCTTTTATTTGAACCAATTCCAGTTGTTGCAAAACCAATCCCCCCTTCCCCACGATCACAGCCACACAGCCATCTCCCAGGAATGAATCATGCATCAGAAAAGCATTCGTCCAAACAAGTCAAGGAATACACACCACCTGCACTGGGCAGAAGTGAGAAGTCACAGATTAGGCTGACTGAAAGACATCTGGAGTCTGTAACAGACTGTGTACAATGAAGAACATGCCAGCAAGATAAATAAATGAAGGGACGGCTTTAGCCAAAGACAGAATGCAGTTGAGAGAGAAACATCGACATCAGCATACCTTTGGCCCCCTTGAGGACGGCGATGACGAGGGCCAGGTGTTCGGGCGATGTGCGGACCAGGTGAGAGGTGATGGACACCATGTCGCACACCACTGACAGTGGCGTGGTCTCCGACAGAGAGCCCCACACAAAGCTATTGCACTGAAACAACATAGGTACACACTGTGTCACACACACCATGTCACACACCATATTGCACGAAAACAACATAGGTACACACTGTGTCACACACACCATGTCACACACCATATTGCACGAAAACAACATAGGTACACACTGTCACACACACCATGTCACACACCATATTGCACAAAAACAACATAGGTACACACTGTCACACACACCATGTCACACACCATATTGCACGAAAACAACATAGGTACACACTGTCACACACACCATGTCACACACCATATTGCACAAAAACAACATAGGTACACACTGTCACACACACCATGTCACACACCATATTGCACGAAAACAACACAGGTACACACTGTCACACACACCATGTCACACACCATATTGCATGAAAACAACACAGGTACACACTGTCACACACACCATGTCACACACCATATTGCACGAAAACAACACAGGTACACACTGTGTCACATACACCATGTTGCACACCATATTGCACTGAAAACAACACGGGTACACACTGTGTCACAGACACCATGTTGCACGCCATACTGCACTAAAACAACACGGGTATACACTGTGTCACATACACCATGTTGCACGCCATACTGCACTAAAACAACACAGGTACACACTGTGTCACATACACCATGTCGCACGCCATACTGCACTAAAACAACACGGGTATACACTCTGTCACATACACCATGTCGCACGTCATACTGCACTAAAACCACACGGGTACACACTGTGTCACATACACCATGTCGCACGTCATACTGCACTAAAACAACACAGGTACACACTGTGTCACATACACTGTGTTGCACACCACACAGAGAAAGATGTGTCCCCTAAACAAACACTCCAAAGAAAACCGTTACACTGAAGAGCTATGGGTACACACTGTGTCACATACACCATGTTGCACACCACACAGAGATCTTTCCCTCAACAAACTCTCCACACAAAACTGTTAACCATGAAGAGCTATGGGCACACACTGAGTCACACAGACCAAAGATGGAGGTGTGTTCTCCACCATGTCCTTCACCACAGAAGTGTGTTCTTCAACAGACTACCCCCACATAACTTAACACTGCAAAACCAGACTCACATTATGGCACAGATACCATGTTGTACACCAACAACAGAGGTGTTTTTCCACCAATAACAACACACAAAACTGTCATGCGGAAATACCACTTACACACCGCCTTATATAGATCATAACGCATCACAGGTACACACTGTGCATTATACCTACTGTGTAACACACCACTGACAAAGCTGTGTTCTTCCAGAACCATCTGTACACAAAATGTTAAAACATACAGACACATTGAGTCATACACACCATGTAACCTTTGTCTTACTATGCCTTATGCGCACACTGTTATACGCATCAGACATGACACACCATACTGTATGCTGGGGCATACACTTCATGTTACACACTACATGTTCACACGGTGTTATACACATCTGGTGACATATCATGCACTGTGTCATACACCATGTGACACACCACAATGTGCCATCATGTAGATACAGTGTCATATGCTTGATATGAGACAACTCGTTATAAGCTCTGTATCACATACTACCAAATATTGGCCCAGACTGGCTGAGCTGGGGTTGTGAGAGGAAGGGGAGGGTAAGGAGCAGAAGGTATGGGAGGTGAAAGAGGGGGTCTGGGGGTTCTGAGCATGATCTGAATACTATTTACAACGACAGGAGGTGAAAGAGGGGGGCTGGGGGTTCTGAGCATGATCTGAATACTATTTACAACGACAGGAGGTGAAAGAGGGGGTCTGGGGGTTCTGAGCATGATCTGAATACTATTTACAACGACAGGAGGTGAAAGAGGGGGGCTGGGGGTTCTAAGCATGATCTGAATACTATTTACAACAACAGCAAACGATTTGTTTCTATAGCAATTCACTTTTATTGTTGTTGTCGTCGTCGTTTTCTAGGGATTTTTTTTTTCTGTTTTGTTCAAGTCTTTTTTCTTTTCGGGGAAACGTGCACCTTAGAGTACTAACGAATAGTTCTTTTATACAGCAAGAAAGGTGTGTGTGTATAAAACTCTATGCCTGTGTGTGTATGTGTATGTGAAAACTCTGTGTGTGTGTGTGTGTGTGTGTGTGTGTGTGTGTGTATGTGTGTGCGTGCATGCGTATGTGTGTGTGTGTGTGTGTGTGTGTGTGTGTGTGTGTGTTTGTGTGTGAGTGTGTATGTGTGTGTGTGTGTGTGTGTGTGTGTGTGTGTGTGTCTATCTGTTTGTCTGTTCTGGAACCCTTGGAATGTACCACACACACACTGTCTCTCCCCCCGCCCTCCCTTCCGCCTCCTCTGATCCACACCTGCACACTGCTAGAAAAATGACATTATGCACTGTGTCCAGCACATCACGTCACACTCAACATATTCTGACAGGTGGCGCTGCACTCACGGTGAAACAGTGGTTAAAAGGCTCTAATATTTTAGCATGATTTTTGGAGTTTTTAGCTGTTTTCATTTCCTACGTCTTTTTAAGTGAAGCTCATGCTTCTGGTTAGTTCATTACTTGTCTTAATGTCTGTGCTTATGCTCGCATACACACATGCATGTGCCTGTGTGTGTGTGTATTGTGTGTTGTGTGTGTGTGTGTGTATGTAGAGAGAGAAAGAGAGAGAGAGAGATAGAGATAGAGAGAGAGAGAGAGACAGTGTGTGTGTATCTCTGTGTGTGTGAGTGTGTGTGTGTGTGTTGTTTTATTTTTTCACATTGTGTGTATGGTGACATTTGTGATCTGTATAGATACATGAAGAGTTTGGCAAATTTTTCATTGGACTTGTTTTAATCTACAATGTGTTTAAAGTTTATGGTTTGTTTATCTATACCATGTACTGTTTATAAAAAGCCTGTTAAGTCACAAACGATTTTTCTTGTGTATCAATAAAGAATTATTGAGCTGAACTGAACATGTTAAGAAATACACACTGTGTCACACACCACATGCACACACTCTTCTTCGGCTTTGTTCTAATGGCTTCACTCTTGGGCTTTGTTCTCATGGCTTTGCCGTTGGTCTGTGTTCTAATGGCTTTGTTCTTGGGCTGTGTTCTAATGGCTTTGTTGTTGGGCTTTGCTCTAATGGCTTCCTTCTTGGGCTTCGTTCTAATGGTTTTGTTGTTGGTCTGTGTTCTAATGGCTTCCTTCTTGGGCTGTGTTCTAATGGCTTTGTTCTTGATCTGTGTTCTAATGGCTTTGTTCTTGGGCTTTGTTCTAATGGCTTTGTTCTTGATCTGTGTTCTAGCTTCATTCTTGGGCTGTGTTCTAATGGCTTCCTTTTTGGGTTTTATTCTAATGGCTTCATTCTTGGGCTGTGTTCTAATGGCTTTGTTCTTGGGCTGTGTTCTGATGGCTTTGTTCTTGGGCTGTGTTCTAATGGCTTTGTTCTTGGGCTGTGTTCTAAATGGCTTTGTTCTTGGGCTGTGTTCTAATGGCTTTGTTCTAATGGCTTTGTTCTTGGGCTGTGTTCTAATGGCTTTGTTCTAGTGGCTTTGTTCTTGGGCTGTGTTCTAATGGTTTTGTTCTAATGGCTTGTTCTTGGGCTGTGTTCTAATGGCTTTGTTCTTGGGCTGTGTTCTAATTTTTTGTTCTTGGGCTTTGTTCTAATTTTTTTGTTCTTGGGCTGTGTTCTAATATTTTGCTCTTGGGCTGTGTTCTAATGGCTTCGTTCTTGGGCTGTGTTCTAATGGCTTCGTTCTTGGGCTGTGTTCTAATGGCTTCGTTCTTGGACTGTGTTCTAATGGCTTCGGTTCTTCTTGGACTTTGTTCTAATGTTCTTGGGCTGTGTTCTAATGGCTTTGTTCTTGGGCTGTGTTCTAATGGCTTTGTTCTTGGGCTGTGTTCTAATAGCTTTGTTCTTGGGCTGTGTTCTAATGGCTTTGTTCTTGGGCTTTGTTCCAATGGCTTTGTTCTTGGCCCACATACCATCTTTCTCCCAAACTTGTGTGAAATGGGTTTTGTAGTTTGCAGTTAACCTTGCTGACAGACAGAGAGATAAACTGACAGACAAAGGGTGAAAATGAAACATCCTCAGAAGAAGCCACAAATTCTGTTACAATGGAGGCGGACAGCACCACTACAGCTCAGTAAGCATTGTCCACCCTAACCATGGCGGACAGAACCACAGGCACACGACAGCACCTTGAGTTGTGTCACGGCGGAGGCAAATTGCTGCACAAAGATGGCATTCCCCAGCACCAGCCGTGTCATCAAACCAACCGGCGTCTCCAGCGTCACCCCACTCAGGTACTGGGCGCTGGCTGCCAGTAACCGTGGCAACAGCTGGGAGGAGAACAGGCACCTGACGGGAGAAAGAAAAAAAAATGTGCACATTAAACAGCAGTGTGTGTGTGCATGTGTGTGTGTGTGTGTGTGTGTGTGTGTGTGTGTGTGTGGGGTGTGTGTGTGTGTGTGTGTGTCTGTGCATGCACGCACACGCACACCTGCTGCAAGTACGCTATGAAAGAGAAATATATGTTTTTGTTTGATTACATCTGGGCATTGTGAATGTGAAAGCAAATGTACAAATACTTAAATTTCTGTACCCCCTATCCATAAAGTGGTTGGCACTTATGCATAAACTGTATATGTGGGCTATGTTACTCCTGTATTTAGTAATATCTTTACTTACATCTGCACCTTTGCCTGGTAGAAACTGCATTTAATGTTCAAATCTCCACAGAATGTCATGTAACTTTTGTTGCTAAATTTGCACAGAATATCAGTTAACGTGCCCTTTCTCAGAGTGAATTTTGAGGGCAGTTTTGTAATCGTGAAACTACTGCTGAAAGTATTAATTTGCAGTTTTACCATGGTTACAGTTTTGGTGACATCTTCAACTGAAATGGGTGGAAAGATTCCAACAGTACTTGCCGTTCTGCCTAGTTTGATTGTGTTAATGCCTTTACTTGCTTGGAAAATGCAAATGTTAAAGTAATCATGTACACACACACACGTACAAATGTGTACACACACAGACAACTGAAATTGTATGATTAATTAGACTCATTTGTTTACACTTGAGTCAAAAATCATTTGGGCAAATGTCATGAACAAACAAAAAAGCCAGCAAGAGAACAATGCAAATGACATCAACAAACAATAAATGAGGTGAAAGACATCAATCAGCAAGTCCACATAGCAAATGAGATCAGTAAACAAGTCCACAAAGCAAAAGACGTCAGTAAGCAAGTCCACATAGGAAAAGACGTCAGTAAGCAAGTCCACATAGCAAAAGACATTAGTAAGCAAGTCCACAAATCAAAAGACATTAGTAAGCAAGTCCACAAAGCAAAAGAATATAACAAACAAGTCCACAAAGCAGAAGACATTAGTAAGCAAGTCCACATAGCAAAAGACATTAGTAAGCTAGTCCATATAGCAAAAGACATTTGTAAGCAAGTCCACAGAGCAAAAGACATTAACAAACAAGTCCACATAGCAAAAGACATCAGTAAGGAAGTCCACATATCAAAAGACACCAAACAGCAAAAAGTCCAAAAATGGATTTAATTTGCAAGTCAATCAGCATGTCAATAAAGCAAACCACTTCAACAAGCAAGTGAACAAAACAGAAGACTTCAACCACCACGTCAACACACACACACACACACACACACACACACACTCACACAAAAACCACACGCCATAAATCAGTTAAGTTCCTACAGAAAAAAACACAACCAAAAAGGCAGCTCACATCTGAATCTCGGCCAACAGGTCGTCACTGATGTCCACAGCGAAGGGAAAACAGCCCAGCTGTGTCACCGCCAGCAGAATGTCTTCACGCAGCTGCTGTCCCTCTTCCCTGTACCTGCCACACGAATCATCAGCCAGCTCACACACAGACATGGACTGGAACACAGACAGACATGGACTGGAACACAGACAGACATGGACTGGCACACACACAGACATGGACTGGAACACAGACAGACATGGACTGGAACACAGACAGACATGGACTGGAACACAGACAGACATGGACTGGCACACACACAGACATGGACTGGAACACAGACAGACATGGACTGGAACACACACAGACATGGACTGGAACACAGACAGACATGGACTGGAACACAGACAGACATGGACTGGCACACACACAGACACGGACTGGCTCACACACAGACATGGACTGACACACACAGACATGGACTGGAACACAGACAGACATGGACTGGAACACATACAGACATGGACTGGAACACATACAGACATGGACTGGAACACATACAGACATGGACTGACACACACAGACACATGGACTGGCACACACACAGACACATGGACTGGCACACACACAGACACATGGACTGGCACACACACAGACACAGGACTGGCTCACACACAGACACATGGACTGGCACAGACTGAGACATGGACTGGCACACACACAGACACATGGACTGGCACACACACAGACACATGGACTGGCACACACACAGACACATGGACTGGCACACACACAGACACAGGACTGGCTCACACACAGACACATGGACTGACACACACACAGACACATGGACTGGCACACACACAGACACATGGACTGGCACACACACAGACACATGGACTGGCACACACACAGACACAGGACTGGCTCACACACAGACACATGGACTGGCACAGACTGAGACATGGACTGGCACACACACAGACACATGGACTGGCACACACACAGACACATGGACTGGCACACACACAGACACAGGACTGGCTCACACACAGACACATGGACTGACACACACACAGACACATGGACTGGCACACACACAGACACATGGACTGGCACACACACAGACACATGGACTGGCACACACACAGACACAGGACTGGCACACACACAGACACATGGACTGACACACACAACACGGACCACAGGAAATGGCACACACACAGACACAGATGGACTGGATGCACACACACAGACACAGGACTGGCACACACACAGACACATGGACTGCACACACACAGACACATGGACTGGCACACACACAGAACCCTGGACTGGCACACACACAGACACATGGACTGGCTCACACACACACATGGACTGGCACAGACTGAGACATGGACTGGCACACACACAGACACATGGACTGGACACACAACACATGGATGGACTGGCACGAGACATGAGGGACATGGACTGGCACACACACAGACATGGACTGGCACACACACACATGGACTGGCACACAGAGACTGGCACACACAGAGACATGGACTGGCACAACGAGACATGACTGCACACACACAGACATGGACTGGCACACACACAGACATGGACTGGCACACACTGAGACATGGACTGACACACACAGAGACATGGACTGGCACACACAGAGACATGGGCTGGCACAACAGAACATGGACTGGCACACACAGACATGGACTGGCACACACACAGACATGGACTGGCACACACAGACATGGACTGACAAACACACACAGACATGGACTGGCACAACACAGAACATGGACTGGCCACACACAGACATGGACTGGCACACACAGACAGACTGAAGACATGACTGCACACACAGACATGGACTGGCACACACACAGACATGGACTGGCACAACAGACATGGACTGACACACACAGAACATGGACTGGCACACACAGGACATGACTGGCTCACACACAGACACATGACTGGCACACACAAGACATGGACTGGCACACACACAGACATGGACTGGCACACACACACATGGACTGGCACACACACAAGACATGGACTGGCACACACACAGACATGGACTGGCACACAAAAGAGGACTGGCACACACACAGACATGGACTGGCACACACAGAGACATGGACTGGCACACACACAGACATGGACTGGCACACACACAGACATGGACTGGCTCACACAAGGACATGGACTGGCACACACAGAGACATGGACTGGACTGGCACACACACAGGACATGGACGGACAACACACAGACATGACTGGCACACAACACAGACATGGACTGGCACACACAGACAGTGGAACAATGGACTGGCACACACACAGACATGGACTGGCACACACACAGACATGGACTGGCACACAAGACATGGACTGGCACACACACAGACATGGACTGGCACACACACAGACATGGACTGGCACACACAGAGACATGGACTGGCACACACAAGACATGGACTGGCACAACAACACATGGACTGGCACAACACAGACATGGACTGACACACACAGAGACATGGACTGGCCAACACAATGCACAGAGACATGGACTGGCACACACACAGACATGGACTGGACACACACAGACATGACTGGACACAAGCAGACCACACACAAGACATGGACTGACACACACAGACATGGACTGGCACACACACAGACATGGACTGGCACACACACACAGACGACACATAGGACTGGCACACACACAGACATGGACTGGCACACACACAGACACATGGACTGGCACACACACAGACATGGACTGGCACACACACAGACATGGACTGGCACACACACAGAACATGGACTGGACACACTGGATCACACAGAGACATGGACTGGCACACACACAGACATGGACTGGCACACACACACACATGGACTGGCACACACACAGACATGGACTGGCACACACACAAGACATGGACTGGCACACACACAGACATGGATCTGCACACGTACACAAGACATGGACTGGCACACACACAGACATGGACTGGCACACACACAGACAATGACTGGCACACACACAGAACATGGACTGGCACACACACAGACATGGACTGGCACACACACAAGACATGGACTGGCACAACAGAGACATGGACTGGCACACCACAGACAAGCATGGACCAACAAAGACATGAGACTGCACACACACAGAGACATGGACTGGCAACAACACGAACATGACGGCCAAACACAGACACATGGACTGCACACAACAGACATGAGACGGCACACACAGTAACATGAACTGGACAACACAGACATGACTGAGCACACAATCAGACATGGACTGCACAAACAGACTGGACAGGGAAGCACACGACTGGACAGGACAACAGACATGACTGGCAAAACAACAAGCCAGACTGGCCTAGCACACACACAGACATGGACTGGCACAACAACAAAGACAACAGGACAGGACTGCACACCACAGACACATGGACTGGACACACACAGACATGGACTGGACAACACATGACATGGACTGGCACATAAACACAGAGACATGGACTGCACACACACAGAGCATGGACTGGACACACACAAAAGACGGACACACAAGAAAGACTGACACCAAAACACGAGACATGGACGGCAACACAAAGAGACAATGGACTGGCACAACAAGGACAGGACTGGCACAAACACAGAAGACAAGTGTGGACTGGGCACACACACAAGACATGGACTGGCACAACACCAGACATGGACTGGCACACAACAGAGACATGGACTGGCACACACACAGACACATGGACTGGCACACACACAGAGACATGGACTGGCACACACACAGACATGGACTGGCACACACAGACACATGGACTGGCACACACACAGACATGGACTGGCACACACAGAGACAGAAACCAACAAGAGACATAGACAGAGATATGACACACAAAGACTGAAAGAATTTGACAGACAGACACTGACAGACAAGGCCAAAAACTCACGTGAGACACAAAACGGAGATACAGGCACACGTTAACAGATAAAAAGGACAGACATCATGACTGACTGAGAGACAGATATAAGATCTCACAAAGACAGACTGACAGCATAGACACCACGACTGAGAGACAGAGACAACAATCTAACAAAGACAAAAAGTCCAGACTGACAGCCTAGACACCACCACTGAGAGACAGAGACAACAATCTAACAAAGACATAAAGGACAGACTGACAGCCAAGACACCATGACTGAGAGACAGAGACAACAATATAATAACGACATAAAGGACAGACTGACAGCCAAGACACCACGACTGAGAGACAGAGACAACAATCTAAAAAAAAAAAGAAAGGACAGGCTGACACCCTAGACACCACGACTGAGAGACAGAGACAACAATCTAATAAAGAGACAAAAAAGACAGACTGATAAGCGACAGCAGGATGAAAAAATAAGGATAGACGGAACGGGTGTAGAGTGTGAATGGGAGGGAGAGGAATGGGGGCAGTGCTGGGGAGAGAAAGGGTGGTGGTGGGGTTGAAGAAAGGTGGTGGTGGGTGTGAAGTACCTGTCTTTGATGTTCTGCAGGAAGGACGGGTGCAGCAGGTGAACCAGGGTCAGCATGACGATGCTGTCTGCCGTGGCCAGGTTAGGGAGGCACTGGTACGTCTCCTGTGGATAACACAGCATACAGACACACACACAGGCACACACACACACACACACACATGCAAACATGTACACATACACACACACACACACATACACATGCAAGCATGTACGCACACACACACACACACACACACATGCACACGCATGCACATACGCACACACACATACATACATACACTTACAACACACACATACACAACACACGCGCTCGCGCACAACACACACACACACACACACACACACACACACACATACACACACACACATGCACACACACACACACACACACACACACATACACAAACACACAAACACACACACACACACACACACACACCACACACACAGAGGCAGCAGCACAGGCGTTTTTTAAAAACATAATTACCTACACAAACACAAACATGTATGTGCTCTTTCTCTCGTAGTATACCATACATGCAAATATTATGCACACACACACACACGCTCACACACAAAACTAACAATTGCATTCCATTCCATTAAAACCAAAAGATGCAAGCACGTATATGCATGCAAACACACACTCACATGCATACACCTACACATATAATTTGCGAGTTCACAGGAATGCAACAAATGCATGTATATCTATCTAAAGTATTCCTACATACACATATTATTATTATTATTATTATTATTATGAACATTTATGACGCCTAATCAATTGAATGCCCTAGGCGTTTACAATATCACAACAGACATCAAATCACACAATATATAACAATCATACATGAGAAAAAGGCATCAAAATCCAAAGCAAGGACACAAACTCACAAGCATGCATACACGCAAACACACACCCACACAGACACGAACGCACACAAAGCAGACACTCGCATCACACATTGCAAACGTCGGGTCACAGGGAAGACGAAGTTACCTAGGAAACAGATGAGTTTTGAGAAGGCGCTTGAATGTGGGCAGTGAGGGTGAGTATCTGAGAGAGCGAGGCAATTGATTCCAGGTAGTTGGAGCTTGATAGGCAAAGGAACGTTGACCAAAGGTTTTAGTGCGAACAGTGGGGATACTGTAGATACGAGTGTCACATGAGGAACGTAAAGCTCGAGATGGGGTGTAAAGATGTAACAGGTGGGTGAGATACTCAGGACAGGAAGACTCGATAGATTTGAAGCAGAGAGAGGCAATCTTGTAGGATATTCTTAGCTGAACAGGGAGCCAGTGGAGAGAGCGGAGCAATGGGGTAACATGGTTATATTTAGAAGTGCGGAAGATGAGACGGGCAGCATGATTCTGAACTCTTTGAAGTTTGTTGATGAGATGAGAGGGAGAGCCAGACAAAAGAGCGTTACAGTAACCCAGGCGGGATAGAACAAATGTGCAGACAAGGGCTTTTGTTGTGTTTTCTGAGAGAAGATGGCGAATAGAAGCAATTCGGCGGAGTTCAAGAAAGCAAGTGCGACAGACATTGCTGACATGCTGTTGGAAGGACAGGGTTTGATCAAGAGTTACACCGAGGTTGCGGGCAGAATGAGAGAGAGTGATAGGTGAATCAACAAGTTTGATGGAAGTCGGAACAGAAGGGTGGTTTTGAAGTTTTGGTGGGGTGATCAGGATCAGTTCAGACTTATCTTCATTTAGTTTTAGTTTGTTTCGGGTTATCCAGTCCTTAAGGTTGGCTACACAAGACTGGGTGTTTTGGATCATGAGAGGAAGGTCAGAGAGAGGCCCAGAGACATACAGCTGATTGTCATCAGAGAAGGAATGATGCTGAAGTAGGTGTTCTTGGACGATAGAAGAGACAGGATAAGAGTAGAGAATGAAGAGTAGAGGGCCCAAGACAGATCCTTGTGGCACGCCGTAGGTCAGACAAGAGGGATTAGAAGAAAGGCCATTGACAGAAACTACTTGTTGACGATCAGTGATGTAGGAATGAAACCAACTCAAGACTGTGTCATCAAGCCCAAAAGATAAGATAAGATAATGTTGCTTATAGCCCAGCCGACCACAAGGGGCCACATCAGGGCTGTCACCACGTTAAAATCAACTCAAGTCAAAAAAAAAAAAAAAAAAACACCTTTCACACATCTCTTTAAAAGACATCTTCTAGAAACGCACCAGAAACTTCGTTAAAAATCTTTCATCCGTAAAATCTTAAATCAGATGAAAAATGTTAATCTCTCTCAAAAACTCAAAGATCACGTCAGGCGGAACATCCCTGAACAGGATTTTCATGGACTCTGCTGTAAAATGTTTGTGTCTCACATCGTGCAAGTCCCAACACTCTAAAAGAATATGTTTCATTGTGAGTGGCACATGACATGGAATGCACCACGGAGCTTCCTCATTCTTTAAAAGGTACGAATGGGTAAAATACGAATGGCCGGTGTGCAGCCGGCACAGAACTGTTTCTTCTTTACGGCCACCAGACGTAGATGGGAGGAACTCATTAAGGTTTGGACGGATCTGAAAGAGTTTGTTATCCGTCTGTGTGTTCCAATCCTCCTGCCAGAGGTCTCTCACATAATCATTAATTTTGGGTTTCAGATCTGAGCAAGGGATATAAATGTTGGACAGTTTAAGCCCAAAAGAGTGATGTAGGCGGGAAATGAGGATAGAGTGGTCAATAGTGTCAAAGGCAGCGGATAGGTCCAAGAGAGTCAAGGGCAGTCAGAATGTCGTTACAGATTTTGAGAAGAACAGTCTCAGTACTATGTCCAGAGCCGTAAGCAGACTGAAGGGGATAGACAAGGCTGTTGGAATGAAGGTGGTCTAACAGTTGGTCAAGAACAACTTTCTCTAAAATTTTTGAAAGAAACGGAAGATTTGACACAGGTCTGTAGTTTTTCAAATTGTCAGGGTCAAGAGTAGTCCACAATCCATTCCTCACAGCTCTTCTCCACCAAACACAAACATCTGACATTGCCTTGCGCACACACACTCAACCCCCTCCCTCCCCCCCCACACACACACACAACACACACACACACCTTGGTGAAGACGGAGACGGCAATCTGTAGCACGGCCATCAAGCCCTGAGGAGACATTAGATCCCAGTCAGGGGCCATGAACTCTGCCTGACTGTCCGCCTCCCCCTGCCCCTCTACCTCCATGTCCTGCACAGGCAGGTGGCCAGCAGGCGACATCACCTGAACAACACACCATGACCACTAACAACCACCTGAACAAAACACCATCACCACTTATCATCACCAGAACACAATGTGACCAATAATCATCACCTGAACAACACACCATGACCACTAATCATCACCTGAACAACACACCATGACCACTAATCATCACCTGAACAACACACCATCACCACTAACAACCACCTGAACAACACACCATCACCACTAATCATCACCTGAACAACACACCATGACCACTAGTCATTACCTGAACAACACACCATCACCACTAATCATCACCTGAACAACACATCATGACCACTAATCATCACCTGAACAACACACCATCACCACTAATCATCACCTGAACAACACACCATCACCACTAATCATCACCTGAACAACACACCATCACCACTAACAACCACCTGAACAACACACCATCACCACTAATCATCACCTGAACAACACACCATCACCACTAATCATCACCTGAACAACATATCATGACACTAATCATCACCTGAACAACACCCCATCACCACTAACAACCACCTGAACAACACACCATCACCACTAACAACCACCTGAACAACACGTCATGACCACTAATCATCACCTGAACAACACACCATGACCACTAATCATCACCTGAACAACACCCCATCACCACTAATAACCACTGAACAACACCCTATCACCACTAATAATAACCTGAACAACACCCCATCACCACTAATAATCACCTGAACAACACATCATCACCACTAACAACCACCTGAACAACACATCATTACCACTAATAACCACCTAAACAACACACAACCATCATAACCACCTGAACAACACACTACCATCATAACCACCTGAACAACACACACCATCACCACTAATAACCACCTGAACAACACACCATCACCACTGATACCCACCTGAACAACACACCATCACCACTAATACCCACCTGAACAACACACCATCACCACTAATAACCACCTGAACAACACACCATCACCACTGATACCCACCTGAACAACACACCATCACCACTAATACCCACCTGAACAACACACCATCACCACTAATACCCACCTGAACAACACACCATCACCACTAATAACCACCTGAAGAGCACACTATCACCACCAACATCCACCTGAACAACACACCATGACCACTGATAACCACCTGAACAACACACCTTTATATTAGTGGTTATGGTGTGTTGTTCAGGAGGTACTTTTTTCTTTTTCTTTTGTTTGTTTGTTTGTTTTTCAATTTCAGGGCATTGGCTGCTTTGGCCAACAAGAGGTAAACTAGTTGCAAAGTGAGGCGACTGCAGGTGGAAATCTGAACAAATTTTAAAAACTATCTAAATGACTCCGCTAAACGACGAGGACAAACGAATCTCAAGTCAAAACACAAATGTGTTTCAACCTCTCAGGTCTTCTTCAAGCAAGATAAACAACACTCAGGACAACAAAAATAAACAAGCAATCACTTATCTTCATCACTTATCTTCATCCAATTCCGCACAAGTGATAAGTGATTGCTCTTTCATTTTCATTGTCCCGAGTGTATATCTTGCCTGAAGAAGACCTAAGAGGTGGAAACGCATGCTTTGTCTTGTGATTCCTTTGTCTACATTTTTCTGCTTATAAATATTTCAAAAAATTTGTTAAGATTTCCACCTGCAGTCGCCTCACTTTGCAACTACAAGAGACGTTGCAGAGACAGCGCGGCATCAAGACAGGGCAAGGTTCGAGTCTCCTCACCCGCAAGGCCTGGGCACACGCGTTCCCACATGCTCCTCCAGATGCCGGTCTCGATGTACAGCTGGGCCACGGGCATGTCCACCTGGGGCACCAGCTCACGCAGCAGCAGCAGCAGGCCATCCAGAATGCCGTAGTCGAAGGGGCACCGCACACACACTGGCCACACAACATCGGGACAGTGCCCACAGCAACTGATGGCTAGGGTCAGTGGCGTTGCACACACATGCATACATGCGCACGTACGCACGCACACACACACACACACACACACACACACACACACGCACACACACACACAATGTTATTAGGCAATGGAGGCAGAGTTCGCACAGCTACAGAAGCATGGCATGCAGAATGTTGTGAGAGGGGGAAAGCAAAACACACACTTGAGAACAACATGCAAGCGCGTTTCCTACTGTAACAGAGTAGCACACACATGTATACCTGAGGAGAAAGTTCGAGCACAGTTCTAACAGTGACAAAATGTTGTGAAAGGGACACAGTATGTGTGCGCGCATGCACACACACACACACACACACACACACACACACACACACACACACACACACAAAGGCAACAAAATGCAAGCATATTTGCAGCAGCATCAGAGCAAAACAGATATGCCTGAGGACAGAATGCATACATTTTGCCTGTAGCAACAGAATGTCAATATGTAAACCTGACAACGTAAAGGCATATTGCCTATAGCACTATCTCGTCATTAAGCAAACAGGCACAACATACTTCCATGACAACAAAGTGCCTATGTCCTACAGCTACAGAATGTCATCGTGAAGGGTGCACAACACATACACGTGACAATAATTATGATGTAGGAAACTTGCCAATAGCAAAACAATACTGTAGCAAAAGGGGCATAGTACACCACAAAATGAAGGCGAATTTCCTTTGTCTGCAGAATGTTGTAGTGAAAGGGGCATAGCCCACAAACACATGACAAAATGCAGGCTTATCTCTTATAGCAACAGAACACTGCAGCCAAAAATGGCACAGCATACTTGCCTGACAACAAAAATGCAGTCATATTTCCTACAGCTACAGAATGTCATGGTGAAAGAGGCACAGCAACAGACATGACAAAATCTTACACAGGAACATTTCTTATCGTAACAGGTTGCAGTGAAAGGTGCACAGCATGCACAACTGACCACAATAGGCAGGCATACAGCCTATAACAACAGAACATTGCAGTAAAAACAGCACAGCACACACACACAGAGATATAAATCTACAGCATTCAAATGTTACAGTGAAAGAAACACAGCACACACACCTGACAACAAAATGCAGGTATAAATCTACAGCAATCAAATGTTACAGTGAAAGAAACACAGCACACACACACCTGACAACAAAATGCAGGTACAAACTACAGCAATCAAATGTTACAGTGAAAGAATACAGCACACACACACCTGACAACAAAATGCAGGTACAAACCTACAGCAATCAAATGTTACAGTGAAAGAACACAGCACACACACACCTGACAACAAAATGCAGGTACAAATCTACAGCAATCAAATGTTACAGTGAAAGAACACAGCACACACACACACACCTGACAACAAAATGCAGGTACAAATCTACAGCAATCAAATGTTACAGTGAAAGAATACAGCACACACACACCGGCCAACAAAATGCAGGTATATGTGACAACCACTTCAGAGTCTTGAGGATTCTTACCCTAACACCATCCATACATTTCCATATTTAGGGATTCTTAACCTAACACCATCCATACATTTCCATATTTAGGGATTCTTAACTAACACCATCCATACATTTCCATATTTAGAGATTCTTAACCTAACACCATCCATACATTTCCATATTTAGGGATTCTTGCCCTAACACCATCCATACATTTCCATCTTCTAGGATTCTTGCCCTAACACCATCTCATTACATTTCCATCTTCAGGGATTCTTGCCCTAACACCATCCACACATTTCCATCTTCTAGGATTCTTGCCCTAACACCATCCATACATTTCCATCTTCAGGGATTCTTGCCCTAACACCATCCATACATTTCCATCTTCAGGGATTCTTGCCCTAACACCATCCATACACTTCCATCTTCAGGGATTCTTGCCCTAACACCATCCATACATTTCCATCTTCAGGATTCTTGCCCTAACACCATCCACACATTTCCATCTTCTAGGATTCTTGCCCTAACACCATCCATACATTTCCATCTTCAGGGATTCTTGCCCTAACACCATCCATACATTTCCATCTTCAGGGATTCTTGCCCTAACACCATCCATACACTTCCATCTTCCGGGATTCTTGCCCTAACACCATCCATACATTTCCATCTTCAGGGATTCTTGCCATAACACCACCCACAGATTTCCATGTATTCCACCACTTCTTCCTATGCACCAAACAATGATTTCCTCAAACACTACAGCTATGCACAAAAAAGCAGGATACTGAGGTTGCATAATTCGAATTAACATCCAGATATGGCCAACAAGCAGAAAGTAAAATTTCACTTGATGCTCAAACACATGCTGGTCATTCTGTGCAATGTTTCATTTGCGGGAGAGCTCAAAAGGTTGTAACATATTTCAAGCTTATGCTGTAGAAAATTACACTCAGATTTTTTCCCCAAGCACACGCTGTTTTCCAAGTATACAGAAGATGACCCAAGCCCAAAGTAATAATTTTCCTACATATATGGAAGGTGAACCATACTGGATAACTCCTTGCATACTTCCCATAGCTATACAATATCAAAGGAACACAGCAGCGCGCGCGACGACCAACACAGCGCGCGCACACACACACACACACTTGGCATACTGACTATAGCAACAATTTTCGAAAGGCATAGCACACTTGGCTGCTTGACGTGCAAGCCAGGAACTGCTTGAGTGAAAGCATAGCACACTTGGCATACTGACTATAGCAACAGAATGTTGTAGTGAAAGGGGCATAGCACACTTGGCATGCTGACTATGCAACAGAATGTTGTAGTGAAAGGGGCATAGCACACTTGGCATGCTGACTATTGCAACAGAATGTTGTAGTGAAAGGGGCATAGCACACTTGGCATGCTGACTATGCAACAGAATGTTGTAGTGAAAGGGCATAGCACACTTGGCATGCTGACTATTGCAACAGAATGTTGTAGTGAAAGGGCATAGCACACTTGGCATGCTGACTATTGCAACAGAATGTTGTAGTGAAAGGGGCATAGCACACTTGGCATGCTGACTATTGCAACAGAATGTTGTAGTGAAAGGGGCATAGCACACTTGGCATACTGACTATTGCAACAGAATGTTGTAGTGAAAGGGGCATAGCACACTTGGCATACTGACTATAGCAACAGAATGTGTAGTAAAAAGGGCATAGCACACTTGGCATACTGACTATAGCAACAGAATGTTTGTAAAGGGCATAGCACACTTGGCATACTGACTATGCAACAGAATGTTGTGTGAAAGGGGCATCAGCAACACTTGGCTTAAGGCTATAGCAACAGGAATGTTGCTGTGTAAAGGGGCATAGCACACTTGGCATACTGACTATAGCAACAGAATGTTGTGGTGAAAGGGCATAGCACACTTGGCATACTGACTATAGCAACAGAATGTCGTGAGTAAAAAGGAGCATAGCACACTTGGCATACTGACTGTAGCAACAGAATGTTGCAGGTAAAAGGGGCAGAGCATGTATAGCATACTGACTATAGCAACGCAATCTTGTAGTGAAAGGGGCATAGCACACTTGGCATACTGACTATAGCAACAGAATGTTGTGGTGAAAGGGGCATAGCACACTTGGCATACTGACTATAGCAACAAATGTCGTAGTAAAAGGAGCATAGCACACTTGGCATACTGACTGTAGCAACAGAATGTTGCAGGTAAAAGGGCAGAGCATGTATAGCATACTGACTATAGCAACGCAATCTTGTAGTGAAAGGGGCATAGCACACTTGGCATACTGACTATAACAACAGAATGCTGTAGCAAAAAGGGCATAGCACACTTGGCATACTGACTGTAGCAACACAATGTTGTAGTAAAAGGGGCACAGCATGTATAGCATACTGACTATAGCAACACAATGTTGTAGTGAAAAAGACACAGCACACACGGCATACTGACCACTGCAACAGAATAGCTGCTTCATGCTAATCATAGTTCCTTTTGTCTGAAACTAATCCTCGATGAAGCAACTAACTAATCTGACTGCTTCAGCATCTTGTGTGCTTCAACAGCAGATTAGCATATCACGCACACACACATACACCACGCACACACACACACACACACGCACCACACACACACACACGCACACACACACATGCGCGCGCACACACACACACACACGCACACACACACACACACACACACACACACATGCGGCGCACACACACACCACACACACCACCACACACACACACCACAACACACACACACACACACACACACACACACACACAGGGGCGCAAGAGGGAAAGGGTCCCCAATCCTGAACTTAAAAGGGACAACCCCATCAATCCCGATATTTGGATTGTGGCTATCTAATCCGCTTCACAAATCCTGAAATTACTTTTCAAAATTAATTAACATGATATTCATCAGTCTGCACACCACACCATCCCTTCGTTTTTCAATTTGTAATTAACTTTGGAGGATCCAAACACAGAATATATGAAAATAAATGGTAATAAAACTATTTACTCATTCAACACTGGCAACCCATCCATCGTCTCATTTCACTACTTCAGACAATCAACTTAGGTTCAAGTGAACCAGTCTTGTTAGAGTACCTACAAATGAAAGTTAAAAAACAACAACTAAAAAGTCCACCACCAGTCAGGATAACTGAGTATCACAAATGAAAGCTTCTGAAAAAAAAAGGTCTACTATTAGAGAGAATAAAGTAGTACAAGTTAAATTTGGGGGGGGGAAATAAAAGATTCCACCACCGATCAGACAAAATGATGAGGGAGTGTGAGAATGATGAACACTGAAGTAGCCTACACCACCGAGGTCAACACCACTATGGATACAGCCACATGATGAAAATAATGCCTACACCATAGAGGTCAGCTCCACTATGTATACAGCCACACGATGAAAATAATGCCTACACCATCGAAGTCAACTCCACTATGGATACAGCCACATGATGAAAATAATGCCTACACCATCGAAGTCAACTCCACTATGGATACAGCCACACGATGAAAATAATGCCTACACCATCGAAGTCAACTCCACTATGGATACAGCCACACGATGAAAATAATGCCTGTGCTTGCTGGCCAGTCAGGCCACTGGGACAAACAGAAAGAACAGTACAACCTGGCATCACTCACTGCCAGTGTCAGACCACTGGGACAAACAGAAAGAACAGTACAACCTGGCATCACTCACTGCCAGTGTCAGGCCACTGGGACAAACAGAAAGAACAGTACAACCTGGCATCACTCACTGCCAGTGTCAGGCCACTGGGACAAACAGAAAGAACAGTACAATCTGCAAAGAACAGTACAACCTGGCATCACTCACTGCCAATGTCAGGCCACTGGAACAAACAGAAAGAACAGTACAACCTGGCATCACTCACTGCCAGTGTCAGGCCACTGGAACAAACAGAAAGAACAGTACAACCTGGCATCACTCACTGCCAGTGTCAGGCCACTGGAACAAACAGAAAGAACAGTACAACCTGGCATCACTCACTGCCAGTGTCAGAAGAAACAGAAAGAACAGTACAACCTGGCATCACTCACTGCCAGTGTCAGGCCACTGGGACAAACAGAAAGAACAGTACAACCTGGCATCACTCACTGCCAGTGTCAGGCCACTGGAACAAACAGAAAGAACAGTACAACCTGGCATCACTCACTGCCAGTGTCAGGCCACTGGGACAAACAGAAAGAACAGTACAACCTGGCATCACTCACTGCCAGTGTCAGGCCACTGGGACAAACAGAAAGAACAGTACAACCTGGCATCACTCACTGCCAGTGTCAGGCCACTGGGACAAACAGAAAGAACAGTACAACCTGGCATCACTCACTGCCAGTGTCAGGCCACTGGGACAAACAGAAAGAACAGTACAACCTGGCATCACTCACTGCCAGTGTCAGAAGAAACAGAAAGAACAGTACAACCTGGCATCACTCACTGCCAGTGTCAGAAGAAACAGAAAGAACAGTACAACCTGGCATCACTCACTGCCAGTGTCAGAAGAAACAGAAAGAACAGTACAACCTGGCATCACTCACTGCCAGTGTCAGAAGAAACAGAAAGAACAGTACAACCTGGCATCACTCACTGCCAGTGTCAGAAGAAACAGAAAGAACAGTACAACCTGGCATCACTCACTGCCAGTGTCAGAAGAAACAGAAAGAACAGTACAACCTGGCATCACTCACTGCCAGTGTCAGACCACTGGGACAAACAGAAAGAACAGTACAACCTGGCATCACTCACTGCCAGTGTCAGGCCACTGGAACAAACAGAAAGAACAGTACAACCTGGCATCACTCACTGCCAGTGTCAGGCCACTGGGACAAACAGAAAGAACAGTACAACCTGGCATCACTCACTGCCAGTGTCAGGCCACTGGGACAAACAGAAAGAACAGTACAACCTGGCATCACTCACTGCCAGTGTCAGGCCACTGGGACAAACAGAAAGAACAGTACAACCTGGCATCACTCACTGCCAGTGTCAGAAGAAACAGAAAGAACAGTACAACCTGGCATCACTCACTGCCAGTGTCAGGCCACTGGAACAAACAGAAAGAACAGTACAACCTGGCATCACTCACTGCCAGTGTCAGAAGAAACAGAAAGAACAGTACAACCTGGCATCACTCACTGCCAGTGTCAGAAGAAACAGAAAGAACAGTACAACCTGGCATCACTCACTGCCAGTGTCAGAAGAAACAGAAAGAACAGTACAACCTGGCATCACTCACTGCCAGTGTCAGAAGAAACAGAAAGAACAGTACAACCTGGCATCACTCACTGCCAGTGTCAGACCACTGGGACAAACAGAAAGAACAGTACAACCTGGCATCACTCACTGCCAGTGTCAGGCCACTGGAACAAACAGAAAGAACAGTACAACCTGGCATCACTCACTGCCAGTGTCAGGCCACTGGAACAAACAGAAAGAACAGTACAACCTGGCATCACTCACTGCCAGTGTCAGGGATTAAAACAAAAAACGAGCGAGAAGAGAGATGAGGCAGTGAGGGGCAGAGAGGAGGGGGGAGTGGGGGCGGGATGATATCAGACCTAGCCAAATCTGGTACTACACTGCTTGTATTCGGGAATAAACAGAACAGCCCAAGACAGACCCACCACCCCCATTGGGTTTAGGATGCCTGTGGAGAGGAAGACGAAGAGGATGGGGGGAGAAGACACGGAAGAGTGAAGGTGTGAGAGAAACAACGTGGAGGTGCGCTGAAATACTTACCCTGCCACAGGTGTGTTTCATACCAATGCATCAGTGACAAGTCTGCTGACTGCCAATCAGGCAGTCAGTGGGTCAGAGAGTGGAAGGAAGTGACATGGAAAACATGACAGTGGTTGCACAGGAAGCTCGAATCTGCCAACCAGCGTATGCATGGTGCCAGTGCCTTTATGTTACCGACCAAAGTTTACCAGTCCTGCAGAGCCTCTGCTTCATCCCATTCCTTTTCTTCTCTTCCAGCAACTCCCCCCCCCCCCCTCCCCCACCCGCCACCACCCCTCCCCTTCCGTTTCCTCTAACCCATTCAGTGCCCCCTTTCCTATGCATGCGTTGCAACTACATTCACAAGCAAATGAGTTCAAGACAGATTAGGTCTACACAGTGGAGTGTCATCCACTCAATGGGAGCACTGAAAAAGGTGCTCAAATTTCCAAATGAAACACTACAAGTGTCTGGATTTCCCATGGACTGATGCCGTTAAATTACAAAAGACGGCACAGAGTATGGCGCTGCCGCATAGTTTCAGATTACACCTGAATTCCACTGAGTCATCGACAAATCTGCATTGTCATGATGAAAATAGATATTATAAAAAAAAATTAAAGACTACACAATTAATGAAAAAAAAAAGAAAAAAGAAAAAAACAACCCACTTATGTCATACATACCTGATCGATGTCGGTGAAGACGGCCAGACAGGCCTGCAGCATCTCTTCAGGCTGGACTTCACATGATACACCGCAGGCCACCATCTGACTGAACAGTAAGGCTGCTGCCGCCTGAAAAAGAACGGTCATTTTATACCACAGGTCACATCTGACTGAACATTGGGCTGTTGCTGCCTGAAAACCAATGTTCTTCATTATGCACCACAGGTCACTATATGATTGAACTATAAGATTGTTGCTGCCTGAAAACCAATGTTCTTCATTATGCACCACAGGTCACTATATGATTGAACTATAAGATTGTTGCTGCCTGAAAACCAATGTTCTTCATTATGCACCACAGGTCACTATATGATTGAACTATAAGATTGTTGCTGCCTGAAAACCAATGTTCTTCATTATGCACCACAGGTCACTATATGACTGAACTATAAGATTGTTGCTGCCTGAAAATCAATGGTCATAATATGCCAAGGCTACCATCTGACTGAAGAGTAAGGCTGTCACCCCCTGAAAAACATTGTTCATGATACCACAGGTCACCAACTGCTGAACAGTAAGGTTTCTCCACTTGAAAAAAACATTCTTCACATAACATACCACTGGCCACCATCTGGCTGTCTAAACAGCAGACTACCATCACCTGGGAACAATGAACTTCACACAACACAACACAACACAAACACACTGCCATCTGTATATGTGTGAGTGTCTTATGCATGTGCATGTGCGTTTTCTATCATATACGTCAATCTGCACTATATGACAGTAAAACCACCACCACTGCTGCCAATCTCTACACGAGTCCTTCTCTAAAGCGCACGCGCGCACATGTGTGTGTGTGTGTGTGTGTGTGTGTGTGTGTGTGTGTGTGTCTGTGTGTGTGTGTGTGTATGTGTGTGTGTGTGTGTGTGAGTGAGCATGCATATGTGTGTGCATGTGTGTGTGTGTGTGTGTGTTCAGGCAACCTGTCCTTCATACGCCAATGACGATAGATACAGAGCACTATTTTCTCTCTCTACATTACAGTGTCCGTGATTTTCAGCTTCAGGTTTGGGTCAAGTGGGTGTCCTTACGTCTAGGATCAAGGGATGGACACCTGTTCGCTAATACCATGGTAACACTGATGGGCAGGGCCAGCTAGGAAAATCAGTCACATGTCATTAACACCGTGTTGTTTTCGCATATGTGGGAAGTTATCCTCTCAAACTCATTTTCTTTATAAGTTATTTCTCTAATACTGTGCAATAAAGTCAAAATGCAAAAGAACACACCAGGTGCAGGGTAAATACAGATTTTAGATGTGATATAAAACAGACAAGTAAATTTTCGGCAACTAGGTCTTCTTCAGATGTTGCGAACAGGAGACCACATTACATAGATCAACACGCCCCAGAATGACAGCCGTCAGCATAAGAATGAATGCTGATTCTCATGCTTGAGTACTGACCTTCACGCAGACAGCTACTAGGACAGTACTGTTGAGTGCACTTTTGTCTGAATACTGGTCAATGCATTTCTGTCACTGTGTGTTAACATCTGACAGAGGCAGATTTATAAAAAAAAATTTTAAAAATCAACTTGTTTTGTATTGTTTATAAATCTGTCTCACTTTACACCTTATGTTGTATGTTTATTGGTATTTCACCTTTTTTCAGTAACACAGCAGTCTGTTAAATCTTTCCTCCTTTACACCTTATGTTGTATGTTTATTGATATTTCACCTTTTTTCAGTAACACAGCAGTCTGTTTCATTTTCTATGCAAGAAAAGCAGAATAGGCGCCATGGCGAAGTGGTTAGCGTCGCGGACTCCCGGCTGGGAGGTCATGGGTTCGAATCCCATCAGAAGTCATGTGGGTTTTTCTGCCCCGACCGGCTCCTACCCAGAGTTGAGTTGCTGCGGACTCAGTTGGGAAGACTGGGACCACACAGTCGAGTTTCATCCACTTAATGGATGCGTTTCTGAGAGTGTTGCTCAAATTTCATGACCAACACTGCAGGTGCCTGTGTCTCTCGGGCCTGGTTGACGCCGGGATATATTATGAAAGGAAGCGTAGAGTACAGCCCTGTCATGTAGTCTCAGACCGAAATGGAAATCCGTAGCATCATCTTAATCATCCTCATTCTCATCGATCAGCATAAAAAAAAATGTCTCAAATTCTGTGGCCCTTCATGCCCTGCTCTCATGGTGACCTCAATTTCGATGTCCTCTCCACATCTGTGGCCTTGGTTTGGTTCCGTCGGGGTCACCGGTATCGGCGAGTCCATGGGGGCTGTCGTTGGACGGACGTGGTGGCGCCCTCCGGAGGGAGAGCTTACTCACGCCAGCTCCGCGACTAAGCAATTATTGTCGTCAGTATGGGGCTTAGTAGGTGGTGTCCTGCGTATGTTAGATCAGAACAGGCGCCACTGAACACCACCGAAGTGACTCGGCAGCAGTGCAGTGTCTCCTCCGGTGGGTTGCCTCTTGACGACTTGACATTGACTGCTTCCTGTGGATTGCCGGTGCCGGGGCTGCGGCGGGGCCGACCGGGCTGTGGCTGTGGACGGGGTGTCGGAATGAGCGGCGTGGGTGCACTGCCTCTGTGGTGGCGCAGAGGTTGGGACAGCAAAAAAAAAAAAAAAAAAAAAGAATAGGATTCCAACAGGACCCTGAACAATGGCGTCAAAGTTTTTTTTTCCTTTTTTCTTTTTTTTTTTTGCCTACCATTGTTGCACCCTGAGTGGGGCCATTCTGTCCATGCCACCCATTCAGACTTCCCCCACCTGCAGTCCCTTTCAGCTTCGTCCCCTCCCACCTCCTGCTGCACAGTTCGCAGGGAGTCATCCACTCCAGGTCTTCATCAGGCAGACCAACCCATCAGAGGGCACACTGACCACAACTTCTTCACCCAGAAACAAACAAAACTGCCCAGTCCCCACACTCACCGTGTGACTGGCCAGCGTGGAGTCCAGGAAGATGGACACCAACATGGCGGAGGCGTCTGACAGTCTGCAACACAGTGTGACAGTGACACACTTTGCATCTTCTGCTCCACACACACAACACGCAATGTGTTTGTTATACTCTGAATACGTTCAGCAACACTCAAAGCACGCACTTCTCCAGACCACATGCTGTGGGTCTGTGATACTCTTTACACATATAGCTCCCTACACAAAATGCAGTGTTGCCTGTATCATGATGTGTATGTTCAATCTACACAACACACTGTAGACGTGTGATAATCTGTGCACATTCTGCTACACACGCTGCACACACAGAGTGTACCTTAACACCCAGTACATGTTTTACAACACACAGTATGTTTGTGATAGTCTCTGCATGTTCTGCTTCACACATTATACACAATACACCTGTGGTACTCTGTACACATTCTGCTATACACAATACACATTGTACTTGTGATGGTACACACGTGCTAAAAACACAGCGCACACACACAGTGTGCTTGTGATATGCTGTCCCTTTCACAAAACACAGTATACCTGTGATAGTCTGTACATAATCTGCTATACACACAACACAAAGTATACCTATGACAGTCTGTACATAATCTGCTATACACACAACACAAAGTACACCTGTGATAGTCTGTACATAATCTGCTATACACACAACACAAAGTACACCTGTGATAGTCTGTACATAATCTGCTGTACACACAACACAAAGTATACCTATGATGCACAGCTCATGTTCTGCTACACAAAACACATAAAGTATCCATGATACTATGCTACCTTTCTGCTACACAAAATGTATCCTAGGTACTTTGTAGGCCTTTTGCTACGCTCAACACACAGTGTAATACTTACACCGCCATGTCCTAATTCACATGCAACACATGACACATACATGTATCCCACTATCACACCACAAGTACATACACCTGCAAACACGCACACACACAATTGAACACATCAGACGCACTCACATTCGCTCATTCATTCTTTCACACACACACACACATATGCACATGCTCACATTCACTTTCAGTCACTAACTAGCTGACCCCTTTGACATCATCTAAAAGCAAAACAGGATATCACATCAAAGTCATTTGAACAGGGGAAAAAAAAAAAGAGATGCTGAAGCTGTTACAATAAAGACTTTAAGACATTTAAATGTAAGACATTTTCTTGAAGAGGACTGGTATCACTCCCTGCCACGGTGTGTCTCATACAGAATTTTCAACCCGTTCCAGGATCTCTCAAAGTTCTATTTCTATCAACTTCAGTGTGTCCCCCTACACTAAGGAGAATTTCCCACACAGTCCTGTACTAGAATCATAGTGTTCATCTGTAACTATCTACAAAGACCTATCCAACACACTGAAGTGCGAGTTCGCCGACATACAACAATGACCAAGACTTCCCAGGATTAACCCCTCACTGTCTCATCCTGATACACATGCACATCTGCACACACACACACACACACACACACACACACACACACACACACACACAAGAACGCACATAGCACATACACATACACACACACATGAATTCATGCACCACATACACTGGCACACACACATGGGCCTGTGCCCAAACACCCACATATACACACATCTGTGTAAACTCACCACACACACATACAATGATAATAATGGCACAGCCAATTTTAGGTAGGTACCCAAGGTCTGACCAGCACGTTGGGCTAATGCGTAGGTCAGACATCTGCTAAGTCGTAGCCACGAGACCCTCTTCTTCAATTCTCTCATCTTAGTCATTAATTCATTTATCCATCAGCTTTAAAATCATGCATAGTGTGGTCTCAAAACTTAGCGGATGTGGTGTAGTGAATATGGACTAGTCTGCACACAGTGATGCTTCCTTGATGACACTGAAACTGACAGCAGCCTGACGTATCACACATACACTGAAGTGCCTCTATGTCCATGAAGCAATGAGGAAAACATCCCAGGGTCCACCTGCCACTGTCCCACAACAATGTATGCCACACACACTTGAGCAAAGTTTATGTAAATAAAGCAACGAGGAAAACTTCCCAGGGTTTACTTGTCACTATCCCACCCCGATGAATGCCACACACACTTAAGCGAAGTTTACGTAAAAGCAACAAGGAAAACTTCCCAGGGTTCACCAGTC
>CM065739.1:8405291-8442791 GCA_033310375.1 Conus canariensis
CCGATAGGTACTCCGCCACCTGCAACAGTCACCCCACTGTTACACACCATCCTACCACACACACACACACACACATAGCTTGTGACCTCTTGTAACAAAGCAATGCTTTTCCTTACATCTATTTTGCTCTAAAAAACAAGTTATTCACATATCTAAGAAACAGCATCTTAAATGAGGCAGTGACCAGTAAACAGTAATCAAAGAACAAGTAGGATAACTCTTGTTCCCTTCATGAAATGAAGACATGCCCATCACTGCAAGCGTTTGGGAGTAAGAATTACCCTCCTTGTTCTCTAATTCTTTAACCACCACTTATTTAAGTTTTCAGAGTCACAACAGGGTAAAAAAAAAAAAAAAAAAAAAAAAAAAAACATTGTATGAATTTCACAGCAAATTCTGATTCTCAGACCTGCCAGAAATACATCTCAGTGAAAATGTCACCTTGAGAATAGCACAATCGTCTTACGACATGAAAAAATCCCAGGTCAATAGTTTGAAAGTTCCACAATGCACTTTGGGTTGGGTATGTGTGTGTGCGTGTTTGTTTTGTTTTTTGTTTTGTTTTGTTTTGTTTGTTTTTCCCATCCTCTCTTTTCACTAGATCTTAAATGGTGGCCCGAGTGATATGTTTGGGATGAGATGTGGATCAGAGTTGCCCACCTTTGTTTTGCCCAGGACGGCGTAGGACCCTTTGAGCGGGGCGCAGACGAAGGCTGACAGACAGCTGGCCGCCAGGTTGACCAGCTGCTCCATTCTCTCCACCGCCATCTCCGTCGTCACATCTGGCAAGTCTGAACAACACACACATCTCCATTGTCACATCTGGCAAGTCTGAACAACACACATGTCTCTGTCGTCACATCTGGCAAGTCTGAACAACACACACGTCTCTGTCATCACATCTGGCTAGTCTGAACAACACACACGTCTCTGTCGTCACATCTGGCAAGTCTGAACAACACACACGTCTCTGTCGTCACATCTGGCAAGTCTGAACAACACACACGTCTCTGTCGTCACATCTGGCAAGTCTGAACAACACACACGTCTCTGTCGTCACATCTGGCAAGTCTGTACAACACACACGTCTCTGTCGTCACATCTGGCAAGTCTGAACAACACACATGTCTCTGTCGTCACATCTGGCTAGTCTGAACAACACACACGCCTCTGTCATCACATCTGGCAAGTCTGAACAACACATATCACTGTCATCACATCTGGCAAATATGAACTAATACACATATCTCTTTCTTCACATCTTGTAATTCTGAACAACACGTACGTCACTGTTTTCCAGAGGTCAACACCAGGACGTTCAGAATTTGCTGCTAGCACTCAAGAAAAATACGTTAAGAATTTTAAAAGTAAACATAATAAACATTCAATTCAGACATAGTCTGCGCTCTTTTGCCATTTCTGGGCAAGTCTATTGAATCTTTTAACATATCGGCAAAAGAGTGCATAAGGACACAAATGACAAGTTTAATAATCTACTTTTCCATGAGACAGCATTGCCTTAAACACTTTCTATTGGAAAAATTGTGTATCATGAAGTCCTCAAAAACTAACACTGAGAGCATAAACAATAGAATGTTATAGGACACGCAACACATTTTTCAAAAGCAATATGGGAGGAAAGGAATCTTCTTTCAACAGGCCATCGCTCTAAGCACTGTTTGTCAGATCTCTAAATAGTTCACAAATTCAAAAACAAAAATACCAGACAACTCATGTTAGTGTAAAACAAAACCAACCGCGGCTACCCCAGTGCCATCATCAATGATGCTCTCAGCCGCACTGCTGCTAAATCCTGAACATCTGCTCTGGAAACTAAGCCTCCCAAAGAGACGGACAGACCCACCACCTGCCTTCTCTTCCATCCTCACACTCTGCCCATCTGCAGGATCCTGAAGTCTAACTGGCACATAGTAGAAAATCATAAACCTGCCTTTGAGACCAAACCGATGATCACTTTCAAATGTGACAAAAACCTCAAAGACCTACTGGTGCACTCTAAGCTGAACAAAATCTCCACAACTAAGCTACTTTCCCCTGCTCCAAACCCAACTGCAAAATCTGCTCTCTCACCAAACCAGACACCATCCTACGTGGCCCCAATGGCTCATTCACCATTAAACGCACTTTCTCCTGCCAGAGCCACAATATTGTGTATGCCATCCACTGCCAGCTGTGCGGTAAGATCTATGTAGGTGAGACATCTCACACACTTGAGACGCGCATCTCTGAACACTTGGCTGACATCCGCCACCATCAGCCCAAACCAGGTTTTCATTCAACGCCTGCCTACCTTGCGCTGAAGAGATCTAAGCTAAGTGAAAAATTTGTTCATTTTCATTGTCCTGTTTGTTTGTGTCTTGCCTGAAGAAGACCTAAGAGGTCGAAATGCATCATGTTTGGTCTTGTGACTCGTTTGTCCATGTTTCTCTTGGCGGTTCGCTAACATTTATTTAAGATTTGTTAAAAAAAAACAGAAATGATGAAACTCCAATGGAAGATCCATTTCATGTTAGACAGTCTCGATTAACATGTTCCCTGAAGGTGACAAATAATGTGCTGATACTTTCATCATCCTGCAATTTGCCTGTGACAGCCCAGATATGGCCCTTGGCGGCTGGCTGGGCTATAAGCAACATTACCTTACCTTGCATGTGGGAGGCAGTCACCCAATAAGAGGAGTTAACTCCTTCTTCTTCTGTGTACGCAGGCTGATACTCCTGTGGACACTCCCTATATAGACAGGCAAGGATTAATCCCATCTGTCCAACAAAGGGAGTGGAGTTTTGTGTGCATGACCGTTTTTTATCCCGCCATTGAGGCAGCCATACTCCATCTTCGGGGAAGGTGCATGCTATGTGTAACGTGTCATCCATACCAACGACCAAACTGGCCTTCTCTTCCAAAAGTTGGTGATGGGATTTTACGCGTGTGCAAGATGTTATGCATGCGTTCACACAAGGAACCTCGGTTTAGAGTCTCATTCGAAGGACTGTATGGGAAACGGAGTCAGAACCAATGTTAACTCCAAGGGAAAAATCCCCCTGTACCGAAACGGCCCGGCGGAGATTAGAACCCGCAATCCTTGGATTACGAGTCCGGCGCTCTACTAACTGAGCTATTCGGGCCCCCAGAGGAGTTAACAAACATCAAGGCAAAGTGGAGCTAGCTGATCTCACCTGTCAACCTGGCCAGTTTGGCGGCGTCATTCATGGTCAGGTGAACCAGGGCGTCGACCACCTGTCGATGAGGACCAGCCATGCTCTGGAAGTAAGTTTCTGCCTGCTCCAACATGCTTCGCTCCACAGCCTCACTCTGGTAGATCACACACTGCAAAAACATCGCTATCATCACTTACTGCACACACATTGTAACTGTCACTTACACACTGCACACACATTGTAACTGTCACTTACACACTGTACACACATTGTAATTGTCACTTACACACTGCACACATTGAAATTGTCACTTACACACTGCACACATTGAAATTTTCACTTACACACTACACACACACTGTAATTGTCACTTACACACTGTACACACATTGTAATTGTCATTTACACACTGTACAAACATTTTAATTGTCACTTACACATTGCACACCGAAGAAAAAAAAACATCACTACCATTACTTACACACTGCACACACATTGCACACTGCAAACACATCACTGTCATCACTTACACACCGCAAACACACTGTTACCTTCACTTACACACTGCAAACACACCCCTAACCTCACTTACACACTGCAAACACACCATTATCATCACTTACACACTGTACACACATTGCACACTGCAAACACACTGCTATCATCACTTACACAAATACATTGTTACCATCATGTCATCATCCCATATCACCACCAGTCATTTTGTGAATGAGACGCAGCACATATATCATCATCATCATCATCATCATCAATGTCACTGCCATCACACATTCACCTTTCTCATTAGACAGTTGGGTAAATCTCACACTGCACACAGATCATCACCCTTAGTGACATGATCATCATTATCATTACACACACATCATCACCCTTAGTGACATGATCATCATTATCATTACACACACATCATCACCCTTAGTGACATGATCATCATTATCATACACACACATCATCACCCTTACTGACATGATCATTATCATCATTACACAAACATCATCATTCTGGTGGGTTACGCACTGCATACTCAAATCATCATCAGTGTCATCACCACATTCGTCATCATTGTCCCACAAACACATCATCATCATCATCAGTCATTCTGGTGGACTACACAATACACATATATCATCGTCACCACACATACACTATATCATAAACAGTCACTCTAGTGAATAACACACACACACACACACATACACACACACACACACATACACACTCACACACACACACACACACACACACACACACACACACACACAACAGACCAGTAAGCTTTGTTCCAGCAGTCTGAGGTCAGCGTCAATGTGCAGAGACACCAGCGCCGGCACCAGCGCCAGGAAGGTCTGCATTGCCCCACAGTACTCCGTGACTCTGCAACACCACCACACACACAGCAAGCTGTGTCACTCAGGCTCCCGTCCAGAAAACCAAAAATCCCTAAAACTTTATAGACTCCTGGGCCGTGCTCTGCTTCTATCCTATACCCTCCCCCCAATATATCCTCCAATGCCCCCCCACAAACAATTATTTCAACTTACAGTCGAAATGGAGCAGTCTGAACCAAATCCGATCATCAAATATCGTCCTCTTTTTTTTGTCTTACCACTAACATTCTCATACCTTCTGTCGATCTTTCATGTTAGTAGCATCTTGGCAAGGCAAGACGTCAGATCATATCATGATTTTGCCTTCTACCATGCTGAGATAATGGAAACCACCAGCTCATGTGAAGACGTTTAATGAAATCTCATGTGGTTAGAGTCATCTACTGGAATACGGAAATGTGCCCAACTCTCTACAAAAGGTCACATAATTATGTAAGTGAGAACAATAACATTGTCAGTTGCCCTTTGGTCCTGGTGGTGAGACTGATGAACGACTTTTCAATGTAGGCTACCCACCCTGCACTTGTTTAGTCGTAGGGCCACTCCACAGAGATGGAAAAATAAACAATAGTGAAGCAGAAATACAAGGATTTGAGTAGTTATAGCTGAACAATTGCTGAAGGCACATTCTTTTGTTTTTCATGTTTTCACGAAGGCTCTGGGATCCAATCCCTAGGACTCACACAGCCTGGTCAATGTGTTCAGCCCAGCTGATCTCACTGGCAAAATAGGCGTTAATGGTGATCACCAGGTCTATCAGGATCTGCTGGGCCCAGGGTTGCTGGACAAACAGAACACACACACACATAAACATCATTGTTGTGAATACAGTCTGAACAAACAGAACATACACACAAAAAAAAATCATTGTTGTGAATACTGTCTGGCCAAATAGAACACACACACACATAAACATCATTGTTGTGAATACTGTAACCGATATCAACAGCACCTGTTTGTTCAGCTAAAAGCCATGGATACTTACAAGAGCAATGAACAGGTTTGTGGCTCATATGCATATGCTCCAAGCGTTATTGAAAAGACACAATTTATGCCCACCTAATCCAAGGTGTCTGGAAAAAGACGCAATTAATACACATCTAATCCCAAGTTTACAGAAGACACATTTAACACTTTCAGTGCAAGAGTATAAAAAATGCAACAGGGCCTAATATTGATGTCTGATTTCTGGCGCCAGTTCAAGACGTACTGACAGAGGACTGAGGTATGTTTGAAAGATGACAACACCAGACAAGCCTGTTGCAGTACAAATCAGCACTATCCTTTCCTATATTCAACTCAAAGTAATACAGGATTTGCTTCAAAAGCAAAGACATTACCACCATCAATACAGACTGACTTAAGTTTTCTAGTCCTGTGAAATCTTAATCCCAGTACCTGGCTGCAAAAGGGTTAACTCTTTCCACCGCATGCCCAACTTCTGACTGTGTGCACAGGAACGCGTATGGATGCAGATGTCCGGCGCCAAACTCACTTTAAATATGGCACATTTAACCTGTTTTCCATGCATCATTAATAAGGACAGGGAGAGTATTTTGAAGTTATTTCCTTCTCACCTCATGTGCTGCTTTGAGTAAGCAGATTTTCCACTGACTTAGAAGGAAATTTCAAAAAGAAATGTTACTGGTTCTATAAGACAGTATGGACAAACAGATTACAGGACAAAATACCATGCATTACAACCTCTTAGGTCTTCTTCGTCTTGCTTTGAAAGTGATTTAGAAGGGTCTTTTTTCTCTCCTTTTCTTCCAGTATCGTGAGCCAGAGAAATAGCATTACAGTGAATCAAGTTTCAGATGGTAAGAGTCAGACTGGAATCAAGACACAGTGAAAAAAGCGCTACATAAAGAGCAAGTGATGTGGTCACTGACCTCGATGACAGCCTGTGTGTGGATGATGTCGTTCAGAAGCTGCAGAATCTTCCCTGGAATGCCCATGGCCTTGGTGAAAGCCACGATCTGAGTCACCTCACTGCACACACCAAAACAACATGAATATTCATGAACACAATGTGCATGACAAATGATAAGGATTGGCTGTCAGCTCAAACGCGGATAAATAAGCATAATAAATATTGGTAAAGGCACAACGCTGCAGAGGGTTATAGGAGAGTTGTTGTTTTTTTTTTCTAATACCAACATGGCGTGCATCTAGATGCCAGTTAATCTCCAGCATGGAAGGTATAGGAAAAGAAAGGCAGAACAGAGTGAGTAGGTGTGGGTGAAGGAGGGGGGTGGGGTGGGGAAAAAAGGTCTTGTAAAGTGCCCGATTCCTGTTGCTTACAAGATCATGCCGAGTCATCCTGATTACAACCTTCACCAACCCCATAGCAAACCTCCTGAAGATTCTACATTTCCTGAAATCAGGAACCCTCCTGGAAAACCTGATCTCAAAAATTGCATGTTGCTCAACTTTGCAAAGGACAACACAATGAAAATGCTAACCCTCTATTTTTCCCTGTGAATTATCCTCTCTGCTATAAATCCACACCGTCACTCCTTTAAATGTTATAACTCATTAATGCAGGCAATACACAATAAAACTTTCATACAGAGCATATAGGTACACACAAACATGGACCATAAGCAATGGTGTGCAATTTAATGTAAAAAATTTAATAAACACCGTATGTACACACAAACATGGATTATAAGCAATGGCAACTTCAAACGTAAATGTTGAAAAGATACCTAACACATGCCTGATTCAAGCAAAAGCTCACACTTTGATAGGTTTTCACATTATTTTGTGAAATACCTCCTCTCACAACACACTGCAGCACTTTAAGATATGATACAACGCAAAGCAACACAACACAACGCAATACACTAAACTGTAAAGCAACATACAACAAACCATACCACTTGAGGGTGACGAGGTTAGTGATGACTCGCAGCACCGATCGCAGTCGAGCAGCGCCCTCTAGCGTGCCCACCAACACCTGGGCGGCGCTGGAGTCCAGCCTAGACTTGAGCTTCTCCATGAGGGCTAAATCTCCCAGCATGCCCATCGCGACCTCTGCGTGTCCCTCCTGGTCAGTGACCTCAATCAATGACTGCCATTCGTCCTCGCTGTCCACTTCCTGTGCAGATAACGACAAATTTTTGGGAGTAAGAAATATGGCTGCTCCGAAAGGGAAGCCTTAGGTGTGCAATGTGCGACTGAAATGCTAAACACACCAGAGAAATACTGCTGATATAATTAGGATATTATGTAGTGTGGCTGCATGTAAGGAAAGGCTAAGGTGTGCAACGTACAGAGAAATATTATCATAGCTAAGAAATACCTCTGATATCATTATCATTATCATTAATATGAATATTTATATAGCGCCTACCCTCGGCTAGAGACCAAGCTCTAAGCGCTTTACAATCCACACTCGTTTACACAATGGGCTGCCTACCTGGGTAGTGCCGACTGAAGAGCTGCCAGCTGGCGCTTCATTCAGTCGTTTCCTGTGTCATCCAATCCATATTGTTCAACATCGTTCACTCAATTTCCTTACTTCCTTCATTTTTTCCATTTCTCATGGAGGGTGCATGCTATGTGTAACGTGTCATCCATACCAACGGCCAAACTGGCCTTCTCTTCCGAAAGTTGGTGACGGGATTTTACGTGTGTGCAAGATGTTATGCGTGCATTCACACACGGAACCTCGGTTTATAGTCTCATTCGAAGGACTTTGGGGAAATGGAGTCAGAACCAATGTTAACTCCGAGGGAAAAATCCCCCTGTACCAAAACGGCCCAGCGGAGATTCGAACCTGCAACCCCAGGTTCACCAAGATTACGAGTCTGGCACTCTACCAAGTGAGCTATTCCAACCCATATGGTTAGGATGCATGTGATATGGCCGCATGGAAGTGTAGCCCTAGGTGTGCGATGTGCAGAGAAATGGTATTACAGCTAAGACATACCACTGATATGAACAGGGTGCATGTGATATGGCCAAATGTAAGGGAAGCCTTAGGTGTGCGATATGCAAGAGAAATGCTGATTCAGTTTCTCTGTGGTGTCAACATTTCAATCGCTAGTTTTCAAATTCGTAAATCCTGTGCTCAAATTCATGACTGTATCAGCATCTGTATAAATATTTGCCTTTTTTTCTTCAAGAAACGTGACAGTAAACATACAATACATATGATCATCCAGGAAATTATGATCAGAATGGATCATAATTCTAGTATTCCAATACTTGTCCTTTTATAATTCAGAAATGTGTTATGGGTGGCTGGATACTTCACACACATGGCATCCAGTCTTTCAAGTCGCTGCATTGTCAGCTCTCCTTGAATTGTGATACAGTCTTTTTTATCCTGCATATAGGAAGTTCAACTCGAAAAAAAGAAAATCTATTCCCCTTCAATGCATTCAAAGTGTTAAACTGCTTTAATCTAAATGAGACCATTTTTGTTCCTGACTTAACAAACAGCTCTGGTGATTTTTTTTCTTTCAAGAAGGAAACAGACTAGTCTAACACAAAGCAGCCCTGCTCCTTGTCCTTGAGTGTTGGACAGCATGAGAGTCTCAACATGCAGAAGTAACACACTGAGCTAGACCAGTCTGGTTCTGTCATTTGAACACGCTTGAAGGGTCTTACACACACACATACACATACACACAACACACACATACACACAGCACACACACACACACACACACAAACACACACACACACACACACACACACACAACCTCTGCCTCTAGGCGGACATTCTCGATGTTCTTCTTGACGTCGCCTTTCTTCTTGATGGTGCGTCGTCCCTCCACCTCGATGCTGGGGTATTCCTTCTTGTAATCCTTGCTGATCCTGTCCGTGCGGGGGGTGGGGTCCACATTCTGTAGAGATTACAATGAAAATGAATAATCTTCCACAGAAATACACAAACAGCATCCACACCTGGAAATGTAACCATGCGCATCGCAGTAATGCTGCCCACAGTTTGTTACCACCTTGTTTAAGTCTAGTAACACAACAGTGGATTACTCTGCTGTATTATTTAAAATGAAAATAGAGTATCTATCATTAATTTCAGTCACTTTCAAACCAGCCAAGATTCTACAACTTGTGAAACTTAAACATGACCACTGACATATCAAGGTCATGAACTAAATAATCAATGTGACATATCAAGGTCACAAACTAAATAATCAATCTTGATTCTTGATATTTTACGATGTTCACTGTGAATCAACAGCTTGTCATTTTGCAGTCTCATCGTCTGTGCCCTCCAACAGTCGTTTCTTCCTCGCCACTCATTCTGGTTTTCCCACATACAGCCACACCCAGGCTAACCCTGTCACTGCCTGCAAGTCATGTAGCGCAACCCACCTCATGTCGTCAGCATTTTAGGAGCATTATTATCCTTTGCGCCTTAGTCTTTGCTGTTCTTCATGTTATGTGGCTTTCCCACAGCAAAAAAAGAAAAAACTCCGTTACTGAATCACAGCTGCCAACCTTCAGACTGCAAAATCACGAACTGTGTGCGAGAAGAGGGTTCATGGGAACGGCATCTCCGCCCTGAGGTTATGATGATGGTCTTCAGCAGTTGTTCACTGTTTCGTCTGAACATTCAAAATCCTAGGCCATGTGTCTTAGCTCAAGGAAAATCAGCTGGACGTTTTATTAAATCTATAGGACGAAGAGTGCCAGCATGCATAAGAATTTTTTCTAGCTACTAAGGTATGTAAATATTTTGAAAAAAAAAAATGAATTGTTACTGGCAAGCTGCACAGAAGTGAAATCATCAAAATATTATTTTCATTTTCCAAAGTGATATCTTGTAAGTAAAGAGTAAGATCTGAAATTTTAAGGCAATTCATTTTATTGGCTTGAGCAGTTAATATGCAGTGGGCTGAACATGTGTGGCTGCTGTGCAGAGAGGTGACTACTATTTTTGTGCTGGTGTTACCACAGACCAGTCTCCATCTACTTCACTTCCACTTGTCCAGAACAGATAGAAATGGAAAGCTCTGCCACCTCCTCTCCAAAACAAGAAAAACAAAGCAGAAAATTAAAAAAAGAAAACACACACACACACACACACACACACACACACACACACACACACACACACACAAAGAAAGAGAATAAGAAAGTAATAAAGAAAAACAAGGACAGAAGACACCAAATATGTCTTCGCTCTCTGATAAGCCCACAATTTTGATGGTTTAAAAAACAATTACGATTCAAATAACATCTTGCTGGTACCCTTAGCATCCACAAACAGAAATATATCTAACACCAGTTACTTTCAGACAGAAACTAGTGAACAGGTTTAAACATCAATATTTTCACTTTAATCTGCAGATCATAATTGCCTTATAAAAGAGTAAGAACACATCTACACTTCGGTGGAAGATCAGTGTTTGCATGGGCTTCACGAAAATGAGGACATGACAAAAAAAGTAGTGTTCAGCTATTTCCACCTCATGGCAAAAAAAGCACACATACAGTAATCCAACAGATGTTGACCAAACATATTAGTTTTTACATTCTTTTTATCCAGGATGAAAGCAGCAATGAATAGTTTGAGCCTTTCTCTTGCCCAGTCAGAAATACAATGGTCCCACCTGAACACTCACAGATAAAAAATGTCTGATTGCACCTAGGACACATGTGACTTCAGCATGTGATAGACAGTTCTATCAGAACATACAGGTTTCTGTCCAACCAAAACTCTGGGCACCTACCATTTTCCATTTTATAATAAACAGTAAACAAATGGGGTATTTTTTGCTCCCATAAGAAAACCTAACACAGAGTAACTTTTATTCAAGACTGGCACAGCCTTTTAAACTTGAATAAAGTCAGACAAATACATAGACGAACAATCTAATAGTGGGGGAAAAAAACAAGCACAGGCCAACAACTGAACTGTCTTCATAGTAATGACTTGGCAAAGGTTTGGACTTAAGGAGAAGGGGGGAGTTTGAAGATGGAGAAACTGGGAACATGAAATTAAGAAAATATGTTACAGATATGAAAACTCTTCACTAGCTGCATAAGGGAACCATCGCAATCCCTTTTGAAGGCAGATATATTTGTATTGCCTGCTCCGAGGCCTTTCGTCCGCTGGGTCAGAACTCATCAGGGAGACACAGCTGGTTGTGTCTGCGCTCCTGGCGTCAAATAGAGACACACCACAGTCCATAATACTGTGGTGTTCTCACCACCAAGGGTGCAAAAAGGAATCCAATAGCACCCCCAAAGCAGCCAGCGAAGAGTAGTAAATGAAACCAAACGAAAGTGTGGGGAGGAAAAAAGTTGCTGAAAAACTAAAGACATTATTGGGGGTGCTATTGGATTCTTTTTTGCACCCTTGGTGGTGAGAACACCACAGTATTATGGACTGTGGTGTGTCTCTATTTGACGCCAGGAGCGCAGACACAACCAGCCGTGTCTCGGTGATGAGTTCTGACCCAGCGGACGAAAGGCCTCGGAGTAGGCAATACAAATATATCTGCCTTCAAAAGGGATTGCGATGGTTCCCTTATGCAGCTAGTGAAGAGTTTTCATATCTGTAACATATTTTCTTAATTTCATGTTCCCAGTTTCTCCATCTTCAAACTCCCCCCCTTCTCCTTAAGTCCAAACCTTTGCCAAGTCATTACTATGAAGACAGTTCAGTTGTTGGCCTGTGCTTGTTTTTTTCCCCCACTATTAGATTGTTCGTCTATGTATTTGTCTGACTTTATTCAAGTTTAAAAGGCTGTGCCAGTCTTGAATAAAAGTTACTCTGTGTCAGGTTTTCTTATGGGAGCAAAAAATACCCCACTTGTTTACTGTTTATCGTTTACTGTTCCCTGCCTCATTTCATTTCCGATTTTATAATAATACATAATTTTACACAAAAAGATTCACCAGAGATGTATCTGGCATCTGCCAGGAAGCAAATTATGTCCCTTCACGTCATAACGGAATGCCATGTGCGTGCCTGCATCCTATGTAAAAACAGCGCAGCCTTCCAAGGGTAGTGCAGGATTGCTCCCAGCTGGTTTGTTCGGCAGTTGAGGCCAGTATTTCTCTGGGTCCTACCTGCCGCACCTTCGGGCACATCTTTTACTTTCTTATGCCTTTTTTTTCTTTTCTGTAGGTAAAAAAAAATGATGACTCTTTGCATAGTTTTTGGTGACTTGCTTCATGAACGGCTCCAGCCATGGTTCTTAACGGTTCTGGGTGTAGATTTTTCATATAATTAGAATGCATTTTGTGCAGTTACCCAACACTGTATAATCAAAATGAGGTCATGAGATTTGTGCATGTTATTGATTGCTCTCCTACTGTGTTTAGACTTATAACTCTTCAGACAAGAAAAGTGGTGAGTTTTACGCCTGACTTAATAAGATTTATCATGACATCAACGTAAATTTTAAAAACATAAATAAAAGTGGTGCTAGAAGTGAGCCTCAAGGCACCCCTGCGGGAATTCTGAAACTGTCTTACTCATCATCCACAACAACTGGTTGCATACAATTCCAGAGACAATCAGTGCACAAGGCTTCTCCCTATACCATTCACTTCAAACTGACTGATGAAACTTCTGTGCCACACTCAATCAAAAGCTGGAGAAATGTCAATTACACAGCTTGTGCTGTGACTCCACAATCCAATGAGGAACATGATACATCACAAATGCACAATAACCAGTTTACTCTTGAATCACCAGGGATAAATCCTGATTATGAAGGTGACATCATCATACAATAAAAAGTAATAAACTTGCGTCTGGGTTCATTTTTCAGAACCTTGCCGACACACCTAAGCACAGAAAGTGGCCAACAATTGTTATATAGGTTCTTTGGTGCGTCTTTTTTTGTTTGTTTTTTTATAGGTTCAGGGGTTGCCTCTGCCACCAATACCACTTTTAAAAAAAAATTAATTTCAATCACACTTCTGTTAAAAATACTGATCAAAAGATCCTAAATAAAATGAAAAGAATCTAGAAATAGTCAACTGAAAATCAAATCAGATCTTGCTGTTTTGCCATTGTTTAGATCAAGGAAAACATCCTGAACATCGGCACCTGCCTTTCCGCTTCATTTTTTTCAAACCCAGATTATAAGATTTGTACAGAATGAAAGTCTGAAAACATTCAAATGTAGCAGAAAACAGAAACAAATCAAAACATGAGGGCAAACAGACACTACAGAATGAACAACTGGTGTCCATTCTGAACAATGTGAACAATCTTCACTTGCCAAATATCACTGTAATCAGCACCATCATAATTATCTTTTCCCATCAAGAACACCACGGATAAACCAACTAACAATGCTTCACTTCACATATCACCCACTAAGACCTGACAACACAAAGCCAGTTTGCCCTAAGAGGAAAAGCCACAATACAAACACCAGAAAACCATTGCAGGTACAGAAAGCAGGAAGCCGGAGAATGGACTCATTGCCAGAGCCACACACACAAACCACCAACAACAGATATACGAAAAATAAGTCAGTGCATTAAAAAAAAAAAAAAAAGGAAAGAAATATGGTGCAAAGCGACGGCCCATGATTGCATACTGAAACAGACCAGTCAGACGACAGCAATAAAGGCTAAAGTTCATGTGTGAGAAGACTTCTGACTATGTGATGACAAACTGCTGCCCAGTGTGTTCCTCTGTAAACATGGTACATGAGGCACAAAGTGAATTAGACGACAAACACTCCGCTGATCTCAGCCATCGACTACGCTCTGAGCGTGGTGCTTTATAAGGAGAGATACAACACTCAGCTATTGTCAGGTATCAAAAATACTGAAAAGCAGTCTACGATGGATGCATTTTCAGTGAAAACCAACATTCTTCCAATCCTCAGCATCATTAAAAATGAATAGTCTTAACTTCAAGCTTTTAACCGATACAGACAACTCTCCATCATTCTCAAAAAGAACATATACTCAAACTGACACTTCATAAGGATACCTACAAGCTGTTTTCAGACTGATACTTTATAAAGACACATGCAACACTATTTCATTTTTAGTTACCAAAAGAAAAAAAAAAGTCGTAGACTGACATCTTGTAAAAAACAGACACAACTTAAATTTTCTAATGTCAGAGTCCACAAACACACTGTCCAACCTTTCTCCCCATCTGTGAAATAACACATAAAGTGAAGGTGATGAAAAAACATTGTTCTCTCAATGCCCACAAACAACATTGTTCTCTCAATGCCCACAAACAACATTGTTCTCTCAATGCCCACAAACAATCTCCCATCTCTCCCCTACATGCTGCAATCCTGCATCGTCCAAGTGTTTAACGATGTTTCATCCATGGAGATGTTCAGGCCGCGCTGACAGGAAGCCATCACAGGTATGGATGAGGAGGGAAATGAAAACTGGGGTCACCACGACACCAGGGCAGGAAAGGTCACTGCTGGATTAATTTTTTCTTCTTTTTTTTTTGTGTGCAGGAAATGTATGATTCAAACCAGAAATAACACAAACACACGCATCCACTAACTAGCACACCCTAGCCTCTCTCTGCACAAACACAAACACACACACACAGTTCAGTTCAGTTTCATCAAGGAGGCATCACTGCGTGCAGAATAGTCCATATACCCTACACCACATCCGCCAAAATTTGAGACCACACTACGCATGATTTTAAGCTGATGAATAAATGAATTAACACCCAAGATGAGAGAATAGAAGAAGAGGGTCTCGTGGCTACGACACACACACACACACACACACACACACACACACAACACACAGTAATACACACTGCCAGCAACACAGACCACACACTATAAACCTCACACAGCCGATGACCGCTACTTTACTGAAATCATGCTGAACCACTCACATTCCTTATCAAGCTGATGAGCTCATCCGCCCACTCCACCCACACACACAAATCACACAGCTGGATTTCACAATAGAAGAAAAGCTAGCACCGATGTGGACCTACAGGTCTCATTGGTCCTCTCCCATGGAAGAAATATCTCTCTCTGCAACCACCACAGCGCTGATTCTGGATACAAGCGCATGCCTAAATCAAAAACTCTGAGAAAAATTCCTTTTTCACCTCTTCCTACTTCATCTTGGAGAAATGCCGAGAAATGTGAGCACCTGCACTTGTTCTTTTCCTATCACACATCTCACATCACTATGAAATCACACAGAAGGGTAGGTGCAGTTTCCTTTCAGCAGACAGACTCAAAATGAGTTGCATGGGCAACAACAACACACCACCAACAACAACAACAAAAATGATCAGTTTATCAATTCTAAGCAGCTGTCTCCCTACAAAACCACAGAATGTCACACACAGATATAAGGAAACTGGCAATGAATATGACAGCTAGTATTCAACTGTTTGCAACAGAGTAACCAAGCCCAAAGAACACCAGGCACATTGTGACAGATCTCACCACTAGTTTTAGCAGATGAAGAGAGGGCACGCAGACATACAGGATCATTTAGAGAGAATCAACACACATACTACAAAGCAAGTATTAAACATGATAACATGAACAAACACAGTGTACAGATTTCAGAATCTAGCACCAAGATGCAGGAAGATACACACACCTACACTTCTCAACATAACACTGGAAGCAGTTGGAAAAGATCAGGAGTGTATGACCGAACGAACACAGAGAAGTCCAATACACTGTAGTTTCTGGGCTATAAGCTGATACCCTTTCACTACCCTTTCAGCTGCAATGTCAGCAGCCTGTCTTTGCATTTTTTCCTAACCACTGATGTTTAAATATTGATGTTCTTTTCTTTGACAGCACGGATGAAAAATGGAGAGGAAAGGGAAGGAGTAGGGGCTTTCAGCCTCCAAAATTCTGAAAAATGGAAAGGGGGCAAAGGGAGGGGGTACACGAGTCTGTTGCCCATAAATTTGTAAAAATGGTGGTGGTGGGGTTGCAGGAGGCGGAGAGGTCATGACTTATAATCTTCCAAAACTTTCACGCAGCAGGTGGGGACCTGTGGATAATATCGACCATTCAACAACATGCTGGTCTTACTGTTCAGATGAACTATCAGGGAACCATTCAACAACATGCTGGTCTTACTGTTCAGATGAACTATCAGGGAACCAAATTTCTTTCCCAAGCAGGCTCTCCCGGAATATTGCACTGGCATTTTTTGGGGGCAGAAAAATATGAAAACAGAAAATGCACATGCAAAAAAAAAAAAAAAAAAAAGACTAAAATGGCAGAAATTTTTAATCCTTGGAACTCAGTCGGCAATTTCACACTTGAATCAATGTCACTTCGTCACCAGCTTCTTCATCATTCACTCAGACAGGAACCCAGAGACGTCGAGTAAGGCTGTACAGCGAAGGATCTCCAGAGGTCCAAAGATCTTCTCCCTCACTGATGTGTCTGCAGCCCAGATCTCTGCCTTCTGATAATGGTCTTGGCTCCTTCGAATGAGAGTCACCAACTTGAAAAGTCCACAACTGACAGACATTTTCAACATAACCAATTCAGCTTCGTCGATGTCACCCTCTAAACTTTCCTTGCAAAAATACATTCATTTCTATGTGAAACTCACATTGATTAATATCTCCAACTTTGTACCAGTACTTTGTTGTTTCTGTGACACTGCTGTCACCGCTAAACAAAACTTCAACGTCCACTATTTGAATGGACCACTTTGTTTTCTAACAACATCCAGTCAAATTGATTTTTACTCTCATCCTAGGCAATTTCACATAAAAGTGATGTTGAATCATCACTGGTTTAATGATTTTACCAGCATGTGACTGATTCACAACTTGTGCTTATTATTTGTTGATACTGCATTGTACCACTTTCTGTTTTCCAAGCTTTCAAGGCTGTCTTTTTGCAACTCATATTATTGTTTTTTTTTCCCAATTAAAAAAAAACGCCATGTGTGGTTTAGAAACTGGTATGCCTTATAGACTGGAAATTACGGAAGCTAGCAAAGATCTTGACAGCAAGAACTGATGAAAACGACAAAGTGCCACAGAGGTTAAAAAAAGAAAAAAGAAAAGCTATCCTCAAGGATACACTGCAACAGAAGCACAAAAGTACCGCAGAGCTTGTATTAAAAGATAATAAAATCTTAAATGCTGACACATCAAACTATTTAGCAGTGGGGGAAAACAAGTATAGGCTAACAATTCCTCCATTGTTGTATTAATGACTTGGCAAAGATCCGAAATTTTTCAAAAAGCCTTCTTCCAGTTCAACTGCTCATCAAAACCTCTTTACATTTCATACTGGACGATTCAACTGGTGTCTGGGTTTTATGTCTGCTCTAGTGTCTATGAGTAGATTACTTGCAAATGCTTACAGGTATCTTGGTCTTTACATCTTCTGTTAGTAGTGAGGATATACATTTGCCTGCATTTAATTACTGGTGACTATGGATTTATTAATTGCTTTTGGTTAAACTTTTTACTTTGTAGCTATTTTCATCAAATTGCAGCCCTGATATTCTCTACACAAACACCAAACTTACACGCACGCAAGCACGCACGCACACACGCACACACACACACACACACACACACACACACACACACACAAATACACACAAGAAGAAAGGAGAACCAACACAAAAGGCTGTCAAAGAGGGGGAAAAAGTCTTCATAAAGTGTTCAGAAAATGAACCAAGGATCACCACCAAAGCCACAGAAAGCAGTTCACCCACATCTGACAACACTGGGAGACAGAGCAGGACAGACACAGACACTGTCACACACACCGCCTCAAGGAAAGCAGGCCACAAGGCCTCAGCAACATACTGCCACACAGCCGATACAATAGAAGTCAGAGGGGAAGAGGGAGAATATTGTTACCTGCTCTCCGTCCAATCTCTGTGGCAGCAAACAAACACAACACCTTAACATTTGTACGAAACATAGTGCCTGTGGTGTAATTAAACTGTTACCTGTTCCCATCAAACTGTTGTAGCAAACACAACACAATACCTGAACGCTTGTACGAAACATAGTGCCTGTGGTGTAATTAAACTGTTACCTGTTACCATCCAATCTCTGTTGTAACAAACACAACACCTACACTTGTACGAAACATAGTGCCTGTGGTGTCATTAAACTGTTACCTGTTACCATCCAATCTCTGTTGTAACAAACACAACACCTACACTTGTACGAAACGTAGTGCCTGTGGTGTCATTAAACTGTTACCTGTTACCATCCAATCTCTGCTGTAACAAACACAACAACTGAACACTTGTACAAAACATAGTGCCTGTGGTGTAATTACACTGTTACCTGTTCCCATCAAACTGTTGTAGCAAACACAACACAATACCTGAACACTTGTACGAAACATAGTGCCTGTGGTGTAATTAAACTGTTACCTGTTCCCATCAAACTGTTGTAGCAAACACAACACAATACCTGAACACTTGTACGAAACATAGTGCCTGTGGTGTCATTAAACTGTTACCTTTTTACCATCCAATCTCTGTTGTAACAAACACAACACCTGAACACTTGTACGAAACATAGTGCCTGTGGTGTCATTAAACTGTTACCTGTTACCGTCCAATCTCTGTTGTAACAAACCCAACACCTGAACACTGTACAAAACATAGTGCCTGTGGTGTCATTAAACTGTTACCTGTTCCCGTCCAATCTCTGTTGTAACAAACACAAACACCTGAACACTTGTACAAAACATAGTGCCTGTGGTGTCATTAAACTGTTACCTGTTCCCGTCCAATCTCTGTTGTAACAAACACAACACCTGAACACTTGTACGAAACACAGTTCCTGTGGTGTCATTAAAACTGTTTACCTGTTCCGTCCAATCTCTGTTGTAACAACACAACACCTGAACACTTGTACGAAACATAGTGCCTGTGGTGTCATTAAACTGTTCCCTGTTCTCATCAATCTGTGTTGTAGCAAAGACAACACCTGAACACTTGTACGAAACATAGTGCCTGTGGTGTCATTAAACCGTTCCCTGTTACCGTCCAATCTCTGTTGTAGCAAACACAACACCTGAACACTTGTAACAAAACATAGTGCCTGTGGTGTCATTAAACTGTTACCGGTTCCCGTCCAATCTCTGTTGTAACAAACACAAACACCTGAACACTTGTACAAACACAGTGCCTGTGGTGTCATTAAACGTTCCTGTTCCCGTCCAATCTCTGTTGTAGCAAACACAACACCTGAAACGCTTGTACAGAAACATAGTGCCTGTGGTGTCATTAAACTGTTACCGGTTCCCGTCCAATCTCTGTTGTAACAAACACAACACCTGAACACTTGTACAAAACATAGTGCCTGTGGTGTCATTAAACTGTTACCTGTTCCCGCCCAATCTCTGTTGTAGCAAACACAACACCTGAACACTTGTACGAAACATAGTGCCTGTGGTGTCATTAAACTGTTCCCTGTTCCAGTCCAATCTCTGTTGTAGGAAACACAACACCTGAACACTTGTACAAAACATAGTGCCTGTGGTGTCATTAAACTGTTACCTGTTCCTGTCCAATCTCTGTTGTAACAAACACAACACCTGAACACTTGTACGAAACTAGTGCCTGTGGTGTCATTAAACTGTTACCTGTTACCGTCCAATCTCTGTTGTAACAAACACAACACCTGAACACTTGTACAAAACATAGTGCCTGTGGTGTCATATAAACTGTTACCTGTTCCCATCCAATGTCTGTTGTAGCAAACAAACACAGCACCTGAACACTTGTACAAAACATAGTGCCTGTGGTGTAATTAAACTGTTACCTGTTCCCATCCAATCTCTGTTGTAGCAAACAAACACAACACCTGAACACTTGTACAAAACATAGTGCCTGTGGTGTCATTAAACTGTTACCTGTTCCCATCAAACTGTTGTAGCAAACACACACAAACCTGAACACTTGTACGAAACATAGTGCCTGTGGTGTAATTAAACTGTTACCTGTTCCCATCAAACTGTTGTAGCAAACACAACACAATACCTGAACACTTGTACGAAACATAGTGCCTGTGGTGTCATTAAACTGTTACCTGTTACCATCCAATCTCTGTTGTAACAAACACAACACCTGAACACTTGTACGAAACATAGTGCCTGTGGTGTCATTAAACTGTTACCTGTTACCGTCCAATCTCTGTTGTAACAAACCCAACACCTGAACACTTGTACAAAACATAGTGCCTGTGGTGTCATTAAACTGTTACCTGTTCCCGTCCAATCTCTGTTGTAACAAACACAACACCTGAACACTTGTACAAAACATAGTGCCTGTGGTGTCATTAAACTGTTACCTGTTCCCGTCCAATCTCTGTTGTAACAAACACAACACCTGAACACTTGTACGAAACACAGTTCCTGTGGTGTCATTAAACTGTTACCTGTTCCCGTCCAATCTCTGTTGTAACAAACACAACACCTGAACACTTGTACGAAACATAGTGCCTGTGGTGTCATTAAACTGTTCCCTGTTCTCATCCAATCTGTGTTGTAGCAAAGACAACACCTGAACACTTGTACGAAACATAGTGCCTGTGGTGTCATTAAACCGTTCCCTGTTACCGTCCAATCTCTGTTGTAGCAAACACAACACCTGAACACTTGTACAAAACATAGTGCCTGTGGTGTCATTAAACTGTTACCGGTTCCCGTCCAATCTCTGTTGTAACAAACACAACACCTGAACACTTGTACAAAACACAGTGCCTGTGGTGTCATTAAACTGTTCCCTGTTCCCGTCCAATCTCTGTTGTAGCAAACACAACACCTGAACGCTTGTACGAAACATAGTGCCTGTGGTGTCATTAAACTGTTACCGGTTCCCGTCCAATCTCTGTTGTAACAAACACAACACCTGAACACTTGTACAAAACATAGTGCCTGTGGTGTCATTAAACTGTTCCCTGTTCCCGCCCAATCTCTGTTGTAGCAAACACAACACCTGAACACTTGTACGAAACATAGTGCCTGTGGTGTCATTAAACTGTTCCCTGTTCCAGTCCAATCTCTGTTGTAGGAAACACAACACCTGAACACTTGTACAAAACATAGTGCCTGTGGTGTCATTAAACTGTTACCTGTTCCTGTCCAATCTCTGTTGTAACAAACACAACACCTGAACACTTGTACGAAACATAGTGCCTGTGGTGTCATTAAACTGTTACCTGTTACCGTCCAATCTCTGTTGTAACAAACACAACACCTGAACACTTGTACAAAACATAGTGCCTGTGGTGTCATTAAACTGTTACCTGTTCCCATCCAATGTCTGTTGTAGCAAACAAACACAGCACCTGAACACTTGTACAAAACATAGTGCCTGTGGTGTAATTAAACTGTTACCTGTTCCCATCCAATCTCTGTTGTAGCAAACAAACACAACACCTGAACACTTGTACAAAACATAGTGCCTGTGGTGTCACTAAACTGTTACCTGTTCCCGTCCAATCTCTGTGGTACCTAAGACAATACCTGTGCACTGTCATTCAGAAAAATCATGTCTGTAGCTAAGCTGTACTGTCAACTGCTCTTTGTCCAATCGCAGTGAAATCAAACACACATAACATCCAGAGTACTTCTGTGTCAGACTATACTTTCTTTGTTGTACATGTTCATGGGTGGAAGCCCTAACAGTTTCATCAAAGAGACTGTGCATTCTTCTCTTTTTAGATCACGTTATGAAGTTACACACACACACACACACACACACACACACACACACACATACACATGTGCACGCGCAAACACACAAAATATCAATACTTACAGACACACACACACAAGTACAAAACACCAACTTACAAATTATTTCACATCAACGTTCAACTGTGCCTGTTGCACAGATTTACCACATCTCGTATTCATGTACAGTTAGAAAGAGAACTCAGTCATTTTGCCTTCTGTGTACCGTAGCCAATCACAGTCAGCCTTCCTGGCTTTTGCTGGATGCTATGCATGAAGCCAAGGCAGTCCAGTCTCTCAAAGATGCATGAGGAGGTATGAACAAAAGCAATCATAAACACAAACAGGCTCCACCACAGGCATACACAACACAAGCGCACAACTGATACAAAGTAATATCATATGGAAAATACAAAAGACGCATCACACACAAAGGTACTATCCCCACAAAGGAACACCATGTGTGGTGAACCAGACAAGCATAACACAAAGGTACGATCCTGATGATGGGATATCATGTGGTAAGGGCTAAAGACACAGAAATACACAAATGTACCATCCACCCCCACCCCCCCCCCAAAAAAAAAAAGGAACACTATAGTGGATCAGCCAGGCACATACAATCTGCCAATGAACAATCCCCACAAAAGGACATTGTGCGGGATCACCTGAAGACCGGTTATATATAGAAATGTACAATACCATTATGGGATATGATAGTGCTTAACAGAACCATACAAAGACAAATACTTCACTTTTCAATACTGATGTAAACTGAAGCACAAGGTCCGTTTTTACAACTGAAGTGATTTCCAGCTTCTGAATATCCTAAAACTTGCATCCATACAGAACATCACTGTTGACAACAGACACTGTTCTTCGACAGCATTCAGGGGTATACGTCTGCCTTGCTCCTTCATAAACACTCAAACCTATGAATCTCAGCCCTCACTCCTGAAGTACAACAGCTTCCAGTCACTGCTGCTTTCTGACTCCATTCAGGCTACTCACAGGTAAATAAACAGGGACAGACATGGTTCATACAGATTTCCTGACAAATAAAATTCAAGGACTTTTTCAGGACTTTTCAACAAAAAAAAATCACTGACTTACTTCAAGGATAATTTAAGTAAAATAATCATGAACTACTGACACAAATCAAATTTTTCACTGTCAAGGACCTTTTTGCACAGTGGCGAAAGGCCTTGTTTTTTGCCTCTACCTGGGTCTGTCTGGAACCATTCTTTGTACTCTTCTTTTTCCAGCCAAACAATGTTAAATGGACACTTCCCTGCCATTTCAGCCTCTGTTTCAAGATGAAGGATAATTCTATCATGTGCGCTGGCTCCTTGAAGGCTGGCAACTCTGGTGTTGTTTAACTGTAGCAGGTGATTTCTCAGCGAGATCGTCGGTCAACTCCGACTCGGACTTCTTTTACTTTCATACTTTTCTTTTTTTAAGATTCAATTTCAGATTTTTGTTAATAGATTCAAGATTTTACACAGAATTTATTCAAAATCATTGATAATGACAAAATTTAAGCATTACTTAAGGACCTACGAGCAAAAGTCTGATTTTTAAGGACTTTCAAGGCCTTGAAAAGGGGCCCCTAAAAATTAAGGACTTTTAAGGATTGTACAAACTTGGACAGAACAACACTTCCCCGCAAGTAGCGTCACATTGCTCACCATAGCGTCACACTGCTGACCACAGCGTCACACTGCTGACCACAGCGTCACATTGCTGACCAACTCACCTTGCTGAAGCTGCCCGTCTCCCAGGCATCAGGGGCGGCAGCGAGGTGGGAGGGAGGAGACGGATCCCCGCTCTTCGCATCCTGCTCGGCCACGTCTTTCTGCTCCCCGTCCCACGCCTGGGGTCGGGGTTCGGCAGGGGGCGCTCTGTCCGGAGCAGGCGCTGGTTTCTGGGGGTGACATAGGAATGGAGTGTCAGTGGATGTGCAGCCTTGTGGTGGTATAATGCGCGGTGTTACAGAAATGAAGTATAACAAGAACAACAAAGCAATTTTAAAGTGCCTTGCCAAAGGTTCTAGGCACTGACAATCCACATTCTTGTGTACACAATGGGCTGCCTACCTGGGTAGTGCTGACTGAAGAGCTGCCTGCAGGCGCTTCATTCAGTCGTTTGCTGTGTCATTCAGTCAATATTGTTCACTCAATTTCCTTATTTTTTCCTTATTTCCTTCATTCTTTCAATTTCTCACGCAAGGTGCATGCTATGTGTAACATGTCATCCATACCAATAGCCTAACCAGCCTTCTCTTCTGAAAGCTGGTGATGGGATTTTACGAGTATGCAAGATGTTATGCGTGCTTTCACACACGGAACCTCAGTTTATGGTCTAATTTGAAGGACTCTTTGGGAAATGGAGTCAGAACCAATGTTAACTCCGAGGGAAAAATCCCCCTGTACCAAAACGGCCCGACAGAGATTCAAACCCACAACCCCAGGAACACTAAGATTATGAGTCCGGCGCTCTACCAACTGAGCTATTCCGACCCAAAGTCTAGTTATTCCAACTGTCCACAAAGCAAAACAGTCCAGGGTTTGACCTTCAGAGGAGCAATGCTCTCTACGTTTACAAAGCTTTTTCATCAAGCAAGCCTGACTGACATCCAGCTAACCCTCATATCTGGGGGCATCACCCTTTCCACGACCCGCCTGGTTACAGATGGTCGCTCCTGCCCCAGCTGTTTATGAAGCAAACCTGATGTTTGATCTGGTGGTCTGAAACATATTTAGCAGGCAGTGTCCTGTTCTACATAAAATCACATTCAGGGTTTTGATTTGTGCAAAGATGTGGCTGGAATTTCTTGAATGGTTTTTCTTTTTGTGCAAGTAAGGTCACAGCGCTGCATGAATCTGCCCACTGGTGCTTATTCTTGTCTTGCTCTGATCTTTAGGGTGAAATGCTTACACCCTGCACTGTATTTAAGATTTCAGCTATTCTGTTCACACATTATCTTAGTCACCTCATCTATTGCAATTTGGATGGTTTGATGCCATCATAATCATGATCTGTTTCATCTCTGCTGGCAGCTGAAAGACAGACGCAACTACCCCCCCCCCCCTCCCCCCTCTCTCCACCACCACCCACTGCTCGCAGCAATCCCAGGTGACTGACCACTTTATCGTCATCGTCCAGAGCCTTGCGGCGAGCGCGGGCCAGGATTTTGGAGGTGCCAGGGGGGTGAGCCTTCTCCTTGGTCTGCTGCTCCTTCAACACCATCATGGACGCCGACAACGGCTGAGTGAAGGGGCTCTCCAACTGTGAGTCTTCCTTGGATACTGGACAAATGTTTATACCTTGTCAGTGGGGGGGGGGGGGGGGGTGGGGGTGGGGGTGCACCTGCATGTGTGTGTGTGTGTGTGTGTGTGTGTATGCATCTGTGTGTGTGCATGTCTCTGTGTGTGCACTAATTTTCAGAAATAAGTGTATGTGTGTATACATGACTGTATATGTGGGTTTGCATATCAACTTGTGTAGAATCTGTGTTGAATGTGAATCACCGAACATCTTCCTGATTGCATATGTGAAGTAGGAAGCGTGCATGTATTCACATACGCTCAGCCACTAACACATACACACAAACATTACAAAAATGCAAGTGCACTTGCTTGCACATGCATGCACACACGCACACACACACACACACACACATACGTGTATACGCACACTTTAGCACCCCTTTTACCCATTCCCCGGCGCATGCTTTGATGATAACCGCAAATGGAGGGTAAAGGAGCAAACATATATTATGTACATACATTACAAACACAAAAGCACACATGCTTACTCGTACTCGTACTCACACACACACACACATATGCATACACACACACAAAACCAACCCAACCCTCCCACCCACTCTCCAACACCCCCCCCTCCACCTCCACCCAAACCCCCACCCCCACCTTTGACAGAGTTAGCGACAAACGGATGGTTCAGGAGCTCTGGCCAGGACAGGCGCTGGCGCGGGTTCTTGTTGAGAAGCCCCTGCAGGAAGTCCTTGAAGGGAGGGCTCATGGTCTTGGGCCACTTGACAGGGTCGTTGATGATCATGGCCACCAGCTGGAAGATGCTGTTGGTGTAGAAGGGGGGCGTGCCCACGTACAGCTCATACAGAATGCAGCCCATCGCCCTGCCAACGTAGGATAGGAACGTGAGTACACACACATACACACATACACGCTGTGTTATGCTCATCCGCTGGCCCATGTACATCATGTCTAGCTGTACATCAAATTTTGCCTCGGCACAATCCTCTACAGCACAGTACACCTCCAAATGCATGAAACATTCACTTAACCCGTTCACTGCCTGAAAATATTACAAACAAAGGCTTTCCCAGTGCCAGGGGAATCTAATGATTTGGGGGTAATAATTAACAAAAAATTCTAGCTCAGAAACCACAAAAGATATAAAAATGAAATATATATAATTTTTTAAGGAAATTGAATGAAGATTTTGAATATGGGCTTCTTTTGTTTTAATTTTGATAATAAAAAAATATTTAGGCATTTAGATTTGGATAGATTTTTTTGCACGATCAAAAACATATGTATTTACCACTACAGCTTCACATCCAAAAAAGAACACAAAGCAAAAAAGTTGAAAATAAAGTTTGTATTGTCACACTACACCTGTAAATGAAAGTAAAACAGTTTAGAAGTCTATCAAGACGCTCACACTCTAAGCAGACAGGTCAGTCCATGACACGCCCCCCTCTCCCCACCACGCCCCCTTGCTGGACTTCAACCCTCTCTTTCACTCCTCCTCTTCCCCTACCTTTCCCTCTGCCTCTTGTCATGCCGCGAGCAGGCCGCGCTCCCCTCTTGCGCTGACTATCACGTCACTGGCCACTGGCACACAGTGCAGAGTACACACTAGGCTAGCTCGTTTCGACACTGGTAACCAGTCAGCTGAACACACACTGAGGTCGCACAGCCCGACTCAATAACTGACGAATATGGTCGGCAATTCCATCACAATCATCATCTCACCTTCATGCTCGAGTGAGTCGTTGAATAAAAGATTATTGTCTTTGTCAAAAATGATTAGCAGAGCCTGCTCAGCTGTGTAAATACGTTGATTTGGTCGCTGCGCTTGTCGAAGGTTGTGCCACCATCTTTGCAAGCAAGACGAAGTGCTGGCTGGTCATCCAGTCAGTGATAAGAATAAATGGTCTTTCCCCTCACATGTGGTCATTTGCATATCATTTTAATACTACAGACATATAAGGCTTACAACGCACACTCTATTTGAGTCCGTTGATAAAAATAGTAATGAATGAAAATTGAAGAAAAATGCATGACGTCAGTGGACGGCCCACAGGCACTGGGAAAGCATTTTTACTGCGGCGTCAGCTGATGGCTTAAAGGCACTCTACAGGTTAATGATCAGCATGGGGGCTAGCAATGCAAACATCAGAAGTGACAGCACTTAACACCACCACACCCATGTGACAGTTGTTAGATGTTTCATCATTTCCATTACACTGTGATTTTTGGATTTCTACAAATGCCTTGCTTCACGTTTCCTTTTTCTTCACTATTGTAATTGAAAATTGTTCTTTTTTGTGCTAGCAATATGAAAAGCTTATTCTTTAATCCTCAATAAAGATAATTTTGACTTGACTTGACTTGACCACCAAAGTGACTCAGCATGACAGCAGTGCTTCCTCTGCATCGTGACCAGTGATTTCAAACCAACAGCTCCCTTGGGCGGGAACAGAATGGGTTTGGGTGTGGCTGTGTCAGAAAGAGCCCAGGAAATGACTAGTGAGTGGGGAGCTCCTATGAAGTGGCAAGGAAGAAGAACAGCAAAAATGTAAAAAAAAACAAAAAAAACATAAAGAAAAAGCATTCCACATACTGCTTACCACAAATCGGCTGTGTGGTCGTAGGGCTTCTCCTCCACAAGTTCTGGGGACATGTACAGCGGTGTGCCCTGAAATCATTCACCACACACACACACACACACACACACACACACACACACACACACGCACGCACATACGCACGCACGCGCACACACACGCATGCACGCACACACACACACATACACACACATATCTGTGTTGATTTGAAAGACACAAATGTGTGTGTGTATGCGTGTGTGTGTGTGTGTGTGTGTGTGTGTAGAAGTAGTGTGTGTGTGTGTGTGTGTGTGAGTGTGTGTGTGAGTGTGTGTGTGTGTGTGTGTGTGCGCACACCCATGCGTGCGTGCATCTGTGTGTGCACATGCGCATGTGTGTGCATATGTACATGTGTGCGTCCATGCACGTATCCTGATTAAAAGTCTATAAGGTTGCTTTAAAACATATCAAACTCTTTCTAAAATCCTTTGTCTTATGTAACCAACACAAGAAACATATGAAAAATGTGTACTGTCAGGCAAAAAATCAAAACCCTAGCCAGCAGACAAGAACTTCTTGAAGTATCAAGCCAGTTTAGCTTGCCTCGTGCCCTGACTCCCTGTCCTGGACAATGTACTGGGTACAGTGAAAGCTGACCACAGGCGTACTCCAAGGAACATACTTAGGACTGGACTGGCCATACTACCTCCACTGTGTTGCTCATGACCAAGTATAGAAGGCTGTGAAGATCCCCAAAGACCTATATGTTCCTCATGGTGCTGGCCTACTATCACTAAATAATAAAAAAGTAGGGTAACTCATACTCCCATGATGAAATGAATACACGCCCATAACTCCAAATGAATGCTGCTTACAACACCATTCATTTGTAGCTTTTGCGGTCGTGTATTCATTTCATGCCAAACAATTAAGTGGTGGGGGAAAACAAGTGCAGGTTAACAATTCTTCCATCATTATAATAATGACTTGGCAAAGATTTGAAAACTGAATTTAAAAAAAAAAAAAAAAAAAATGAAGATGAAGAAAATGGGAAAATATATATTATAAATATGAAAACCCTTCACTAGCTGCCTGAGGGAACCATCGCAATCCCTCTCGAAGGCAGATCTACATATATTGCCTGCTCCTAGGCCTTTCGTCCGATGGATCGGACTCATCAGGGAGACATGGCTGATTGCATCTGTGCTCCTGGCGTCAAATAGAGACACACCACAGTCCGTAATTCTGTGGTGTGCTCACCACCAAGGGTTCAGAAAAGAATCCAACAGCATCCCCAAAGCAGCCAGCGAAAGGTAGTAAATAAAGCAAAACGAAAGTGTGGAGAGGAAAAAAGTTGCTGAAAAACTAAAAATCATTATGCAAACAGTATAAAACATAGGGGACAATCTGTGAGCCTATGCTTGAGGATCCAGTTAAGGATGCAAGGGAGATCAAAAGATATGGAAAAGTCTGAGTGGTCAGCTCTGCTGTTCAATAACCCAAGCATTGTCAGCGGCTAAGAATTGTGCAGAACAACCTTTACTTGGATCTCCTAAGAGATGCAATCGCCCATTGATTGACCAAATAGTATTCATTTCATAATGGGAGTATGAGTTACCCTATTTGTTTGTTATTTACTGTTTACTGTTCCCTGCCTCATTTAAGGTTTCTTTTCTACTGTCACTAGACAACAATTTGAACAGACACAATGCTGTACAAAGTTATACCACCTTCAGTTTTGTCTGGCAAGTCACAAAAAAAAATCATATTCTGCAGCACCGGTTGTTGATGTAGGGAACTTATGGGGCAAGATGAGACACATGCTGCAGTTACAGACATCAATCTAGTCAGCACTTATTTACCATATTCTGACCATCGCCCCCAACCCTGTCTATTCCTTATCCTCATGTTTCCACCATTCACTGAGCTCAGTCATTTTCTGCTCAATCACAGCAGATCCCAAGACAGACTGGTCGCAGGACAAATCCATCGGATGGTGCAAAACTATCCATGGCTTCTTCCACACACTTTTTTTGCACTACCTTCACAGTTTTACTGTAGCTAGAAATGTCCAAATTTGGTGATTGCTTTCAGACTGATCGACGCTAGCTGTATTTCATAACACCACTGACTGTCAGTTCTTGTGTCCGTGGACCACTTGCAGATAACTAACAATAGCATCTGATTTTGACATTAGTGTCTGTAGCGTTTCTACTGCTGCTTTGTGCAACTTCCATTATAGCACATATCTAACAATAAGGCTGACGGTAATACAGGTGAGACCAAAAAATTAATTCCGAATGGAAATGGTTGTCAATTTCACTGTGGCATTTCGATATTTACTGTTGTGAAAATATGTAACACACTAAAAACTCCTCTTTAAAACACTTTAAGAAAAAAAAATTCTCTACAGATGCAAGACAGACACTGACAAAAAAAAATACTTTAGCAAAAAATGCAGTCATTGAAGAAAATAAACGAGATACTTTGTCTGCACTCCTGTACAGGTAAACAACACAAATGACTACATCCAGCAGCCAGTCAACACACACAGTGGCAGACAAGAACTGCAACTCACAGGTATCCAGCACCACTGGTATGCCAGGTAGGGACAAGTATCTCCCCACAACTCCCTGCTCAAAACCATTCTAAACAGTGCAGTGGGACATTCCAAAAACAAATGAAACAAAAAGTTCTGAAAGCGAGACATGAAGGACAGGCCTGGTGGTAACACCTCTGCTTTGATTTACACAGGGCTGCCCAGATGCCCACCTATGCAACATTCTGTCACCATACCATGGCAACCCCCCAAAATTAACAGATAGGTAAGGTAAGGTGAGGTAATGTTGCTTACTGCCCAGCCAGCCGCAAAGGGCCATATCAGGGCTGTCACCACGTTGAAGTCAACTCATAAGTCATTATAAAAAGAAAATTTTCTTTTTTTTTTAAAAGACCCTCATTCGCACAACCTTTTGAAACACACCTTCTATAAACACATTAGAAATTTTGTTAAAAATCTTTCCTCCATAAAATCTTACATCAAATGAAAAATGTTAATTTCCCTCAGAACTTCAAAGATCACATCAGGTGGGACATCTCTGCACAAGGTTTTCATGGAGTCTGCTGCAAAAGGAACAGATGCAGTAGCGTTTCCTCTCCCGCCGATTTGGGTGGAGCCTGACGGCGAGGTGAGCACTGACCTTGATGGAGGTCAGGACCAGGGTGCTGCTGGACATGCCGCGAGCGAAGCCGAAGTCGCACAGCTTGACCACACCCCCCTTGCCCAGCAGAATGTTCTGGGGTTTCATGTCCCGGTGCAGGATACGATGGGAGTGAAGGTAGAACAGCGCCGACACCAGCTGGGCAGCGATCGTCTGCACCTGGAGTGGTCACAGCAGTAATAGTAACATTACTAAAAAAAAACTGTAATGAACATTTTCATAGTGTTTATCCTTAAAAGAGCACTGGGCACAGTACGTTTCTCTGCATGAGTATGTTAGAGTTTAGAAATAAAGTGGTCAAAGATGTTAGCTGGATATCCACATACATACACAGCAAACAACCAGGTATTGCTAAAATTTGTTTATTAGAGTGCAAGTACTGAATTGCACACACACACACACACACACACACACACACACACACACACACACACACACACACACACACACATGAACGCATAAGAGGCGACAAAATCATGATAGTCTTTGGCCATTTTTCATTTCTAAGATTTCCTTTTGGTATACCATTTCTGGCAGTTCTGAATGAGAGTAGGCAGGTAGGTTTTCAAATTTTTCAAATGCAGAAGGCACGCAGCAGAAGAGGATGCCGTTTAGGGGTGGAGGTGAGGGAGGTAGGAGTGAAGGGGGAGATGGGATGGGTAGGTGGGAAGTAAGGAGGGAGGTTGGATAAACAGGCCTGCAAAAATAGATTCAGATATCAACAGTAATCTCTTCAAATCAAAATAGTAAGTAAATCATTTTTTTATAATACCAATAAAAAGTTATGTTGGTGTTCATGTCCAACAAAACTATAAGGCCAGTCTCTCAAATCTTTTCAAGAACTAGGGAGGGAAAACAACTAACTCTTTCTCATGTTTTATTTACACAAACACAAATATACACATAAACATACGCGCATACACATGCTTACTTTAAACACACACATGCACACACACACACACACACACACACACACACACACACACCACACACACACACACACAGAGTCAAACCTGTTCTTCTGGCAAGCTGCCATCATCCTCAAGGATCGTAAACAGCTCTCCTTCAGCATAATCTGTCACCACCACCACCTGAAAACATGAACACAGTTACTGTGAGATTGATTTTTTTTTTTTTTTAAGAGATTTTCTCCCTTCATGAATTCTGCCACCACCACCACCACCACACCATCACCTAAAAACACAATTACATAATGTCTGCGCAACAAAGCCATTATTTTTCCTCACCTCGCACACCTGCAACTGTTATGCTGGTGGTTATTGATCTACAGATTTTTCCAAACCCCAGAACCAATGTTTGAAATCCAGCTACCTTTCTTTACCTGTCTGCAGTTTCATTCAGACCTGCCTCGGCCCAGAAATACCCCTCAGAAGAAGAATCCCAACTTTCCGCAGAATAATGGATGTCTTCAATGGTACGAACATACCAGCAATTCAACAAATGAACTCCTATCCTCTTTTCCCTGGTATTAATAAGGACTGGATATTCATGGAAACTTTTTGACTGAGCTAAAGAATTCGTAATTTGACAAAAATGAAGCAAAAGTCACCAGTGACTTGACTAACATTTTGTAAATGTGATAATCAGTTATGCTTCAGCGAATGTTAATATCAATGAGTTAAAAAGTTAGTTTTAAAGATAACACTAGTTTTTATTCCTGGGTTTGGTCTAAAAAATGCCACCAAAATTTTCAGTCTTCGCAACCTCACATTGAATTACTAAACATATTCTGTGGCTATGCTCCTCTCAGTTAAACAAAAAGGGAACCTATTTGTCCCTAGACTTACTGGAGGAAAAGTTCCTGAAAACAAATATAATCTTCTCGTATAAATCAATGCACAAACCTCTTGATTTTCAGACTTTCAGACTAATAAGCAAAGGCCACTCATGGCAGTTACTATACGTTTAACAATGACACTTCCTGTGTACTTGTAAAAAAAAAAAAGAAAAAGAAGAAGACTGAGGAATGTACCCTTAAAAACCACCACACCCGATTCTGTTGGTCAGTCTATCCCCCAAGACAGCTGACCATCTTCCAGATAATAAGCCAGTCACTTTGTGTTATATGATAACTGCACGCTGGCTGCACAATTCCTGTGACCATGTAGGCCATGCCACAAGTGGGTAAACATGATTTAAAAACCTTTCTATTTTCACTGGTAATAAGTAATGTACGTCTCTCATAAACACACTCATTTGATATGCAAACACAGCCAGATCAAACAATCTGGGACTTGGGCTCAGTTTCTGACATGGAGGTTTTACTGTATTTCACAACATAATTCAGCCCCACGTTTCAAACTTATTCTGCCAATGCACATGATTTGAATAAAGAGTACATTGAAAGGCTTGATTTATCTACACCTTTTTTGTTCATTTTTTAAGTATACCTCTTTCTCAGTGTCAAAGCTGTCCAACATCTCGATGATATTTTCATGATGCAAGCCACGCATGATTTCTATCTCACGTCGCAGGCCCCGCAGGTCTTTGGTTGACTTCCCCACTTTGGGAATGTACTTTAAGGCGACAATCTGCACAGGTATTTTTCAAAGTTGTAATTTTCTTTTCTTTTGTTTTTTTTTAATCATTGAAGCTGGAATAGAATCAGACTAACAGGCAGACAAACAGACAGACAGACATGCAGATCAGCAGACTGGTAGGTAGATAAAACAAATGCACACACACACACACACACACACACACACACACATGCGCGCATGCACGGGCACACGCACACACACACACACACACCCCCACACACACACACACGACCAAAGAAATAATCATTGTGGTTATGGTAACGTGGCCCAAAAAAGGCACAGTTGGTAAATAGGTTCCAGTTTGTTTGTTTTTTATTAATCTTCCATGATGGCTGACACTCATGACAGCTGACATTCCCTTAACATTAGGATTCCCACTTTTCCACGGCTCTGCCAATTCTTCAGAAAATATAGATAAATCACCAACAAATATTTCAGATAAAAAATAGAAATCAGAAAGGGGGGGGGGGGGGGGGGAGGGGAGGAAGATGGAAAGGGAGGAAAGGCTGGGGAGAAAAATGGGCAGTGGAACTGGCACAGTGCTGGTCCCATAGTCGGTGTGCCAGCATATGACACTTGTGTCACAAGATCTCATATAAACTACTGCACATGACCGTGACTCGGTGTGCTGGCTAGCTGATGCAGAACTGAAAGAGACTGACAAGAGGACACCCAGATTTTAACAGATTTTGCTTTGCAGAGGGAGTCCTGACCATGCACAATGTTCATATTGATTTCTGGCTCTTTACTTTCGGTCAAACAAATCCATTTTTGCCGACTCATCATGCATGCAACTATCTCCGGGCTCAAAAGTCATGAGAATGAATGCGTCCCACTCTATGGGACAACTAAAACTGCTGACAGACAAGCGAAAATGCTCTGTCTACTCGTCCACAGGGCAATCATGTTTTTAACAGATTCAATGAAAGGAAGACTGAGCAGTCAGCTTCAGTGCTGACAGATTACATTCCCTTCCTCCCCTTTTCATTCACACCTCTACTTCCTGTTTCTTCTGTCTCCCTCTCAAGACCAGCATTGTAAGTGTGCAGAGTATCACCTGTGTGCAAAGTATCACCTGTGTGCAGAGTATCACCTGCGTGCAAAGTATCATGTGTGTGCAGAGTATCATGTGTGTGCAGAGTATCATGTGTGTGCAGAGTATCACCTGTGTGCAGAGTATCACCTGTGTGCAGAGTATCACGTATGTGCAGAGTATCACCTGTGTGCAGAGTATCACCTGTGTGCAGAGTATCACCTGTGTGCAGAGTATCATATGTGTATCACGTGTGTGCAGAGGATCACATGTGTGCAGAGGACCACGTGTATGCAGAGTATCACATGTGTGCAGCGTATCACCTGTGTGCAGAGTATCATGTGTGTACAGAGTATCACATGTGTGCAGAGTATCACATGTGTGCAGAGTATCACGTGTGTGCAGAGTATCATGTCTGTCCAGAGTATCACGTGGTGGCAGAGTATCACATGTGTGCAGAGTATCACCTGTGTGCAGAGTATCACATGTGTGCAGAGTATCACCTGGGTGCAGAGTATCACATGTGTGCAGAGTATCACATGTGTGCAGAGTATCATGTTTGTGCAGAGTATCACCTGTGTACAGAGTATCAGCTGTGTGCAGTATCACCTGTGTGCAGAGTATCACGTGTGTGCAGAGTATCATGTGTGTGCACAGTATCACCTGTGTGCAGAGTATCAGCTGTGTGCAGTATCACCTGTGTGCAGAGTATCACGTGTGTGCAGAGTATCACGTGTGTGCAGAGTGTCATGTGTGTGCACAGCATCACCTGTGTGCAGAATACCACGTGTGCAGAGTATCATGTGTGTGCAGAGTATCACCTATATGTGGAGTATCACCTGTGTGCTGAATATCACCTGTGTGCAGAATATCACCTGTGTGCAGAGTATTTACCTGTGTGCAGAATATCACCTGTGTGCAGAGTATCATGTGCGTGCAGAGTATCATGTGTGTGCAGAGTATCACCTGTGTGCAGAATATCACCTGTGTGCAGAATATCACCTGTGTGCAGAGTATCACCTGTGTGCAGAGTACCACCTGTGTGCAGAATATCACCTGTGTGCAGAGTATCATGTGTGTGCAGAGTATAATGTGTGTGCACAGTATCACCTGTGTGCAGAGTATCATGTGTGTGCACAGTATCACCTGTGTGCAGAGTATCATGTGTGTGCACAGTATCACCTTTGTGCAGAGTATCATGTGTGTGCAGAGTATCATGTGTCTGCAGAGTATCATGTGTGTGCAGAGCATCACATGTGCTATTGTTGGTGCATTTAAATCAACTTTGCCTATAACTTTTCTTAGCCTTCTCTTTAAGCAGGAAGTGCATGTAAAAGTTTAGGGGGACTAGGAGATTTCTTTTTAATCCACTTACTCCCAGGAAACTGAAAATTACCTTGAAATTTCTAGTCATGTATCTGCACTGATCTTATGTCAAGACTCCATTTTCTTTCTAGCTCAACAAAGGATCATTTCAGTCTGCATGAAAATTAGCTCTGCTCTCCAGTTTCGATACTGCACTTGGAGTTTTGATGACAATTCATTCTCTAGAACACCTTAGATGGCATGTGTACATGCGTGCGTGCATGCATGCATGCGTGCCAGCATGCAAGTGAGCGTGTGAGTGTACCTGTGTGTGTGCGCATACGCATGTGTGTGTGTGTGTGTGTGTGTGTGTGTGTGTGTGTGTGTGTGTGTGTGTATGTATGTGTGTGTGTGTGTGTGTGTGTGTGTGTGTGTGTGTGTGTGCACGCAATTTTTTTCTTATTTGTTGAAAAGAAAGTCATGGGCCAGCAGAAAAAAAGTGGGCTGGCCAAGCTACTGTAACAACTAGGGTTCCTTTTGGCCTATGGAGATTAAAAACAAAATAGACATTACAACAAGAGCAGTTACAAACAGGCAATAATGCAACAAATATCAAGCTAACAGTCACAACTGGCAAAGGTATGACCACAGTGCATCTTAACTTTTAGTACTCACTCCGGTTATGACCTACCTGTCCAGTGCCTTTACGCCTACCCTTGTAGACCTTGCCAAAGGAGCCTTCCCCAATAATCTCCAGCACATGGTAGTTATGTGTTCCCATCATCTTTCACTCCTTGCTCTTTGTGTGTCTGTTCTTCAGTCTGCACTGTACACAAAGCAATACAAACAACAGAATGATCCACAGCCTAGTCACAGATTTCTGGCATATTTCAGCTGATAGTTACACAGTGCTACAAAATGAGAAGCACACAGGACATACGCAACAGAAAATTATCTTGATGTGTTCATATGCTTCACAGAACATATTTACATGCAAATACTGCATCAATGTGACATACTTCATGATGATACCAATGTCAGCATGCATTGCTTGTTACTCATTCAATGACAATGTCATTTCTTATTGATCAGTTCATGAATAACTTTAGACACACAAGTCGTTTCTGTCGATTTCCTCAAATGATCAAATGTGTCATCTAAATCAATCACCAGCACATAACAAAGAAAATGACAGACAGATGCTATTGAAGAACTGGTACCTGCACTTGTTTGAACAGTCATGGAAGATAAAATTAC
>CM065739.1:8445291-8457791 GCA_033310375.1 Conus canariensis
GCATTTCGTTCCATGCTGAGGCTTGTTCCGTTTTAATTCCTCCGGTGACGAGACACTTTTACACACACCTCAAAAGTTCCCTTCCCGAACACAAGAATGTCTTGTCTTGCGCCTCTTTTACCAAGATGAAAACACAGTCCAGGGCGTAAATATTATTTACCATAACTTCTTTACTAGTGTGTTTACAGATGAAGATCTAGAGAATGTTCCTGATTTAAAAAAAAAAAAAAAAAACGCAGATATAAAACTATTTTCTGTTTCTGAAAATAATTTAAAAGAAAGACTGTACAAGCTAAATATTAACAAAGCTGCTGGACCTGACAAAATTCATCTAAGAGTATTAAAGGAACTGGGTGATGTTTTGGCTTTTCCTTTAAAAGTACTATTTGATAAGACACTACAGTGTGGTAACTTACCTATAGAATGGAAGGTAGCTGAGGTAAAACCATTTTTTTTAAGGCGATAAAAAAAAATGTCCAGGTAACTACAGAACAGTAAGTTTGACTTCAGTAGTATGCAAAGTTTTGAGAGTGTACTCAGAGATTTGCTGAATTCTCATCTGATAGATAATGGTTTGCTCTCAGACTGTCAGTATGGTTTTACCACTGGAAGATCCTGTGTTTCACAGTTGCTTTCCACCTTAAATGATTGGATGATAAAGCTGGATGACAATATACCAGTTCATGCAGTTTATTTAGACTTGCAGAAAGCTTTTGATACTGTACCATTTAAAAGACTAATAATTAAACTAGTAGGCTATGGAATAGGTGGAGACATACTCTCATCATGGATTACTGATTTTCTAAGCAATAGACAACAATATGTTAAAGTTAGGAATCAGGTTTCTGATCTTGCGAAAGTTACTAGTGGGGTCCCCCAAGGTAGTGTCCTGGGACCCACCCTGTTTATTTACTACATAAAGGATATGCCTGATGTTGTTAGTAGTCTGGTCAAAATCTTTGCTGATGATACAAAAGTTTACACCCCCATAGAGACAGTTTATAATTCCACTGAATTACACAAGAGTATTAATAAACTTGTTGCATGGACAATTGCCTGGCAGATTAAATTTAGTAATACAAAGTGTAAAGTTCTTCATGCAGGTAAAAATAATCCTAGGTATGATTATTATATGGAAGGTGTATTGCTCGACGAGACTAATGCTGAAAAAGACCTAGGAGTGGTAATAGACCCTGATTTATCATTTGATAAACACGTTAATGAAACCATTAAAAGAGCAAATAGACTAGCAGGGATGATTGTAGGGAATATTCAGTGCAAAGACAGTGAAGTAATGGTTCCATTATTTAAAACACTAGTCAGACCGGTTATTGAATATGGCAATGCTGTACACAAATTGAAAAAATAAAATAAAATAAAACAGTAATCCCAGCAAAGATATTCAGAGAAGATTTACAAAAAGATTGGTGGTTTGCAGACATCATGAACAAAGGCTTAGTTTTTTTAAATTACCAAGTTTGGAATACAGGTGCCTGCGTGGCGACATGATTGAAACTTACAAACTTACACATGGAGTTTATGACATTAAAACCACTGGCACACTATTTCAGTTGAATACAGAATCTACAACTAGAGGGCACCTGTTCAAACTAACCCAAAAAAATCTGAAATAAATGTTAGCGAACCGCCCAGAGAAACGTGGACAAACGAGTCACAAGACAAAACACAATGCGTTTCGACCTCTTAAGTCTTCTTCAGGTGAGATACAAACGAATAAAATAACGAAAAGCGCTGAACTCTGAAGCGATCTGAAGCGATCAAAGCTAAGTGAATTTTTGTTATTTTATTCATTTCTCTGGGCGGTTCGCTAACATTTATTTAAGATTTGTTTAGATTTCCGCCTGCAGTCGTCTCGCTTTGTAACCAAAAAAATTACTAAAACTTCAAAAGCAGCCAACTTTTTCACTAACAGAGTTGTTGATACTTGGAATAACTTGCCAGTCAATGTTGCTGGAGCAGAAACTGTTAAAAACACTTTCAAAAATTGTCTTGATAAACACTGGATACACCTTTCAAACAAATATTGACTTGCATTTTTAAAACCACGCATGTGCGTTATAAAAGTGCGAGAATAAAACCAAAATATTTCTCGCTAAAACCATATAATTATCTACATTGAACAAGCTAAAGGCTGAAAATGCCTAATATGCCACCGATATCATATGATATATGATATGATAGAGAGCTACCTGAAGGTCTCAATTTTGCCTTAACTATTTTGTGTCTCACTGGAAAATAGCCTCCAACGACTATTGTCCCATCTGCAGAAAGTGTTAGGTCATATTGTCTTATCAGTAATGACTACTGATTTTCACGAACATCAGACTAAATGACAGTTAACATGCATTCCGCAGGGTAGATCATGTGAAATTAAGCTCATCCTCACCACTGATAATCTTCGCTGCCCTGCCCGTCACGTGTAGTCTTGTCTGCAGAATACTAATATGTCGAAACTTTTCAAGGAACATTTACACTTCATGTCTCAATAATTTGATTATTCAATTGAAATCATTAACTCCATTCCCGAAGTCTTCTTTAAACCATATCAAGTCTAGCATGTAACTTACTCCACTAAAATGCTCATCCCCACTTCCATTCTGTCTGCTATCCTTCTTGACCTCCCCACCTACCATCTTCTCTCCCCCCCCCCCCCCTCCTCTCTCTCTCTCTCTCTCTCTCTGTTTTGGTTCGTTCTGTTTGACAACCCATTATGTCATTATTACGTTTATGAATAGTCTGCTTGTCATTGCAGAATTACATTACAGTGTAGCTATGTTGACTTGTCAGGATGAATATGTGTCGAAATAATGCATGCATGGCAAAGCTCGATTGTAAGACAAGACCTTGACCTAAACTGTCCATCCTTGCATATTAGAGATCAAATAATTCAGCACCGCCAGTCTTTAAACCCCGACCTGTGCATCAAATATTTGCTTAAGGAATACCCGTTATCGCAGATGAGATTGTTACCAAGATTACCAATTAATTCTATAAAGCTATTTTTGTTCTTGATAATTTCTTCATTGAGCTAAAGGATGGATGAGGTTGATGGTGGGGGAAGAGCAGGAGGGGGGGGGGGGGGTAAATTTCGCAAACACAACACACAGAAAGAGGCTGGAGCTTGGGGGAGGAGGGGAGGTGGGACCCTGGTGAAGCCGGGTACAAAGGTTTGTGAATTATATCTTTAAACTCCATGTTTTAAATAAGAACTGACACGGCATAGAACTGACATGGCATTCAAATTGTGAGGAATTATTGACCCATTGGTACTTATACATACAATTTCACATGGCGTACGTGTCTGAGATTAAACTGTGGAAGATTGTTTAGTAAAACTCACTGGCCATTAAAATAATTGCTTCAGTGGGGCGGAAGAGGACCCATGTTTTTGTCTTTCCCTCACCATGAGAGGGAAGGCGGCACAGCTAGCAGCTGGAGGGTGATGGGGCTGGGGGAATGATTAACGTTAAAGGGAGACAGCTCGCATAAGCCTGGCCGCCGTTGCGACGGCGACTGTTCAGAGTTGGAGTTACGTAGCTGACGTCAGTTTAGTCGGAGAGCCCAAGAGTGAAAGAGGTGTGTGTGAGTGCGCGCTTGCTTGCTTGTGCGAGCATGTTTTGTTCAACATAGGCGTGCAGCTTCGCGCAGTGTGTGCGTGTATGTGTGAGAGAGAGGGAGGGAGGGGAACGTGTGTGTGTGTGTGGGGGGGGGGGAGGGGGGGAGGGAGCAAAGAGAAAGAGAGAGAGAGAGCAGGACTCGGGATCTGTTTTGTAGGCTTTGTTCCTTTACAAGTGAATGAACGTGCAAGGCTCATCTACTGCCTGTTGACAATTCAGGCATGGTGGACGGCAAAGTTCCATGTTCTGCCACATTTACATTTCTTTTCTTTGGCTAGGTCAACGAAGGTTACATACAGTCCAACTCCAAAGTTTAAAGTGGGGGAAAAGTATGATCCCAAAGACTGAGGAGAAAAATGCTGGTTTTATATTGACCTGGAAACAATACTGGTTTTATTTTTGTGGTACCAAAAGTAGCATGATTGTATCATCTTACTGTAACTACTTGATAAAATTAAAGTGTTTTTATGTTTCCATTCAATCAAGACAATTCCCTTTGGTTTCTTTTTTTGTTTGTTTGTTTGTTTTTTCAAGTGACCCGGAACAGGTAACAGTGACCCAGACTTATGTTAAAGGTTCATCGATATGGAATTGATGGCGATGACCCAGGCCTAGTGTGTGTGCCTGTGTGTGTGTGCGTGTATGTGTGTATGTGAGTGCACGTGCGTGCATCAATGGGTGTGTGTGTTGGGATCTGGGTGTATCAAAATTTTGGCAGATTTGTAAATGTGGCTAAGGTAATATGTTTACAATTGGATACACATATAAAAGCAGTGCGTTTCCTTTGTTTCTGTGTGCTTCATTTGTGCCGCCAAGCATTTTCACATCACTGGCTTTTATCATGATCTGTTATTTGTGAAATCACCAAGTGAGAATGCCTGACTTTTTTTTTCTCAGATTTCATACTAACTTTTAAACCTGAATTTTGGTTAATGTTTCATTCTACATGCCATCAAAATTGTGAAACAATATTTTCTTGATTTTTGAGTCTCGCTTCTTATATTTAAAAGTAAAAAGACTATGAAGCAGAACAAAGTGAAATAAATATGGCTCAGGAATAGCTAACTGAGATCAGATCCTCTGTACAGGCATCATGAAGAATAGGCCAAATGAGATCCATACATTTTAGAAAAAAAAAAACAGACCAAGTGAGATACTTGTGTGCTAGGAAATGGACTGAGATCATGTATATGTACATCTCAAGAAGTTGACTATATGAGATCCTGTTTGATTGCATCTCAGGATCTGGACAGAGTGGGATCCCGCATCATCTTAGGAAATGGGCTGAGATCCTGTGTTGATATGTCTCAAGAAATTGATTACGCGAGATCCTATGTATGTACATCTAGCACAGAAATTGTGATTAATGTCTTTCATGATGATTGATGATGATAACCGATTTCTATCTTGGCTTGAGACTATGTGACAGAACTGTTCTCAACATTTTGTATTACTTGTCGAGGTATCAACCAAGCCTGACAGACACAGACGTGATATAAAAAAAATACAAGAATTGTATCTCAGGAGGTGCATGAGATTTAACCAAGATTTTTGGGCAAAACACCGACTGGCAAGGTTACAAAAATCTCAGTATACACAGGCTGGCTTCTATTTGAACATATAACCCCCAAAATGCCATTCCATGATGCTAACCACATTCCCACAGCCACTGGCATAACCACACTCTGACCAATCATAGGAATGTGGCAAAACATATATATCTAGTTGCAGTTCAATGGCCATAATACTGAATAATCAGTCAGTCATTTCACTTATTGAATGAAAATGTCTGTGGAAACTGCATTCAGCACTGAAGAATTTGCTGCACTGTTTACCAGAGCAAACTTGCACATCTGCTGCTGTGAAAAGTGGATACTGTACCACTGAATTTTTCATATCGTTCAACAGACGTTCTGAATCAAGCAAATATAACCATATGATACAATGAAAACTGGATGCTGCATTCAGGATTTCACCATTTTATTAACCAGACATTCTGAACCAAGCAAATATAACCACCTGATGTTGCCAAGTCACTCAACACTATTTTGCATTGAACAAGAACTAATGTCAGTCACACTTCTTTCAGTGATTACATACTCACAGCCTTCAATCCAGTACTAGCTAAATCAATAAATAACATATATTGCCAATATGATAAACAACTGAGCTGGAATATACCTGAGTAGCCAGAGATGGGAGGATGATATGGGAGGAGAAGGTGGGGGGGGGGGGGAGAGAGGAGGAGGGGAGGGATACTGGGGGCCAGGGACAATTCAGAATTATGAAGAAAAAAAAAGTTGTATACTGCTGAATTAAGCACAAATGAATGTTTGACATTTGAACATTTTCAACAACAAAATGATCCTTTTTTTTTTTTTTTTTTTTTTTTTTTTTATATGAACACATTCATGTACATTTTCACAGAAAAAAATTCTCATATCACACTGCAGCAAAATGACACAAGTACTAGAACATTAAAAATGATGCACATGAAATAGAGATTAAAACAAGCTGAAATTTTGTACAAGAACAAAAGTAATTAAAGTAAACTTCCACTTTAAAGTTTGTTCAAGATTCAAAAGCAGCTTTGTTGTCAAAACCTCATACACTGACAAACATGTGTGCGTGTGTGTGTGTGTGTGTGTGTGTGTGTGTGTGTGTGTGTGTGTGTTTGCGTGTGTGTACATTCATATACTGTGTGTGTGTGTGTGTGTGTGCATGTGTGTGTGTGCATGTGTGTGTGTGTGCCTCTCTCTCTGCACATCTGTGTGTGCATGGTGGAGGGGAAGGAGAGAAGATGGGTGTGTGAGGACAGGACAGAGCAGGAGGTAGCACATGTGGGTACACACTCTCTCCCCTAGGACAGCACATTAAAAAAAAGAAAAAGAAAGAAAGCAGTTAATTACATCACATGATAGCTGAACTCCTGGTGTATCATTACTGCAGATTGGAACTAAGCTGTGCTGACAGCACCTGACATACCTCTGAATTCTCAATCCCAGATTGAAAAAGTGTTTTTTTCAACCTTTACTATGCTTCCTGGGTCTTCCATGACCCAGTGACTCAATAAAAACATCATATCTTATGAACGGATAGAGCTATGCTCACAAAATCTTAGGAGTTCCTCAATGATCTTTATAGTCGTTGGTCACTGAAATTTCATGTATGGGCACAATCAATTATCAGCATAATCTAGTCGCAGTTACTCCAGGACCTACGTATTTTAATGGGTCGCACATGACCCATGCCATCTGATGAGGAAGAAGTTGCTGAACCACCCTGTATCAGGTGTGGGTCTTACAAGACCCACGCGATCTGAATAGGGATAAGCAATAGAAAAGCCTCTTCAAAACGTGTCGGTCTTGGTCGACCCGCACAATCAGGTCTGTGTAGTCAAAAGTGTAATCTGGTAAACGTTAATATAAAGAAATGCATAAAAAATGCCATACAGATAAACAGACACTGCCAAAAGGACAACTAATGTCCCTCCTCAACAGTATGAAGAATTTTCACAACTTAGTCAAAAGGAAAAAAGAAAAAGAAAAAAAAAGCTGGCAAATCATAACTTCTCAATAAAGACAGGAGAATACTCCACAACGGCAGAAAACCAGAAAAAAGAAATAAACATATTTTTTTTAAAAGGCAGAGTCAAAGAGAGTCACAGAAAAATGAAATTACTAGTACACAACTTTCAGAGGGTAGGGGGAGCTGCTTGTACTGAAGAAAGTCCCTGGTATTCCTATGAGCACAGAAATGAGAAAACATATATATGCAGTATGATACCATACAAAAATGCTGTGGTGTAAACTGATTTCACAGAGTTTTCCTTTAACAACACATCAAAGTTTAACACTCTTTCATCAAGTATCAATCTTTAATAACCTCTCTGGAGCATTAGTTAAAGTCTTGTATCACTGAGCACAGTCAAAATCAATCATTTTCTTGCCAACAGGAGTGTCCCCCTGGTGGTGAGTTCTGATATGGCGAGTGAGACTGGGTCTCTGAGTAAAAGTTTGCAGGCACTCACTACACCTGTGAGGTTTCTCACCTGTGTGCTTCCTGAGGTGGATGGTGAGGTACACTTTACGAGCAAAAGCAGATGGACAATGCGTGCACTTGTAGGGTCTCTCATTGGAGTGGACACACATTTGATGGATCTTCAGGCTGTGGGCCTGAAAGGAACGGTAACCGCACTTGTCACAGTGGAAACGTTTCCCCCCCTCGGTGTGCCTGTCCCTGATGTGGGAGTTCAGCTTTGTCTGGAGAACAAAAGACTTGTCACACAGGGTGCACTTAAACGGTCGGTGGTTTTGGTGAATGGCTGCAATATGGAAGGAAAGGGCTTTTTGGCTTTTAAGGCGAACACCACAAATTTCACACTGTAGACTTGGTTTGAGGAATTCACAGGTGCTCTTGTGTTTTTTGAAAGTACAAAAGTCTGAGGTTTCAAACGGGCATCCTGGGCATTTCATGCTGTGAATTTTCATGTGCTCCTTGATCATACTGTATTCAAGATATTTGTACCCACACACTTCACACTCATACTTATGCCTTTTCTCATGAATGATCCTGTTACAAGGGCGCTCAAAGCTTCGGTCACAAAAAGTACACTTGTAAATCCTTTTATCTACGTGAGCCTGGACGTGACTGTTGAAAGCTCGTTTGTGAACGAACGCTTTCCTGCAATGAGCGCATTCAAAGTAGGAGTAGTAATTATGGGCAGGATTTCCGAGGAGGTCAGCAGCGGGAGTATCTTCTGGGCGGAGACGAGGATTCGGAAAGGCTGCCTGTCTTTTCTGCTTCCATCCTCATCCTGTTTTTGACTGTCCACTTTAGGAGATGATAAAATGTGTTTTAGGGTTGGATATTTTTCGCCTTCTACCTCAGTGTCAGGACTGCATTTGCCTGCTTCCTCAGCTGCTGGGTGAAACTGGATGTTGTCACATGAAGGCTCCTGGTTAGTTTCATTGAGATTTTCAATCTGGTAATCCACTGTATCTTCTTCAGAACTGCTGCTTTGACCTTTTGCTGGGGACCGATTACTGCCAGCTTTGTTTTTCTTTCTGCCCCGTTTCCAAGGAACAGTTTTCACAATCAACGCCTGTCTTGTGTGTCTTTTCTCTGGCACACCCATGTCCTCAGTGGACTCCTCCTCCAGCTTGTGGCTGTCGATGAAGCTTTGATCATACACATGGATTTGGGCCAGACGTCTCTCTTCTGCAGGAAGGATGTGACCTTTTTCTAAATCTTGTGAGGCACATGGTTTTCTTTTCCTTTGCATCTGATCCGTCGTGTCTTGGTTTCTATTGTTGCAGTTGCCTTCACTGTTCCATTCTAAATCAGCTTCTTCTTCCTTCTTCTTGGTTCGTTTTGTTTTTAGTGGCGCCTCTTTTCTTCTGTTCTGCGCACTTTGAGTGTTTGTGTTTAACAGTGTGTGCTTTAATGCATTCTTTCCATGCGTGCTGCTTCTGGTGCTTCGTGTGCTCGTTCCCGACCTGACACTTTGCACTTTAATGTCTTCTTTGCATGTGTGCTGCTATTGGTGCTTTGACTCATCATCCCCAGACCCGACATTTTGCACAGATTTTTTCTCCAGCTTTTAGCAGATGTTTTATGTTTGCTTCTAGTTACAGTTGGTGCAAAATGTACAGTGAGGGCAGGTTCAGCAGATCTTGACTCCTCATCACAGACATTGTCAGCAGATTGTATCTTCATGTCGTCAAAGTCACATTTGCTGTCTTCATCACCTTGTAGTGAATCTACAGTACCTTCTTCGTCCTTGATGTCACAAAGGGGTCTCTGTGGGTGCATGAGGGAAGTCTGGTGTAACTGTAAGCCAGTGGTGAGAGGCAGGGAAGTGTGTTGAATGTCAGTGGTAACAGCAGATGTGTCCAATACCTGTACTGGTAGGGCTGGCGGAAGAGAGCATTGGGAGGGAGAAGGAGGGTGGCTAGGGAGGGCCAGGTGGGAAGGGCGCTGACAGGTGTTGCAGTACAAAGTGAGGGGGCGATGACAGTGGCCACAGCGTGCCATGCACTCCTCTCCCTCTTTCTGCTTCTGGTTGGTATACCTGAAAACACACAGTAACAGGCACCTAATGCACAGCCACAGACTTGAATATATATATAAACACGTTCATAAAAAGACATATGTACAGAAACATGCATACACACTCACACAGAATCCAAGGTATATTTACCACCCAAGACAAGCTGACAAATGCCCATAAACTTTTTGTTTAATTCTTTAAAAGTTATCTACCAACTGCCTAAATGACCGGTGATGAAAACGACTATGACACAGTGAAGTTAACCTGCATTCTGTCACAAATATGATCATACAACCTGTTGGAATAAGTAGTGATGTAATGACAAACACACTGCCATACATTCTGAGACAGAGTACACACTGCCATACATTCTGAGACAGAGTAGAAACACCTACAGACGTACAGTCACTAAAAAATGTGAGTAAGCCTAAGTTCTTCTTATGTGTTAATGATATACTGGGAGTATTGGGAGCCGGAATAGCTCAGTTGGTAGAGCGCCGGACTCGTAATCTTGGGGATCCTGGGGTTGCGGGTTCGAATCTCCGCCGGGGCGTTTCGGTACAGGGGGATTTTTCCCTCAGAGTTAACATTGGTTCTGACTCCTTTTCCCATACAGTCCTTCGAATGAGACTATAAACCGAGGTTCCGTGTGTGAACGCATGCATACCATCTTGCACACAGGTAAAATCCCATCACCAACTTTCGGAAGAGTAGGCCAGTTTGGCTGTTGGTATGGATGACACGTTACACATAGCATGCACTCTGCATGAGAAATGGAAAGAATGAAGGAAGTAAGGAAAATGAGTGAACGATATTGAACGATACTGACTGGATGACACGGGAAACGACTGAATGAAGCGCCAGCTGGCAGCTCTTCAGTCGGCACTACCCAGGTAGGCAGCCCGTTGTGTAAACGAGTGTTGATTGTAAAGCGCTTTGAGCTTGGTCTCTAGCCGAGAATAGGTGCTATATAAGTATTCATTATTATTATTATTATATACGAACAAAATTCTTTCAAATGAAGCATACGACAACGTAATTTGAGTACAGAGTTGCGCATGCATCATCACTTTGGGAAACTTCACCACAAAGTGTAGGAAATGCATGCACACTCTATCGCGTGGTCTCGTGTCGGAGCACAAGAAAGTGAAATCGGGTTCAGAAACTAACCGTCCTGCAGTTCACTGTCATCTGACTTGTCGCCATGAGCAGGGTTGTGATGCTGATACCTCTGATCAATTTAACCAAATATCTCTCCTTCTGCTGTGCTTTTCTGTGGCTCTCTGAGACCTGACTAACCACAGACCTGTCTGCTCCTCACTGTCTACCCACACCCACTTCTTCTGTCTGCCTCTTTTACTGCTCTTTGCTTCAAAACAGTCCAGACCAACGGTTCTACCTTATACCTGCAGTGCTGCAAGACAAGTTGTAGCTTTTCACTCTGGAATACCCTTCCATTTACTCTTTGACACTGCTCCAATAGTCTTTTTTTTTAAATCTTGCCAGAAAAGTGAACTGAACTCACTGCTTTTTAAATGTGAAGTGTCCTAGCCATTCATCTTTATGTTCTATCCCTTTTGCATGCACATGATGAATGCTGTTGGTCCATGCGTGCATGAGCTGTGTTGGTAGGTTGAGAGGGGATGAAGGGAGGGGGGAATAGGGGATGCAAAAGGCTGGGAGGTTGGAGGAGGAATGAGGATTGCGAGAGGAGGGGCGATTACCTACTTGGTGAATGTGGAGTCCTGACATCTCCAGTTTTTCTTTCTTTCTTTTTTTTTATTTTCATTATGCCATCTACTTTGTTTACTTATTCCTTTTTTTTCTTTCACATTTTAGGTGTGTGTGTGTGTGTGCACGTGTCTGTGTGTGTGCGCGTGTCTGTATGTGTGTGTGTGTGTCTCACTGTGTGTGTGTACGTACATGTGTGTGTGTGTGTGTGTGTGTGTGTGTGTGTGTGTGTGTGTGTGTACTATGTCAAATTAAAACAGCACAAACGAAAATATTTGGTTACTATTTAAAAAAAAAACAAATATTCTTCAGAGGTAGGGCTATTAATATTGACCAGTAAGTGTATGCCACACATGGCTTAGCATAAATTTCACTTTCCGCAAAACCACAAACCTCCAGTCCAACTCAAATTGTCTTCAGTGTCGCTGCTTGCCAATTCAGCACTTTCATACGATTTAGATACAGATGTACGCACATTTACATAATAACAACACTCTCAGACTCCACATGTTTCTTTACATATTGAAATATAGGCTATGCTACTGTCACTTTATCACAATCCTTCAGCAGAGTGATGAATTTTGAATTCAACATTACTTTAGGTTCACAATTCAGCCAAATTCTTTTTACTTCATTTTTTTTTTCAATGTATAATTTTGTCTCACTGTTTCTAATGGATTAAAAATTAATGGCAAAATAAACATCCGCATTGTTCCTGTGGGGATCTTTGGCTGAGTTTTGTTTGTCTGCTTGTTTCTTTCTTTATTCTTCTCTTGTGTTCGTTTAGTTATATATGAAACATGTGGCATTTGAAACACATAAGCAGTAAGAAACCAAACAAAAAACAAACAAAAATACCCCATCAGCAGTAAAAAGGTTAAAGAAAACAAGAACAATATCAAATCCAAGCAGCAACCTGAAACTACATTTATCTGAGCAATTTAATTGAGTGTGGAAAACCCCTCAGGACTGCAATTAGCTGAGTTAGGTAACAAAGCCAAAGAATAAAAAAACGCTTTTAACTGACTTTAACATTATAAACAACAAAGACACAGCAACCAACAGGCATAATCTTGAAA